>OZ026830.1:177489-506489 GCA_964023185.1 Macaria liturata
CTAGATTCAGTTGGCATGTCGAGACTCGTAGCGAGTCATGACTGACGTTGACTCACTATGACTCACCTGTCCAATAGGCTCCAGCAGGCGGTACTGGTTGAGCTGCACGTACCCCGCCGCCTGCGCGAGGGACACGCGGCGAGACTCCCGCGGGCCGCGCCGCGCTCCGGGCGACGCCGGGCCCGGGCCCACGTCGGCGGAGCGCGCCGCGTGGGACTTGACCAGGTTGGCGCGAGACCCGCCCACGAGAGCTGACAGTCTGGAACGAGGGAAACAAGGCATTGAAATATATGGACCAGTATTCATTTGTATGACCAACATTCTACTTCCAACAGTGAACAGACAACAGTGAAAGTACCAAAGTGTGCCACTTTCATAAGAATCTAGTGTTTATTTATCTACCAACGAACATCAACAATGTGACCATTCCCAACATTGACAAACTATCTTTGTGTAACAGACAGCATACACACTGTAGGTACAGTATATATACCTAAACACAACACCCTCCCAAAAAAGGTTGAGTATAGTGAAAGCGTCACAAATACTCCCATTATTGTGCGAATCGACGGTTTCAACGGTTTCGCTGATCGAGATAGAAATATCCGGGATTTCGTTCCAGAAACTACTCTTAGGGATGTCCAATAATAAAAGTTAAGCCATTTTTTATATAGAATTTCTAATAGTTCACTATTTTTTACTTTTGACCAATTTTGCCCATCGAAAGTTAAAGGACATGACTTTCGATGGGTGAAGTTGGCCAACCTTATCATGATGATTGAGTCCATTACTATTTTATTAGTTTTGCAAAAATTAGTCATGATTAATTTTTAAAATAATTTTTATCTTCAGATAAAATGTTTTTTTAACCGAGTTTGAGTATGTAATCAAGACATTTTTTTCGTCCATCGACATAACCAAGCGAACTAGCTACCACCCTACAGGTCCTATATATAACGCTAACCACTCAGCTATATTCCACCGTGTCGGTAATCCCGGCCTTGTGGCTGGCTACACCTGTACCGGAGGATGTAGCACGTAGATGGCTGACTGACGTGCTGACATCACGTGTGTTTGTGTGAGTGAGGTACGTTTCGACGGTCAACATTGTTGGTCTTTGAATATATTGTTCAAAGTGGAGGTTATATTGTAGGTACCTGGCGTTTACGTGAATGTGAAAGTGAAGTAGTGGCCACTGTCTTTTTGTCATGGATCAGCCACGTCAGATGATCGTACGACAGTTAAAACATTCGGTTGTACTCACTTGTTTTGCAAGTATTAAATTAACTACGGAAACTGTCGAGAATAGGTATAATGTTTGTTCTTTTTTCTTTTACTTTAGTTCTCAGTTTTCTATTTCTCAGTTTCTCTATTTTTATCATTTATCTGTGTTTATACTCAGATTCTTTACATAGAGTTTTTACTCTGTGACTGTGGCAAACGTAAGGATATCTGTGATTGAGTATTGATGTCGTTTTATGAGTATTTATAGTTATGAAGGTATCGAGATGGTTTGCTTGTGTCGGGCGGGAGGGCGATAAGGCGGCACAATATTTTGGACATTTTATGTGCGAGATTATTGTTATTTTCTTCGGAAACGAGGCTGGAATCACGTTTGCTTGATTTGTTTGTATATGAAAAAGAAATACGTTCTAGATTCTTTGATATCCTTTGAATGTTGTCGCTTCGTAACTCAGCTGTGTTAGTTTGATTTTCAACGGGTGAAAAGATAAAGTGACAAACACTGTCATATCTACATATAAGTATTGCGGTAAGTGATAAGTACTTTTATTTGCGGTTTTGTGAATGTTTTGCATTTACAAAGTTTAGAAATTTCATTCTTTTTATAAAAAGTACGTTTCAAATTACTATTGCAGTAGATAAACAAGAAAGATCCTGGTACATAATACTAACAACGCATTTTCCTTTCGCATCAATTTAAGCTGCCGAAATATTCGAAAGTAAAATAACTAAGTTATTGGAAGATAAACATAAAAGCGGCGGAAAGATGGCCGAATGGAATTCCAAACACATCGCCAACTTTGTTCTTATTTTCCCCAAACTTGTGGTAATAACATCGTTATTTAAAATGCGCCAAAACGATGTAAATTGAGTTACCGAGTTTTATGTTGGATTCTTTACATTGTTGTGGAAGCATTGTTTGTTTTTGGCTTCAGAAGACTCATATTTCTTTCACAGTTTTTATTTGCAATTTTGTTCGTTTGAAATGTAATGTTTGCATTCTTATGGTTACTTTCTACATTAAACAATAATGCGTACCTAAACTTTACAAGGTATGAAGGCCTATTTTACTTACCTTAAGCTGTGCCTTAGGATAGCTTTAGTTACCTTTATATTTTATTATTGATTCACACACACTCCACATATCAACTGGAATGATCCTTGTTGACATCGAGAAGTCATTTGACAGCGTATCGCAAGAAGCATTATTACATAAATTAATCAGTCTTAACACACCTATGTCATTGATTAAAATAATTCGGTCTTATCTCACGGAACGATCATTCAAAGTACATGTTGGGAATAGTTTTTCCCTTTCGAAACCAATTCCAGCTGGTGTGCCCCAAGGTTCAATTCTTGGCCCATATTTATTTTTGGTCTTCCTCAGCGACCTAGTACTAGTTTGGCCTGTTTCGCCGACGACACGGCGTGCTACCACGTGCTACACCTCTTCAAAGTACCTACACGACGACACGGCGTGCTACCACGTGCTACACCTCTTCAAATGACATTGACATTCATAAGCAAGCTTCAACTAGCAATTGACTCCTTATTTACCTTTTTCAATAAATGGAAACTTAAAGTAAATGCTTCAAAAACGGAAACTATCTATTTACTAAAAAACACTCCTTTCCTGCACGTAAAATCCAGATTGTTGGTTTTAGCATACCATGGAGTAAGTCCGTCAAATACTTAGGTCTCACAATAGACAACAAACTGAATTGGACAGAAAACTCCTTGAAACTCAGTATAAAAGGTACCAAAGCGTTAAATGCACTTCACCCAGTAATGAACAGAAGGTCGTGTTTTAGCAATTTGACTAAGTTAAGAATTTATCGTACAATTAGTCAGGCCCTGTATCACATATGCGTGCCCAGTATGGAATAACACGTTTAAAACCAACATTAATAAGCTACAAATAATACAAAATAAGGCTCTTAAATGTTCCTTTAACACACCTCCACTAACAAATCTCAAAAAGTTACACGATGAAATTGGTCTACCTAATCTACTTAACTGACTACATATACAAGTAAGCCAAACCATTATATCTCTTCAGAAATCCTAATAGTAAAAATAAACTCATTAACAACATATTCAAGACTCGTAAACGAAACTTAACTTTTATCGATAAATACAAACGTTACAAACTTCCACATCACTTATTCTTAACTGATGAATAGAATGACGTAGTGGTGGCTATTTGCGTGCGCGCGAGTCTCGTCGGCCGCAACTGTACGCACGATGTTTAACCTTGTGTCAATGCAGTCACGG
This sequence comes from Macaria liturata, assembly GCA_964023185.1. Classification (NCBI taxonomy): domain Eukaryota; kingdom Metazoa; phylum Arthropoda; class Insecta; order Lepidoptera; family Geometridae; genus Macaria; species Macaria liturata. Next base: position 181,006 of record OZ026830.1, read on the forward strand.
CACAGAGTCCCGCGCGCGACGTCGGCTGGCCGGCCGGCCACAGTAACTTTCCCGCTGCTTGATGCGAACGACCGTTGACAAATTTGTAGACGTACCCTTTCTTTTGGTATTAACAAATTATTTTATTCAATCATATTCGTAAAATGTATTGTTGTTTCTAAAATTACATTGTGCTAGGTAGCTCACTTTCAATTTAGTTTAAATCATGTGTAATATACAAGTACTTGTTTATAATGCTCAGCAGTGAAAAGTTTTAAAAGGTAACTAACCACTTAAACAAATTGTAGCTTATGATATTGTTGTGATAGGATAATGTACACTATTACCACAAATATTTTGTAAGTGATTATCAATAAAGAAATTTGAAAAACAAACAAACAACTTACCTTAAGCTGTGCCTTAGGATAGCTTTAGTTACCTTTATTTTTTGCTAGCTGTGCCAGCCACTTCGTCCGCATGGAATAGTTATTACCATAAAAACGGGTTTAGTGAGTTAATCTTAAAAGATAGCCATACCTATACTGTTGCAAAAATTATGTTAGATCATTTCAAGAGAAATAATTGTTTCATACATATTTTTTTGATATCTTGAACCGTTTTCGCAGCACACGCAACGGAAGCCCTCAAAGATGAATAATTTTCCCCGTTTTTTCCACATTTTCCATTGTTTCTTCGCTCCTATTAGTTGCAGCGTGATGTTATATAGCCTAAAACCTTCCTCGATAAATGGTCTATACAACACAAAAAGAATTTTTCAATTCGCACCAGTAGTTTCTGAGATTAGCGCGTTCAAACAAACAAACAAACAAACTTTTCATCTTTATAATATTATATAGATTATTGATTGATTGATTGATTAATGCTTTATTGGACACTCACGTCATAATAATTATTTAAGTTCATGTAAATAAACAAAAATAAGGGCTAGTTAATAAACTTTCTATAGTGTAATAATCCTAAATAACATAGTTACTAATGCCTAAAAATAATAACTTCAACGATATAGTCATTAAGTAACTGAATAGTACATACATAAAGGACACAAGTAGCATATAATACTCGTAGTACTTCAAACCAACAAGAACTGTATTCGCATCCCGTCTGCCGCCATACATACACATCTTCACTTACAATAAAGTGTACTTACAAAATGTATCCCGTCAAGAAACATGTGCACAGAAAAGCACGTGGAAAAATGAAGGTCTGGTTGACTTTACTGTCTTATAAAGAAACTGAGTTACTGGTTAAAGTCTACAACTCCGGTACTTAACTAGGTTATAACGACAATGACATCTAAACTCAACACAGGCACACACACATACACACACCACATATCACACACACACACCATACACACGTAGGTTAGTGCGCTGCTGCAATACACGTAGGTACTCGTATATCCTATAAGTTTGAAAATTCGGTGGTCGATTCAAACCTTGAGTAGGTTTGATTAGAGTAATTTTATTCATATGTCATAATTTTCAAGTTAGGAATTGTATTGTTTTTGTAATCACTTTGTTTATTAGAGTACCTGATCACTTTGTACAATGGAAATCCGCGAATCACTTAGTAATATCCCATTTTGGTTACTCTCAGTCATGAACCACCGAGATACAGGCCCAGGCCTAGTTCGGGGTTCGCAAGAAACACACATTAACATTGTATACATTAATCTAGTAATAAGTTATGTTAAGTAGTACCAGTGTTTTGTCAAATAAATATCTTTGAAATATCTTTATAATTAGTACCTTATCATATTATATATTTAACTTAGGTATATTAGAACTATTTTTATCTTTTTCTAACAGATGGTATAATCAGCTGAAGCCAAGTATCCAAAGACGATCAAAGCTAGTAGAAGCTCCATCGGATGGCATGATCAAGTTCAAAGGCTGCCGGTCTCGTGTTGCTCTCAATAAAGTAGTGTATGAAGGAAATACTTCCGCAGGTTTACTGGCCGGACCACTCGCGAGATTACTTCACACAATACCAATAGACGACTGATTGTAGGGAAAAAATCTGAGATACAATATGCCTAACATTATTAAAAACGATAGGTTATAATTGTTGGTCTGTTCTTTTCTATTTTATCGTGATTATGGTTTCAAAACAATGTCAGTTACGAGACGTACATATAAATGCTAAGAAAACATGTTATAGGCCAAATATATACGCATAACCTATCGCGCTACATAATTGATGTTGATTGGCGTGTTGTACATCTGATGACGTATGTACTTGATAGACACCTGGCAGCTTTCCTTCTGGACCGCATTAGGCGTATGATCAAAGGAAAAGCTTGTTTAGAAATATAGGCTTCTCTGAGTAATATTGCCTCTATGTGACGACTTTGCCGCACGTAATCATAGAAAAGGCCAGAAGTTTGCTTAGTCGATCAAAGTGCGGCATTATGCTTGTATAACTCTTACAAGCACAACTTTGAAGAGAAATACGAGAGCTTTCAAACATCCCAGAGATGGAAGTTCGACTTTATTCAGAACTTCAAATATATCCGTGCAGCGGTGAGTTTTTCAGAAGTTTCATAAACTTTCCATCTAAGAAAGCTTAGGAACTCAAAAGGATAAGTTGAAAGTAATGACAGTCGTCTGTTGCTATTTTACTTGGTAGTTTAATGTAACTGCATTGTTGTATGCTGAAATGTTTGTACTGTTGTTAGTAAATTGTATAGCATTTAAACAATTGTATTAATTCGCCCATTGTCTATAAATACATGAACAAAGTAAGTTTAGATAAATGACCAATGGTTGCCCGCGGTTTCCTTTGCTTTGTTGGGAATCAAAAGTAGCCTGTGTAAAATACCAGGATGAGCCGGCTCTCCGTTGCGGCGTGCAAGGGAAACAAACAGACAAACAAATAATAATATCTTCAGGCAACATAAACTGTGTGTGTGTGTGCGTGTATATATGTACATTGTACATACTTGTGTGCATCAGTGTTGTTCTGCCAGCGCGGGGTGGAGGAGCCGTTGGTGACGTCCACCGCCGAGTGCCTGCAGACAAGGTACACCACATATTAATAACGATAAACATACAATTATTTATTTTTATGCAGGACAAATAAATAAAGAAGAAGGAAAGAAAAAACCAGGTGCCACAAGTAGCAGCCTTATCGCTGAAGCCAATTCTGGATAACTTTTTCATTACCTAATTGGCAATTTATATTAATACAAGCTTGTGCCGGCGACTTCGTCCGCGAGGAATAGTTATTTTGGGCATTAATTTTTTGAATTTTGGACCGTTTTCGCAGCGCGCGCAAGAAGCCTTCAAAGATGAATAATTTTCCCCGTTTTTTCCACATTTTCCATTGTTTCCTCGCACTTATTAGTTGCAGCGTGATGTTATATAGCCTAAAGTCTTCCTCGATAAATAGTCTACTCAACACAAAAAGATTTTTTCAATTCGCACCAGTAGTTCCTGAGATTAGCGCGTTCAAACAAACAAACAAACTCTTCAGCTTTATAATATTAGTATAGATTCGTAGGTTCAAAAAACCATCCAAACAACATTAGTGCAATTTCTTTCTACAAACAATAATAATGAACAAAAAAACAAACGAACTGAGTTATCGACAACTTACAAAGCAAGACGGGGATGCAATTCACTAGTTTGCGACCCGATGTTGATGATTCATCATTCAAAGTGTGAATTCTACCAAACTCCTGGGATTCAACATTGACCCGTCGCTCTCATGGAAGGCACACATTGACAATACCTGTCAGAAGATGTCAAAGGGTATATATGCTTTGAGGCAACTAAGGTCTATCACGTCTGATGCGCAACTTACTTCGCATATGTGCACTCCACAATGTCATATGGCATTCTTCTATGGGGTGCAAGCACCGATTACGAGCGCATATTAAAAATGCAAAAACGTGCAATTAGGGTTCTAACCAGATCTGGACCCAAAGATTCATGCAGAGAGCACTTTAAAAATTTGACCATTTTAATATCGGTGTCCGTTTATATTTATGAAATTTTGAAGTTCATCCGATCCATATTTAATGAATACGAGAAAAACTGTAAACAAAGACAACTATTAGAAAATATTCCCCACTGACTAGCGAAAACCGAAAAACTCCCTGAGCTAATGGGTCAAAAATTGTTTAATAAACTGCCAAATTGCATTCAAGAGATTGATAATGATGTGAAGTTCGCAGGAAAAGTTAAACAGCTTCTATTATCCAAAACGCTCTACACCATAGCAGAATTCTTGAAAAATGACTATGGCAACTTTGACGTTATAGTAGAAAGTTAGGCATAAGTAGTTTAATATCTGTGATACATATCAATTCTGTCTGCTTTGTTTTTGTAATTAATTGTCTCCGTATTTCTTTCCTGTATTCTATTAAGCGTAAATACTTCTTATTTTAGTATGGACTGTTTTTATTGTAAATTATTTTCTATGACGAGGTATGATAATTGCCGACATTGTTTCTCTTTTAGTTATTAATGAATAACATTAGCTACATCACGCACCACTTTTGACAAAGCCCCTTTACAGCTGCCTTATTATTAAAATTATTAATTATTGAATGTATAATCAACTTGACGCGTCGTTATGAACTATTTATTATTTTGTAAACCACTTGTAATGAAATATCACATAACTGACAATAAAAGAATCTGAATCTGAATCTGATTAGTAACATATGAATACAAATTTATAACTATGTAGACTTTCATCATTTTCAAACATCTACTTGTTCCTTGTCATTACTCCCACGAGGCAGGAGTCTCAGATACTTCATGCTTGCTGCCATGTTGATGTCACGTGGAGCGGCGCTCGCACCGAACTGGAACTCTGGCTCCATTCAACATTATATTCAAGTATGAGGAAGAATCAAAATGTTTGTGAAAATTTGTCAACACGTATTATGTTCGAATTAGAATGTGAGATATTATTAACATAATTATACATATGTGTATCGAATCGAAATGTTAATTTTGAAGTCAATTCCGATATTTTTGTAAGAAATTTATAAATTGGCTATGAATTAATTATGATTCAATAAAGAACTTTAGAATTGAAATTAAAAATTGGTCGTGTGTACTCTCACTGTTAATTTTACAGCAAATTAAAACAACAGCTTATTTTTCACTCATTTTACATAAAAAGTCACCAGAGCATTATTAATTTCCTTTTGATAAGTATAATTTATGATCAAGGTTTCAATAATGCTTGAATAGAGCCTGCAATATACTTACTTGCATATTTATAAACAGGCTATCTTTAGTCAAACTACATATTACTGCAATTATAATGTAACCTCTAAACATATGCCTCTTACAATACAGTCTTAACGACATATCGAGTCAAGCGAGCACTTTCAACCTGAGTCTATATTCTGTGGCCTATCATAATATGTACTTTAAATCATGTAGCAATATCTTAGATACTGAAACCTGTTGTTATCATATACAGGGTGTTTGAAAATAACAAGTTACTTTTTAATAGTGGGTTTAGTGCGTCAAACAAATAACTTTAGCTCTACGTTTTTTCTTCGAAATTTGCTGAAAAATATTTTGGCTCTATATATTTTGCCAATGGCATCCTCACATGTAGCAACTGTTCTAGAACATTCACCGCTAAAATAGGGTATATTAGTCATGTGAGGACGCATCAGTAACTTGCCCGTAGAAAATACGTTCGCCGTAGCCGAAATCGGCTTGGAATGCATCATCATCATCATCATCATATTTCGCCAGGATTAGATGACTTTTGGGTATGGAACAACCGGTTTTTTCAGGGATTCCCTGAATTCGTAGAACATAAGTTTTTGCTTTTGACGTGTTAAAGCCATGTTACGTTAGTTAGGTACATGTAACCCTGTATATTTGTAAATCATATCGCATTATCTTTGAAACTGCAAACCTGTAGTTATCATGCATAATATTTTACAATATTGTGATTGCGGATATTACCGCAGTTAATAAGGCTAACCTTTTATAACGATACGATTAAGGCGGGTAATGTTCACAGCTTAATTGTGTGGTTAAGGTGACCCCGCCGCGGATCGAACGGTAAAGGCTTTATCTATTAAAATATATGCTCGTAACAGTTATAAGATACATTCGGTGGTTTCATATGTATATTCGGTATATATAATACTAGTAGGTGCCAGCGGCTTTGCACGCGATAAGAAGTATAATTTTATTATCAATTGAAGTGAAATTTCTAAGAAATCCTTTTTAACTGATGTCTGTTCCCTATTGCATACAATCAAAGTCAAAGTATGGTAAAACAGGTGGCTTCATAGCAAGATGTTTGCTCTTAGAGAAGATCGAAATGACTTATTCTACTAGGTGTAGTATTTTCTTTCAGCAGCTTATATGAACGAACATTGCTAAAAACACAAAAACAATACCTAACCTACCTGAATAATTTTAGAATTTGTTACTACATTGTAGCTTTCACTTACAAAAGCTGGACGTAATCCGTCCGAATGACAGCAATAGAATATTTTACAGCTTTCAGCCGGAGCCAGGCGGAGGGAGGCTTGAGGCGGGCGAGCTTAGAGGTACTAACTTATAGAGAGGATATCGCTAACTTCCATTAAATGCCGCTTATACGCGCCGAGATGTTAAAACTCAATTTTTTGTTGGTTCTATTTTGATTTAGTGTTAGATTACGTCACCAATAATAACGAACAGGGTAGGTACCTGTACTTACCCTATGTACAGCGTACATGTTTTAACTATAAACTAGTTTAAGTCAATGTTTTGCTGAAAAGAACGTGACATATCTGTTTTAAACAAAACAAATATTAAATGTACATAATATATTTGCTGCAACGTCTATGTTGTTATAATATTATGTACCTACCTATTACTCATACATTTTGGAGGCATATTTGCCATTTATCTTGTCTAAAAAATCTTCTCTCCATAACATATAACATCTGCTTGCAGTGTATAACGGTGACGTAGCCAGTTTGCGTTGAATTAGCATATTAGATGTGCACGGCTCGTAAACAGCTGGATTACCAGGCTAGGTGCTGGAACACACCGAGTCGTGCTGGTGTGGTGTGAGGGGCATTCACACCTGCTTTTTTATAATGTCTAGGCTACATTGCATTTGATTAGTGTAGTATACGTAAGTTTAGTCACGTATGGCTAAATACAAAAATATAATAATCTAGTGAATGTCAGAGGAAAGGTTTCCACGTTGACGATGTTAGCATGTATGTGCCTTTACTGCCAACATGAGAATCGACAACCTCTAATGACATGGTAATAAGAAACATCAATAATATATCAATGGCAAAATCTTTCCCGAAAAATGGCGGTCAATCCGTAACCTTGACTAGATAAAATTAAATAATATATTGGAGTCCATTTAGCCGATATCCCCGAGAACCTCAAATGTCCCAGAAAATATATCCTTTCAGAAATAAATGGGCTCTCTGATACCCAATACACAAGCAATATCGCGGACACTCGCTGCACGAGAAGATAGCACGCGGGATATTTTACTAGGTACTACTAGGTTACATAGAAATTAGGAAGATTTTTTTCTTATCTTCCTCTTTCTATCCTTAACTTATACTTTCAGCAGAACAAAAAATTTGATGTACTAATAGTTTCTTTTCAGTATGCCTATGCCTAATTCGCAATATAATTAGCAATTCTTGCACAAAAGTATTGTACAAAATAATGTAAGCAATAAGGATTTTGATTTGTAAATTCATATAAATTTTGTAAACATAAGGAACATGTTTAAAAAACACTTATTATTAACACTATTTATACCTACCTTCATTTAAAGATGTATAAGTTAAGTATTAGTATAAGGTAGTAGTAGTGCCTCATTCAAAGAGTACATTTGTAGCTCTGACGTATTGTATAATCTTACTGAAACTACATATATATAGGTAGACTTATGTATGCCATACGTATGTATTGTATATTCAAACCTACTAGTTTGTAATCGGGTAACACGGCAGGGCGTTGTAGTTTGCTTAAATTATGAAAACGGAATATGATTTATCCACAAACAAAATACAAGTAAATTTTACCAATCACCACAGACGTGCTGAAAAGTTACGAAGTCACTAGACAATAATATACTTGTACTGTATGTATGTATGCGAGAGTGATATCGGGCATGACACCCGCGAGGTACCTTCGAGCACCCTGCGAGGCACTCGACACAAACACAGAGGTAGGGTTAGATTACAATGCCTAACCACACTTGTGGTGGTAGTAGAGTAGTATTAGGTTAGGCTTAGGTATTAACTTGAGACTAAGGACTTATTTGGAGTAATTCTCGGCTTAGAGTACTAGCATTTATAAGAAAATTGGTCTTGGTTTATGTATACTGGTAGAATATTATAATGTGAGACAATAATTACTTTGAATTCTGTAATATATAAAAAAACCTATCATATATTCCAAACTTTTCACGTGTATTTATATTTTCCTAAGAAGTAATTACTACTCACCCAAATTTTGAATTTATGAATTTTAAAATAAAAACTTATGTGGTCAAATGCCTGACTGTATATTGAGTAAAAATCCTTTGACAGCTCATTTAAATATATAGTATTAATTTTCACATCCTCCCTCTAGCCACTCGCGTGTGTACACTTGCTTAGAATCCTTTCAGCGATGTATTATAAAGCTCTCAAGGGATACAGTTACAAATTATTGGGTTACGTACTTCATTGTGCAGAGTGTTCCGCCGGGGCTTGTAGTACAATACTACATGTACCCACTTGATGATAGGGTCAACTTACTGGGAAGTGATGTAATAATCATTATTTATGTTAATTATTACAAATAGACACAAATGAGCACTAATGCTATGTTAGGGACGCTAATTATCAAGGTGAAGATTGCTAGTTTTATCATCTGACCTGTGTACGAGTAACAGTACATTCTGTCTTTATAAGTATCTGCAGTTGATGCACAAATATCTGATATAAAAGAACGTTTTACACAAGCGTATAGCAATGGTGCTTAACTTTATGTAAGTTGTATTTAAACATGGATATGTAATCCAAATGGATTATATTTTCATAAACCAATTTTCAGCGGAGCTCATCAAACCACGAAATTTAATAAGAAATAAAAAATTAACCAATAAAGTCTGGCAATAATCTAAATTGGCACCTAAAAGGGCTTTCAAACAATTACCGGGTTTCCGGAAAATATCGGTACTTGTGTATAGCGGTAATTTCCGGAACGGACGCAACCGGAATTATGTTGATAGCCTTTGTAACGGGTATTTGCTCCTGTTACGAATTAAATATACTTAATACGTACATTTAGTGGATAAAACCTGAAAGCGACGAATGTGTTTAGTAGAATTGTTAGGCAAAGCAACTTACCTATTGCGAATATATATTACAACTAAATTAATTAGAAGAGATACCAAACACACATAGGTACTAACATAGTTATTCTGTTAGGTTAGATACCAAACACACATAGGTACTAACATAGTTATTCTGTTAGGTTAGATACCAAACACACATAGGTACTAACATAGTTATTCTGTTACGAGTATTAAACGTTTTCTGATGGAAGGCCTAAGGTGGGTATTGAGTACCCAAATTTAATAAAATTACATGAACTGAGAAGGACTGACATTTCGTAGTAATATTTGTACACCCACCACGACGTATCTGGCCAAAAATCTTCTTTTGGAATAAGCGGGCAGCCAAATACATGTTGTATTTTATAGTAAGTTTACTGTTGCGTTATTTGTTATCAAGTACCCAAGTCGTTAAGCCATGTCAGAGGCCCTTAGGGCCGCTTGATAAACTCTCGTCACCAGAGTTGGCCACTCTCATTCGATAAGAAGAAGAGGAAGTACCTTTGCGTAGGATTTGCTTGGTACTCGTATGTATGGGTTTGGCTTAGTATTTGCTCATATTATTTTTATTGATGCGAGGCAAACCGCAAGACAAGATTAGTCTCTGATAGAATTGGTTTTCCTATAAATTAGCTCCCAGTAATAAATAAAAGGAATTATTGAGGGAGCTCCAAAAATAGGACAAACCGATTATACTGATTATATAAGTGGTTGTTATTATTTCACGTTAACGATATTAATAAGGGGTGATGGGAAATTCCATCTTACTAGAGTTTGGTGTTTTGTGGTATTTGAAAATAGTCCAGTCAATAAAGCCAAAAACCCCCAACAAATTAGTTACTCGGCCAAACTTTGTGAATTTGTTCAGAAGGGTAAAATAAGTGACCGTGTGAGTTTGCACCCTTGTAGGGTGTACGGAAAGGGTTAAAAAGGGGTGAAAAGTGTTTTTTATCAATAACATTGCCAAAAAAATTAGTTACTTTGTGCAAATTTGGAATTAAGTTTTTGTAACCGTTTTCTAACATGTATCAAATTTGCACACTTTTGCAACATACGGAACATTGTTTATTATTAAAAAACAATGATTATGGTTAATAACACGAGTGAAAAAATTAGTTACTCGCTGCAAATTTGGAATTATGATCTTTCTTTGGTTTTCTAGCATGTATTAAATTTGCACACTTTAGCAACTCACGGAACATTGTTTATTAACAGCAACATTTTTCCCCCGAAGGGTAAAAAACGTATATTTAGGTACCAGCCGGAGCTTGACCCACTAAGATTTAACAATCTTGCTGGCTTGAGAGTACTGAGCTTGTGTGGCATAAATGTAATTTTCAAATAATAGAGTTGATTTTATAAATTTATATACATTAATTTATATTGAATATAAATCATAAGTAAAAAAGTGATGTATTTATGTATAAATGAATATTTTGATTATGATTACTATGCTAGTTCTAGGACTATACTATACTATTAGTTTCTTTGAAGTAGAGTTTGAGAACGTATGTATACTATTCCAGATACATCAATTTAGGACTTTATCTAAATCAATGTTATTTACGCACGTCGCATTACGATGTTACACCAGCGGATCCAAAGTTACCAGGCAAGTCTCTAATACCAGCGTCTTTAATTAATGAGGATGTTTAATTAATGTATTCATCTAGACATAATTGCGTGATACTGGCTGTCAGATTGATTCTGCAAGATCTTTGTGCTATCGATTTATCGTTTACAATTTAAATCCGGTGAACCCGGTTGGATTATAACTTTTCATTAGAGGCGAGTTTCTGTCCCGATTGACAATATATGAGACGGTCACACCGTCGGTTTTGGAACAGAATTTAGAGCGTATTGTTTGGAGCGTATTGTATATTTCAAGGACCTGTGTTTCGATGTCCAAGGCCGAGATTGTGCGTGCGTACCTTTCATATTTCAGACAATTAAATTGATGGCTTGCACCAAATGCTAAAGTTATTCCTATCACGACCAACCATAAGCTGGAAGGTCTTTAAAATACTAGCGGTATGGTACTCACGATACTGATTAATTCATTAAAGTAAAATACATTTTGCGAGTTTAGATGACATGTCGACTTTTCAACGTAATCTAAATCTAAACCAAAACCGACGTATATCTCGGTATGAATTTTACCAACCAGCGTTATTTCAGCCAGTTACCTCTGCTCCATGATGAGATAAGGAAAACTATAAAGCAGATTTTCGACAAACCGACACCTATTAGATTAATCATTTTGCCGTATTATATTTACGTTAAATTATTATTCTCACGCTATGCTCAAAGTCAAAAGAACCAATGCGAAATCTACAGCTTTTTGGATAATACTGCAGTTTAAGTATAAATTTGTTTTCTTTACAGATTTATTTCCTGGATTGAACTTGTTCGGCAAGTACGCCGGCTTGAAGGGCAAATCAATGGGTGTTCGTTGAGTTTACTTACAAAGACAGAATTCTTAAAAGTCTTAATAAGGAATTGATTAGCTGCTGTAATAGACAAGGCTAGTCTTTTGTCCAGATGTAAATAGCGGGTATATTCCGCTAGTCTGTACTAGTAACCGTAACTTAATCCGTCTTATTACAAAACGCGGTTTAAATTATTAGTCCAGGACTTTGAAAATAAAAAGTGGGTTCTTGTTGTTCTGACATCACATACAAGCAATCAAAATGTCAACAAAAATTGGAACTTTGATTTAACATTGGTACATTTTGACAGTTTGATAATTATGACGGTAGACAGACAATTTTCGAACAACTAAAACGGACTTAGTCTAGGCTTATATTTAAACCACGTTTTGTAATAAGGCCCAATGAGTCTATCCATCTCTTTCACGTGAGCTTGTCAGTCCGTAAGGTCGACTTTACCACGAGGTTTCCAGAAGATAAGAGGCCTGTTTTCTGCTGATCAAAATTCGTCAGACCGTTACAGTTCGAATCTTTCAGACAAGCGAAGATAGCTATAAAAATATTGATATTTAGATAGATATATTGTTGTCTATCTATAATGCATTGCAGATGGTCTTTTCCTCTTTTTCCTTTACAACAATTAGGTAGAGTCCTCTAATCATCTCTAGATGATGTAGGATGCAAGGAACTAGTTTTGGTGAAAGAAAATATCTAAACTTTATTTTATTTAAGCACTAAACAGAATGCACAAGAATGCAAATTGCACTCGCAAAGTGGTCTATTGAAAGAGTCTCTAGTGTCAGAGACGTCATTCTCAATATTTGTCTTCTTTTAGTGGCCATTTTAGAAGCAATTAGGCTAAGGAAAAGCTATACCTATCGACTTGGAATGTAGCGCGCTTACGAGCGCATTTGCTGATGTATTTGTAGGCTACCAAAGTTAATGTAGATGACTATTTTGGTGTCCGTCTGGGTCATGATCGTTTTTTATCTGTGTTCCAGGCCCATATATTACATATTCGAATATTTTTACCAACAGAGCCACAACTTAACAAGTTCTTGATTAAAACTGAGACTGTTGCGTCTCTTTCGACCAACGAAAGGTGGTAGCATAAACATATATAAACATCTGGGTAAGAACAGCGCAAAACGGGCCTATGCGGCCTATGTCCTGCAGTGGGTCTCATTAGGCTGATGATGATGAACGAGGTAGCGTGCGGAGAGTTTTCGCCTCTATCTGTCTAAGTTAGCAGGATAGCTTTATAGTACTAAGACCAACGGCAAAGTTGTTGCCTACGACATAATTAGCTAATAAGCTTAAATTTGTATACACGAGTACTTATACTTTACTATACCTACTTTGCAATGTAATGTGATTAGAGTTTTCAGAATGTATCGCGTATATTGCGAGTCGAAAACGCAGGTAGGTCAAAAGGTAACTGCAATGTAATGAAATATCTCTGCGGTGGCCTTTATTCTGCATATATCCCAAAATACCTGCGAGAGGTCTATATGAACCGCTTTTCTATAATTGCAGCCATACAATCGAAATTTACATCGTCTATCTCAAACGAAGTAGTCCATCAAAAAATTTTTGGATCGAATATGGGTCTAATCAACCCTTTAATTTTTATCATTAAGGACATAGACAGTAAAGTAACACTGCGACACTTGCGGGTTGTCCCCATATGTTTAATTTCCTGATATCCGGAGACATCTCGGCAGATGTCTTAGTTTGGTATCGGATGCAAGTGTTCATGTCTATAAGATGTCTGAATACATAAAAAAAAAACTTTTGATGGGACAGCTGTAGCTTTTCTCAAACATCAGTGATATTGCATAGGAAAAGTCGACGTTTTTATCTTCTTTTTCTTTCAAGTCCATGCGGGAAACGGCAGGCCCCAAAATGAAATAGGCGACTTTTGATTGACCAAGCAATAGGTAATTTTCGCCTTTTTTCCTAATGATAAAATGATTTCCTGCTTTATTAAAAAAATTAAAGGTTATTAAAACAATTAATGTTCACTTACATTTTCGTAGGAGTCACAGTAGTGTTAACACGTCAAAAATCCAAGACGTACTGAGGAAGCGAGTCCGCCCGGCGCTGCGCGAGCGTTGTGCGGGAGGGGGGAGCCGATCGATACCGAGTCGAGCCGACATGACTCGACGCATGGAAGGGGCGCCATAGAGCAAAATAGTGTTGCCACACGTAAAATCCAAGATGTTATCTCAATAAGTGGGTCAAGCGAAGGCTCGGACACCTAAATAAAAAAAACATGATATTCGCTGATAACAGGGATAAAAATATCTGTGAAGGGTTGAAACTTGGATTAACTGTGCTTGACAAATTATATACAACGTGTTCTGAATTGTGAAAAACAAAACAAAACACGTTGTTTATAATTTGTCAAGCACAGTTACTCCAAGTTTCAACCCTTCACAGATATTTTTATCCCTGTTATCAGCGAATATCATGATTTTTTATTAATAAACAATGTTTCGTAAGTTGCAAAAGTGTGCAAATTTAATACATGCTAGAAAACCAAAGAAAGATCATAATTCCAAATTTGCAGCGAGTAACAAATTTTTTCACTCGTGTTATTAACCATAATCATTGTTTTTTAATAAACAATGTTCCGTATGTTGCAAAAGTGTGCAAATTTGATACATGTTAGAAAACGGTAACAAAAACTTAATTCCAAATTTGCACAAAGTAACAATTTTTTTTGGCAATGTTATTAATAAAACACACTTTTCACCCCTTTTCAACCCTTTCCGTACTCCCCACAAGGGTGCAAACTCACAGGGTCACTTATTTTACCCTTCTGAACAAATTCACAAAGTTTGGCCGAGTAACTAATTTGTTAGGGGTTTTGGGCTTCATTGACTGGACTAAAAACCGTTATGGAATTATTATCTACACAAATAGAAACGACGGTTAACATTCGTTGTTCGATAAGTGTTGTATGGAAAGCTTATTTTTAAAGCTGTAAATTTGTAAATTTCAAACTACTTATATTATTTACGGTATAAAAATATTGTGTAGATCTATTTGTTATAAATAAAGTAATCGTAAAGTATCAATCGACCATCATGAAAGATTAATGGAAGCCTTAAACTGCAGGTAAACGAATATGTAATTAAAAAGTTGTCTTATACTAAGTAGTGTAAACTAACTAACATAGCTACAATCAGTCGGGCTGTAAGTCCGAAAACTAATATGAACTTGTGGTCGGTGTATTTAATTATTGAGCAAGTTCAGAGCTGCCATAAATCTAGCGCAAGTTTGGACCAACTCTGATACTATCGTAGTCGGGAACTACTTTACTACTATGAATAACGTTCATTACATGCGCTTAATAACTTTATACACTTGTATTGATACACTTCATATTCGACAGTTTTAATATTTAATGTATACATTTTTATTAAAGGAAAAGATTGGAATGCCCTTCCGGCATCAGTGCATAATTCACTCGCAGGCAGTCTAGGAAGGTACTCTGTATTCTGTGGTCTAGGCTTTTTATTCGCAAAAGAGAAAAGGTTTCTTTTGTGCTAGTGACAAATGTGCTTAAGTTCATTATTGCTGCCCGACAGGCGCAAATCCATTCATGGTAAAAAAAGAGCAAGAAAATCAAGCGCTTCCTTGTGACTAGTGACTTGTAAGTACTATTCAGCTTACAGTAGGCGTTTAGACATTTTAGAGTTTTCTAATAGTTGTCTTTCCTGCAAAATAAAAGAGAACATTTATTATTATTATTTTTTTAATTTTTACTAGAAGACAAGCCAAAAAATAAATCTTTTTTATCCCCTAGGTAGGAACCAAGGTTTAACAAAGTTGTGACCCCGGTGATGCCTAGAAACCCACACACACAATGTCGTGTTTCATTTATATTTACTACTCTAAATAAGCCTTTCGTGATTTCCTTATACGAGTAGAGCATTTTAGAAGTAAATTTGTGTAATTTCTCACGACACGAACCACTGCTGGGAATTCAGAATATTTTCCCGTCGTGTTGAAGTCACACAATATATTTGGGTATTTTATTTTATTGAGTTGTACAATAGAGGTCAAACGCGATTTTTGATTAGAATTTCAAGTGACACTATTGTTTATTTTTTACACAACTACCTATGTCAGAAGATTACTGACTATTTAATTGACTAATTTACTGACTATTGTTTATTTTTTACACAACTACCTATGTCAGAAGAAAAAAGTAATTAATTAAGTACATAAAAAAATTTATACATTCCATCAAGTTAGATAAATAGGTGAACAATTCTATTAACATGACTACCAAATTACCGTAAACAACATTTAAAAAAGGTTTCATTAAACCATAAGTGCAACTAGGTTCCCAAAAAACAAATTCAAATTAGACTAGTTAACTCATTTGAAATGTAAGAATACGCTAAATTTAAACAATAAATAAATACATTTTGCTTTAGAAGATATTTGTATGAAAATATTGTTACATTGTTTCCATTTTTTTTTTACAAATTAGTACTTATTTAATTTATACGACATGTAAAAAAATATGAAGCTTATAAAATTCATAAAATTCTTTTAAGAATGTTCAGGAAATCCACGTAATCATGAATAACCCTCATCATTTTCCGAGAGAATTTGTACGTGTTCATTTTAGTATTACCAATCTTTTGATGGCTTTACTACCAACAATACATTTTAACGTTTTATAGCTAAATTTTCGCCGCTTTCTTTTGAACGTAATCCCACGTAACATATTACGGAACTATTTCAAGTAATTTCACGTTTCAAGTGTTCCTTTGTGGAAATGTAGTTGAAAATTAAATTAAAAACAAACAAATTTGTTTGATGTCTGAAGCCGGCAGAGAAACAGTCGCAGCTTAACATCTTGCCTAACTTATACTAATGACACTTTTACTAAACAGATTTGAGTCGACAAAAATCGTAATAATACTCATAATACGATTTAAACTTAAATGATTTATACAAACGTCTTCCAAGACTCTGTAACTACAGTAAACAAACCATCCCCTTTTATACGCAGAAGATTATACCTCGTGTAATGAAGTGCAGCGTCTACCAGATTAGGGCAGAATACAGAAATGTAGGGTAGAATACGGCAATGTGGGGCAGAATACGGCAATGTGGGGCAGAATACGACAGAATATGGCAGAGCAGGCTAAATACACTGAATGTGCGCAATAGGGGCAGGTTTTTGTATGCAAAACATTGTCGGGCCCAGCCTGTAAAGTAGCACGAAATGCGAGCGAAGGTCGGTGCTAGGGAGGGGTCGTCTGACGGAAATATTACAAGACCTAACTCTGGCTTGTTTAAAATTAAAATGACTACGTTTTTAGCAGTTAAGCAGCGAAAACCTGGTAATTCACGACTGTTTTGGGATACGATACGGATTGTATTTCTAGATGATGGTGGAATTTGGGATCTAATTTACACATTTGAACGTCTTCATCACTTAGTGTTATTGTACAATGTACAGGTACATCATTGTAGATTACGTTTTAGAATTTAATATACGATACAACCTATCAAAACATGCTATAACATCAGTCAATGAGATATAGACAGTGATTATTACACTCAAAATGTTCGTCGTAAAACTTGTAAGCCTCACAAGATAATACCACCAATATTAAAATTTCAAGTCCACAAGACTTACAAAACCTGTAACACCATACACCCGTCTTTATTACTTAAACTGGTGGAGAGTATATCCTCGCAGGAGATGAGCTCGCAGGCTGTGATTGACGCGGGACTGTTATGCGGGCTTTTTACACCGACGCAGGAAAAACTGGCATAATCATACCACACGACGGCGCGCTGTTGTTGATGTGGCGCTGAAGTCAGGGGTGGATGAATATGTATGTGAAATTGTGTTTGTAAGTTATGAAGTAAGTAGATTCGTTTGAGAGTGTTAAATTCTGGTCTTCTTCTTATCTAATGAGAGTGGCCAACTCTGGTGTCGAGAGTTTATCAAGCCGCCCTAAGGGCCTCTGCCTGAAGGGCCCGACATGACTTTACGACTGCCGTACTAAACGATTAACCGGGACCTACAATTTAACGTGCCATCCGAATCACGGAAGCGTCAAAAATAAAAAATAAATCTGGTATAGAGTTTTTACTCGTATGGCGCCGTACGGCCTTCAGATGAGGTTAAACAACGATAGCAAATTAACAACTTTACTATGAATATACGAACTTGTGTTAAGAGTTTAGCGCCGTATTACGTAATTTAGAACTATGAAAACGGTTTGTATTTAAGAATAATTTGTTATAACCAGAGAATTTGAAGAGTTACGAAAAAAAATACAGCTTAGGATGATGATTTTGTTAAACCTTAGTAAGAAATCAATTATTATTTTTTTAAGAATATTGTACCTATTACGAAGTTTATTCAATATTGATTACGATGGTTGGAATCCGTTTCGTAATACAGTGAGTTTTAATTAAATAGATAATCCTCTGTATCAAATGTTTGCATGTCTTGTGGGCGGGATGTGGTGCACTTTTTACATTCATTTTATATTTGAGATCTTTGCACATACCCATGTACGCAATAGAATAAATGAATGATTATTTATTATTTATTTCCTAGGCACACAGAAAATACATGATTAACAGTAAAACACTTAGAGGAACTGATCCATTCTGTGCATCACACACATACGTGCATAACACGATTGTAAACAGATACAAGATCCATTCTGTGCATCACACACATACGTGCATAACACGATTGTAAACAGATACAAGATCCATTCTGTGCATCACACACATACGTGCATAACACGATTGTAAACAGATACAAGATCCATTCTGTGCATCACACACATACGTGCATAACACGATTGTAAACAGATACAAGATCCATTCTGTGCATCACACACATACGTGCATAACACGATTGTAAACAGATACAAGATCCATTCTGTGCATCACACACATACGTGCATAACACGATTGTAAACAGATACAAAGTTCAGTAAGTTAAATTAAATTGAAACAACTATCCATATTAATTATTAATATGAAATTAAACTAATTCAGTTCGTTATTTAGCCTACATAGGCATTCTTCGTTATTAAGTTACCTGAGTTAGGTACTGAGACCTAGATTTAGCATCACTATACAGGGTTAGTAGCTATGAACGATCGACCGCCTTTACAACTTATGAGTAAATTTAGTTTTATGTTTTGTTTGTTTGCATTTGTAATGGCAGCCATTCTACACGAATAATAGTCAATTAGAATAAAAAAAGAAACATGTAGGTTATGTAAATGAGTTCTTAAATGTGCCTCTGAAATATTATATCTTCTAGTCACTTTATACATATATATTAAACATCACAAGCTCATAGTTAATGACAAACACAAATTACACAAGTACGGGAAACTTTCAAGCAACGTATTTGCATTAATATTATACTATTCCCACTCCGGGTTGTGCAGCTACCTATTGCAATTAGCAGTATACAATATAAATGTAAATGAGTAATACTGGATGCAGGGTGTTGCAGAGTGGGGATAGCATATTAACGCTTGCTCTAACCTTCTTGGAGGACTATTTATGCATTCCTTCTTTTTGATTTTTGACTACTTTACGACGCGTAAGAAAAATGCGTTACGGTCCTATTGCTTCCTCTAAAAACGCAGCAAAACGCGTCATGGATACTGAAAGTGTCATAATATTACTATATTAATACTATGATTGCGAGTATAAATTAGTGGAAAAGCATCTGTCTTACAATCTTTTATTAATCTGTTCTAAAAATACAAGGACACAATTTATTTAAGAACAGGCTTTGTAACCATTTAATAACTTCATTATTAAGAGCGAGGACAATTATTCAGAGGATGCTGTGATCTCGCCAGGTGAGTCTGTATGGCT
This sequence comes from Macaria liturata, assembly GCA_964023185.1. Taxonomy (NCBI): domain Eukaryota; kingdom Metazoa; phylum Arthropoda; class Insecta; order Lepidoptera; family Geometridae; genus Macaria; species Macaria liturata. The sequence goes on from OZ026830.1 coordinate 200,667, forward strand.
CCTTGCTCGACATCTGAAGAGCGACTTACAAATGAGATGACAGCGAGATTGTATTATTTCGACTTATTGGAATCCTGAGCGCTCACCTTTGACTAATGTAGGTGTGTATGTGTGCGTCCTGCGTGTATGTGTGTGTGTGTGTTTCATGTTGGTTTATTTACAGAAATGTCATGTAGTATTACAATTATATAAAGATTACATTTAATTATCCTACTAATATCACTAATTAAGACTGTTTGTGCATGTTTGTTACTTCTTCACGCTGAAGCGCCTGAACCAATCGGATGAAATTTTATACAGAGATAGAGTAAATTCAGTATTTAACATGTGGGTGGAGCCTTGATAGTACCTATTAGGTTGCCATGTATCTATATGCCACTTAACGATTTTATCGTTTGGTAAAGAGATGAAATGAAAAGAAAAAGTAAAGAAACCATTCCCTGATCGAATGAACGACACAAACGAATGTCATCAAATGAACGAACTAGCAAATGAAGCAGAGGAGAGAATTAAATTCAATTCCCGGGAATTTCAGATAAAATTTTACTTCGAATTAATTTATATCCACAGAATTAACCGGGCCAAAAAAGTCATGGAAAATAAAATAATATTTTATGAAGTATGTAAGTATATCCGACCCAGAGGCAGACCACCAGCTCGATGATCGGATGATATTTCTAAACAAGTAGGTAGGAGATGAATGAGACAGGCTGGAGACCGTACCATGTGGAACGTTGGAGAGGAGGCCTATACTCAGCTGTGGGTGAACACGGGCTGACATGATGATGATGATGATACTTAAAGTGTATTTATTTACAGTAACCTATATTATGTAGGTACATATGAATTTATATCTATAATATCAGACCTGCTGATGCATTACGTACCTACTGTAATATGCTCGCCGTACCACACGTATTTTTTTTTTATTTCCAATAATTGTTAAATCAAAGTTATTTGATTTTGAGGTTCTAAAGTCACCCTTATAAAGTTATTTTTTTAATATTTATACGTCAAATTCTATAAATTCATATAAAATATAAAAAAAATCTGTACAATATATTTATTTGCAGGCATGATTATAACAATTCGAATAAATACAAAATACAAAATACAAAAAATTACTTTATTTTCAAAAAAAAAAAACTTAAACGTACACCCTTATAAACTAATTTATACAATCATAACATACCTGTAATGTTGGTGCATTGGGATCCTCTGCCATCTCACACTAGGAATCGAGGACCCTGTGACGTGAGATGGTAGTTTACGCCCGCGCGAAATATGCCTCTTTTGTTTACACATTTTTGAACATTAATTAAGGTGATAAAAACTAAAATATAACACTAAAATCTAAAACATTACCTATCTAATTTCTCATCAAAACAAAACAATAACATAGCAGCGAATTTCTGACATTTGTGACACTTTAGTGTTGCTAACATTTGAAAAGTAGCCTCCCAAGCAATGTTTTTTTGTTTTTTTTTTACATTCTGTTTGTTTTATTTTATTTATTTTTCTTATATTAATATACAAATACAATATTTTAATAACATTATTTTAAACTATGTATTTATATATATATAAATGACTGTTGAATCGTATCATACATAAAGTTTTTATTGTCTGACACGTTAACTGTCTGCAGATATAAATTGTCTTCTTGAAACATGACATATTGGATTTACTCGACGAATTGGCTGATCATTTGCGAACAACATTATTTTATTAATGTTCCTTCGTTATTGGAACATGTATTACGAATTATTATTGGAAAAGAAAGAAGGTTTCATGTATGAGTGACTTTTTAATATGTTTGATATATGTAAGATGAGCGATATTAAATTATATTCATATCCTCAGTTACTATTTTCTTGTTAGAAAGATTTCATACGAGTGTGTGTGCTCAATAAAATCAACCCGTATTACATACTTACTAATATTAATATAACATTTTTTCTTATTGCTTTTGCTTATGTACTTACTCGTATCTCTTATCACACACATAATAGATAAAAAACTAAAACTTTAATAAAGTACTTCAGTAGATTAAACCAGGGCATAATATTACCTGTTTACTTTACTGTTTTTTATACTGTTATACTCAATAACTTTTGTTATTTTGTTATTTTGACGTGTATTATTAAGTTATATGAATAAATGAACTTTGAACTTTGAACTTTACCTAACAAGAAACCTCATTTTGGAAGTCGGTAACACAGAAAATACATATATTGGTTTAGTGTAATGTAAGTCCGTTGTCCGGTGATAAGTATAATATTATGTAGTTATCAAGTACTCAGCAGATGCTTGCACAACTGCTGTGCCTACTCGTAGTAAATATGCGTCATTGCACCACTAGTGCTAATACATTATTGTAAATGCTGTTCATTGTGCAACTCATTATTACGAGAATTTACATAAATACGTTACATCGTGGTTATCGGACGTTGTTTGGACAACTGCATACGGAGAAATACTTTAACAATATTTTTGAACGCGCCTAGTTTAATATTCATAGGTAAGCGTTAAAAGTGAGATACCAATAATAATCAATGTAATAGATTAACATGTGTTAATCTGGGATTTAATATTAATATTTATATAATTTCATCCAAATCAGTTCATCCGTTTGGGTGTGACAAATATACAAACACACACGCACACACACACACACACACACACACACACACGCGCGCGCTCTAACTTTCGCCTGTATAATATTTGTGTGATGTGTTTAATAAGTTTAGTTACAAATCTTAACATATTTAAAGCTTTTTCTACATAACGTTAAAAATAGTGTTTAAGTTTAATCTTACAAAGTCACTATACTTGTTGGATTGGATCGTAGATGAACTCGCACCGCAGTGCAGGCTTCAGCAAGTAAAGCCTCAGCGCACGCTGCTGCATTTACGTAATACGTAACTGCACTAACAAACTATACGGATAACTAAATGGGGCATATTACTTTGGAACTCAATTTGCGTAAGATTATTTGTTATTTTGGTAGTGTAGGTAGATGAAACTATAAATTTGACTTTAATTTTTAAGTATTCTGTAGGTCACTGTATTAAAGTTCTCGTAAGGCATGATTACATTTAGTTGTAATAGCCGGCTTGCACCACGTCAATAATTATGTCGAAAAAACAACTCGACAAATTTCTTATTCTGTAGATGCCAATTTTTCTCTTGAACAAATACCACGTATTATATAATTCATTTAAATTTCAGAATATTTAAATATCTTTAATACTTTGATATCTTTTGTCCTAATATTTAGTAAACAAATCCAAAGTTTTAACCACATATTTAACCAAAAAAGTTTGCAAACCCTTCACATACTGCTTAACCCACCGCTAAGTTACGGCTTCACTTAACTTATACATTTCCACTTAAACGCGAGGTTTCTGGCGAAACTTGAACTTCATATATTTGGGGTTTATTTGGTTTTATAACTTGATAGCTCGCTATCACACGCGATGGAGTTATGTCGAGCCGGAAATATCGTGATCCATGTCGGTTAGCTGCCTAACTACTGATCATAAATATTGCCTACATCTTTGAAATTCATTTTCAAGTTAAGTTACGTTTATTTAAGTAAAATGCCCACTTACCTACTTGAAACAACTGTAAAAAAATAAAAATATTTTGAAGAATCACGCGTCAAATGAGCCTGTCAGAATAATAAAACAATTGAGGTAACTTGGATTTAACTTGGTCGGTATTTATAGGCGCAGAAATAAACCAAAAATAGCTCCATCCTGACCACTGCCTGTCTTAATTTAATAACTCGAGTCGACCTCCTACGGGTGGATGCTAATTTCAATTCACAAACTTGTACGAAACGAACAAAATAATAAAAATTCTAGTTAAGTAAAAGAAATGCAAAATTCCTGCCATTTTGCTTCCCACTCTTACCTTTGATCCTCGGAGGGGAAAACGCGTGAAATTAAATTTGTACCTCTCTGTGTAACCTCCGGCCGGGACGAGGCAATTTATGTGCAGAAATGTTCTTACTAACGTAACTCAAATCAGGCGAAAAATAAATAAAATCTAGCTTTGATCTTTTCACGATTCACACATATTTTTACGTAGATTTGTGATTGATTACAGCCCGCCAGATGATAAACATTGCTGCTTACAATGTAACACTCTTATAAAAAGATACTATAAATTACTACTACCTATCTAATTAAGAGTATAGAAGTGTGCTAGTGAGTGGTGGTCAATAATTTATCGTTTTCAATCGTTCTCTAAACTATCAACGAGAAAACTCCAAAGTCATTTAGTTTTTGGGAGTTGCTCTGCTAATGTCTAGGTAAGGTTTATTTTTAAAACTTAACTAGCTACTATTTATCTATCTTTCCACGAATGATATAAGTTATAGAATCTGCCTCAAACTAAAAATCTCCTCAAAACATTTGTATGATGTAATTGAACAGACCTTTCCCCGTCAAAGAGATTCAAATAAAATTCTTTACAAATAATTATACTGGCATTTGGAAGTTTTGAAGCCCTTTAGCGTGTAAAATTACTTTCGGGACTCGAGTTCTAAGGATATCTCGCAAATTATTATACTTGTCAATACTTCCGACATTGTTGCTTGTTACGGATCGACAAAGCTAAAAGAGTATTTTAATTTTATTCATGGGCTGAAGATGATGATGATGCCCACATTAATCACGGATAAAGAGTAGCCTGTGATATTCCAGTTTATTGTACCCTACCTCCGTATACCTAATTTATCAAAGTTTTAGTACACACTTTAGTGTAGGTAACTTCGTTATCCAAGTGATTCTTTGCAAGTGTTGTGTGCCTTTGATAAACGAGTGTAGTAATTTAATTTCTATACAAAGTCTTAAATCAATCTATTTCGTAAACTATGATGTTGGTTTATTTGAAGGACTTAATATTGAACTCTTTGTGTACGTATTTCAGGTAAATAAGTATACAAAGTTTCATAGCGGCTTCCATATTTACAAAGCGCTTGCAAAAACGAGTTTGAACTTTGTGCGAAACCTCCACAAGTAAAAGTTAATGAATGCCAAAATTTAATTAGCAAAAACCGAGCAAAACTGGCGAGTTGCCGCAGTATTTACCTTCATTGTTTACAAGGCTACTGATAAATAGCGAGTTACTTGTATTTATACAGCTAAGTTAAAATAAAGGTGGACAGGTGTAAGTTGAATAAAGTTTATTTCAGAAAATAGCGAAGAATAAAAGACGCATGAAAAAATATGATAAACTGTCGTTGAAAAAGGGTTTTTGATCTGTACCTATGTGTTTATGTGATTCACTGTTAGATGGGTTCGTGACCAAAAAAATGCATAATTTGTGTTTATACATTATGTCACACAATCATATTTGTGTTTATACATTATGTCACACAATCATATTTGTGTTTATACATTATGTCACACAATCATATTTGTGTTTATACATTATGTCACACAATCATATTTGTGTTTATACATTATGTCACACAATCATATTTGTGTTTATACATTATGTCACACAATCATATTTGTGTATATACATACATTATGTCACACAATCATATTTGTGTTTATACATTATGTCACACAATCATACATTTTTGGTATTTAAAGTATCTCACAGTTATGAAATTGTCAACAACTGAACCTAGCTACTCGCTTACGTACTTAAGTCATGTCTGCAACATACAGACCTTTATATTTTAAAGGAAGCACCATTTATGCTATAACAATATATATTAAACTTCGTTATGTATTACATTAATAGCTGGGGTATTTTTAACTGCTTATATAAATGACTATTTAAGTTATTTATTTAGCATTAATTATCAGTTTTATAAGTTTCATTATTTTCTTGTTAACTTGTGTATAATAAAATAATAATCGCTATTAAACAAATAGTCAAGAAAATATTTCATAATGACTAACAGGGGACATGAAAAATTACAAAAATATTTATTTTGTCAAAATAACGACTGCTGTAGGTATAACTGAGTGCTTAACCCTGGTGTAAAAGTTTTCAAATCGCCTCTCGGTTTGACGACTACTACTAAAGTTGGTAGTGACACCACTGCCTTCTAATCTAAGGATTGCGGGTTCGAGTCCTGAATGACACAAGTAATTATGTATGTAGGTATTTGTTTGTTTATAGTGAACGGTAGATAACATCCTAAATATATTCATAATACATATTCCATGATGTTCACAGTGTAGGCTGCCCGGGGCTCGTGGAGGCTAATGGAGAACATTACAAAGACACCGCCCGAATACAGGAATAGATCTCACATGTACTGGGGCTGAGGGTAGAGTAGCAAGCAGGTGGAGAGGTCGGGAAACACATCATTATATAATTATTCACATTAGTACTGAATATATGTGAGTACAAACAATAAAACGTCGCATTCTTCCTTCCTTTACAATTTTAAATGATATTGGCTCCGATTTCACGCAGCCAGGATGCGATGGGTCCTCGTCATTTTTGATATATTGTCAGAATTCATTGTATCTGCTTCTTCTTATTGTCGAGTAAGAGTGGTTATGTTCTACTTTTGACCTAAATATAAAAAGAGTGAAGCCGCGAGCATCGACAGGTGTAAATGTATATTTTATGGATACTAGGACCACTGGACATACTGGAACGGAATCTAAATCGTTTATGTTGTTGCGTAAGTGACGATAAAATATCAACAACGTTACATTTGAGGATCACAACTTTATAGTTGAGTATCTGTCCATGTTTTATTCCAAGCTACGTCAATATTAGCACTAGTGGAGGCGCCCGGCTTTGTATAATTCACCTTGTGTTTCTGTTCGCTTTGAGCTGCTTTAGAACGTATTTACCCAATGTACAAACATACATTTATATTACGTACTTAGTAGATTTCATGGATTAGGTGAGCGGTAGATGATATGTACGGTCTTATGGAAAAGGCTTAATATTTAATGTTATCTTATATTTGGTTGTATTTCTGACGTACAACACAGATACATATGTGTGTTGATCAAGTGATCGATAGTAGAAATGAAAACGGAAACTTTAAATATATTCATTAAAAGTTGCACTTGTTGGAAGCGATGCTGTTCTATTTAGTCATAGTCATTTATTTATATCAGATATTTGATACACGCCACAGAAATACAAGTAAAAAATAATCAATCAATCAATAATATTTATAGAACCGCATCGGTATCGATCCAGCCAATTAGCCGGCGGTCGGAAGTCTGTAAATTGGTCTCGATGTCTGGAATCCCTTGACATTAGTCTAATTTATGATAATTAGCTTTGTGGCTTAAGCTGTATTGTGGTTAGTGCCTGTTGTAGTATAGATAAGATATTAAATCAGGCGTTACTTTGCGAAAACCCATTGTAAATTCAACTCTGGAGAAATGTGTAGTGCTTTTCCGCTGCGACTGCTCCTTGACCGGCTTCAAACAACAAACTAAAAACCACCAAGTTTGTGGTTTCAACCCGGTTAAGGAGCAGTCGCAGCGGAAAAACATTACATATTTCTCCAGAGTTTAGTTTATTGTAGTATAGCTTAATTATTATATAATCCTGCTGGTGGTAGTAATAATATTAATTTAAAGTTTGTGTAATCACGTCGCTGATGACTATACGCTGATGCAAAATCTAGTATTTCATGCGAAACATTACCATCAATGTAGTTCGACCATATGACCAGTTTAAACGTAGAGAACAAAGAAACAAACACAAAAATACATGCGTTTCTTTTTATGTTCCAAGCCCAATACTATAGTTAGAATATTCTACTGCTTAGCCAGAATATTATGTCTAATTATGAAATCAATGTATTACCTAAATGACGCTATTACTTATTGAAAACACATATATATGTTAGCTGTCGATATCTCCACAAGCCGTCCAGTGCTGCCCCCTGTCAGCGCTGCTGCGAACTTATGACACTTGCCGTCTACTCGACGTAAACTTTGTAAGCTCTTTAACCGCTTCATTCTATTGAACTTCAGGAAGGGATGACTGCTTTGAACAATTAAGGAAATACCTAAACTTATTGAAATTATTAATTAAAAATTTTATGATTTCAAACTGCTTTGAAAGTTTTTTTGACGTGACAACGTCTTATAAATTGGTTTGCCGGGTGACACTTCAAGAAACTGCGTTACGCTCCGCTCACGTTATGCGCTCACAATGAGAGCGAGTGAGAGGCACGCGTCCCTTCCACTCGGGCATGGTTAGCCCGCCTAAGAGCGAGAGAGACAGACATAAAAAGTGAAAGGCACGCGTCCCTTCCACTCGAGCACAGTTAGCCCGCCTAACTGGCGGGCAACTAATAAATGTTTTAAATTGTTACTATTATTTCATCCTTCTTCCTACTATACGAATGAATATTCACATTAAAATTATTTTACCACTCAAAGTCGTTGTCACGTAAAACTTTCGCCCGTATACCGACTTTACAGGCAACAAATATTTTTTTTTTCATATATTGAAGAAGCTGTATAAAGCGTTTGCTTCTCTTCTTTCTTTCTTTTTGAAAAAGGTTAATTATTTCATTTGAGTCACATCTTATGTACCCAGTTAAAGCAATAAACGATTATGATTATGCCTAACTGTTCATAAAGTGTCATTTACTCTAGACTTACAGGTGTCGTGGGAACAATCTGACATTATTTGTTCAGTGAACAAGCTAGTCCATCTGAAGCAGACTTGTTCGATTTGTTCCTTTCTCAATTTGTCGCTCCGCGGGTTTCATTCCGACGACGCGACGTTCAATGGAATCGGACGAAATAAATAGGCTTCTTATTAGCCTTTTAGTAATGTTTGATTTTAGTGCTTTACATTATGTTAAAAATAATGCAAACTATTAATTTAGATTAAGAACTATTTGCGTAAATGTCTCGCTTTTCAACTATGTATATATATTTTAGAATTTCTAGTTTGATATTTTCGTTAGTAAATATTTAAGAAACAACTCAAAGATATAAATAGAAGTGTTTTTCACTCGTTTTCAAAACTACAAGTAGAAAGTAGGTATACTTTAGTAATATACATATAAGGTAATAATATATAATTTTGGTTTTTAAGGTTGTGGAACTCCCTGCCTGACTCTCTGTTCCCCACCCCTTAATCCAGCGATCTTCAAAGCGAGAGTGACTCGGTGCAAACTCGTTCATGTTAAAAAAAAATGATAAAAAAAACAATATGCTTCATAACTTTTAAAATGTTTTGTACGTGCGCGCTATGAATCATTGGTTATACCTTATATATAAGTAAATATTTGTACTAATGTTCATTTAAACACTCCTTTAAATAATTCCTAAATTCTCCCCAGCTTTCGGTCCGAGTGCCAGCTATCTGGCAGTAATTAGTTTATTTACCCGACTGCACAAAGAGGCTGATGTTTGTCTAAACAAGCGAGCGAGCCGAGACGAGCCTCTCAAAGCAATCAGTCGCAGATTTGGCCATCTCTGAGTTTTACAGACTACTTGTTTATTATATAGGGTTGCTGGTAACTACCACATAATCTTCTCGGGACCGCTTAGCACGTCAAAAGCAAACAGTTTTCTTCTATTACTCAAGGAAATCCGTGAAACTTGAAATGTAAAACATGTGCAAAAAAGATACAATTCTGTGGTATAAAAATTTTCAATATATGGTCACTCTCAAATGCTAAGAAGAAGCAGGGAAACTGTCCTGTGTAATATTTTGTTGTGTTCATATAGCGTATCAGTTTATTGGAACAATATCATAATTTTTGGATAAAATTACCTTAAAACTGTAAAATAGGATTGTATTGGGCGAGTAAACGGTCCAGTGTTCAAAACAATTTTATTCTGACGATTTTCTGAGTTGTCATTTTTCTTCTTAGAAAAAAGTGTAGAAATGCTATGGTTTACGATGAATTACTTATGCTATTCCCATACGAACCATCGACAGCAAGATTATGGTCACTTTACTGTGTATTTACCTGCAACAAAGAAAATGATGATTTGCATTATTAGTGAGCACAATATGATGTAACCAGTTAGGTCACATGTCAAGGAATGGATACAAGAACAACACGCGCTGTTTGATTTATAATATAACTTTCGCCGTATCCCCAAATGGTCTAATTTGACGTGCGCCGGCATGCGCGCGCGCAGTGTCCGCCAGACAGGATGCCTTACGCAACGGTTCCCAGGCTCGTGGTGATCACTTTCGGCCAATCGGGTATTAAATTGATGATAACGTAATGAGTTCTCCAGATATGGACCTGTAATGGTCGAGCCTATTACCGAGGAGATATTACTCGTAAAATATTAGTATATAATATTTCGTTCGCGTTGTTTCAAGTTATTACGAATAAAGTATCCAATGTTACTCTCGGGACCACACACTGTTACCACACCACAAACTGATGATCCGGTCACTCCATTACCACGTGATTTAGAGACAAACAAAACGTGTGCTCTTTATTTTTTTATATTAGTATAAGTTGTACAAGTATAGTTAATGTATTTCAATCGCAAATTCAATTTATTACTATTAACTACAGCCACTTTATGAAAGTCTTAACTAAATTCTATATTTAAAACTTAATTTAAAGATCAAATACTTAATCTATTAATATTTGGAATACTAATATCAGGCGAGCCCTTTAAAACCGCAAAAACTCATTAATTTGATCGACAACGTAAACCCTCTGACCTCTTTGGTTGAGCTACAGGCTCCAGCGTCGAGCTGTCAATGTCAATGTCACGAGCAGAGCTGTCAACGAGCTGTGAAGATATTTCAACGATATTCTCAAGGAGAGGGTCGCGATGTGAGAACATCTTCACATTATACTGTTACCGGGTATGAAGGTAAAAAGTGAAATGCTAATACTTGGCTTTCTTTCTGGGTAAAAAATATCCTTGGGAGAAGAATGTACTTAATTTTAGAAAATCAAAAGTTGATATTTGTCAAATATATTGTATTTTTGCGGTTTATATTAGTGAACCCTTTTTTTAGTGGTTGAATATGGAAATGAGAGTTGCATTTCGAAAAGAATGTTTTCACTTGGATCTTAATTGTTATTTTTTATTCTTGTGCAAAAATTTTAATATCAACCTTAAAATTTACCAAAAAACTACGAACAGTTAATTTATTTAGGAGGTTTAACTAGTCTGTTATTTTAACCGCTGGAAAGCGTTGGAGGCAAAAGTTCAAATACCTGACCCACGATACAACCTGTATAAACACGACCTATTATTTCATTCTGAAATAACACATGGCTCCAAATTGTACTGATTTTGTAAGGAATTTGTATATACTATAATGAAAACGAAGCCAGTTTTGACTAATGAGTTTGTAGCCCAAATTAAAGAGAGGTACGATTCAATTACATAATTTATAATTATTTTTACAATAATTCCTACGAATATACCTAAGTATTGAGATATTTGTATCCATACTCATTTTCCAATAAAAGTTGAAGTTAGACAACCATAGTGCGGGTAGCACTTGATAAAATAACTCATGATCTCATATCATATTCATCTGGATTACACATGCACAAACGACACATGGATGCAGGTATTATATTATGCTTAAAAAAAGGTATTATATGCTTGAACTGCTTTGAAAGTGGCTCCCGAACGAGCCTCTCAAAATACAGCATTAATTCCTTGGCGACAGATCCATATTTGTAACTGGTGACCTACTTCGACCCTCCAATCGATCCCAAATAACGTTACGGATTCAATTTCAGTACAATTTAGTTTTCCAGTAACACCAATTTATTCCATGAAACTCGAAATATTGTTGGGTGGCAACTGCCAACACTGTTTGAATTTTATTCGAGTCGCCAACTACATTATCAGGCTTACGTTTATAGATTTACATTTTTTTTACTTTTATGTGTAGGATAAACATTTTAACCATGTTATTTAAAAACATCAATTGACTTGTCTACTGCAGGAGAATATACTGAAAATCTTTGATAAATTAATATCATATGACATAGAACATGGCTTCAGGTCATACAGATATTAATTTCAATTTTAATTTAAACGGTATGCCAAATTCGTATTCGAGTAATACAACAGCGGTATAATATGTAAATCATAAGAGATTGTGTTTGTTGGTCATGTTTACAACCGAGTAACGGACCATTATGCTTTTTGGTACAGTGATAGTGTATGGTTCTAAGAGTAACATGGACAACTTTTTCTCCTAAAGCAAGCTAGCAATATATAAAAGTTTACTATATACCAAAAATACCACTAGCTACACCCTTTGTACAGGGTGTATCTTTATTGTAAATTTGTTAATGTTTTGTTGAATAAATTAATAAATGAATTAAAAAATATTGCATAGTTAGTATGTGGGTGTGGGGTGTCGTGTGTGGTGTCCATAATGCAGTTTAATTGATGTGTGTGTACGTGCAGTGCTGCGGTGCGCCGCAGACACCTCTGTGCGGGACAGTTCACACAGTGTCGCACACTGTGTTTGTTCAATAGAACACACTTTGTTCAATAGAAAATGTTCATGATGTAGGTACAGTAATTCTGAAAGTACTGGATTCACGGCTTTGGTGGTTTTTTGGCTAGCATGCCAAATGCATGAGCATGAATTAAAGACGTATTTATACCAAAAGTTATAGGCTACCCGTACAAAATAACAAGTAAATAGTGATTGGTGAATGAATTTGACGACAAGGTGTTATATAAACGACTTTGTATTGATAGCTGAAATACTACAAAATGTTCGAAATATTAAATCAATCTGTTGTTTAGGCTTTATGTTCCCATTATTTGTACTGTGTCTAAACCCGTCGCTGTCATTGCTTGCGATGATCTGATGGCAGTTGCTTTGTGTAAAAATGGATATTCTGCCAAATCAAGTAAATCAGGGGCCGACCCCATGATTCGGAGCATAACAACAAAACATTATACATAAATACAACAAGCGACAACAGCCAGTTGTTAAATAGGATGTAAATGTATGTGTTTGTATTATGCAGTGGCAGTAGTGATTTCCTCAATGTATTTTCACAAAATATTGTCTTCTTCAAATCTCAAGCTTCTCAAACTGGAAATACAAAGTTGAGAGTGCATGAAATGTCCTTGAATGCAATATTCCAGAGTCGGGAATATATTTCCGAGTCGATAGGAGAGCACAATGAATGTAGAACCTGACTTGTACTGACATGAATAATACATTTTAATATACGACGCTTCTGGGAACGAGGCTAAAGGTAACTTGACAGAGATTTATTTAAAAAACGTCGCACATTATTTGGAGTGTGTGATGTTTTAAATATTCTGTAAGGCATGAAAGAGACTTTAAAAGGCTGACACATTTTATATTTTTTGAACTCATATGAAAAGAAACTTTATGATTAAATAGTAATAAACTATGCGATGATGTTCAGATTTCACGATTTAATTAAAGTTTTTTTTTTTTTTTTACATGATATAGGCTTACGCTTGACTACAACTTGCCTGATGGTAAGCAACGTTATAGTCTACGATGTAGCGCGCTTGCCTAGAAGAAACCGGTTTACTCTCGACTTGAAGACCGACAAATTATAGTTCAAGGGGAATAGAGATTCGGGCAAGGAGTTCCACAGTTGGGCTGTTCGCACGATGAAAGTCGACGCAAAGCGCTTGGTGCGAGTCTTTGGAACCTCAACTGTATAACGGTGCCTCCTTGCCGTACCCCTACTCGTACGATGGTGAAATGGTGCTGCAGGAATTAAATTATGCAATTCCTCCGCACACTCTCCGAAATGCAACCTGTAAAAAACCGAAAGACTGGCCACCTTACGGCGGTGCTCAAGGCTTTGTAATTTTGAGCTACAGAGTGAGTCTTTCGCGATGAGCTTTTTCTTCTAAGTCTTCTGGAAATAACTGAAATCAAAAGCGTATGTAAATAATTATAATGATGTCAATGTATGTTACAGCATGGGTGTAATGCAAATTATCAATCATCGTTATTCCCCCGAATTGATCAATATTTACACTGAATACTTTATTCCTCGTTAAATCAATACAAAACGTGTGTTTCTACTCCTACACCGCTTTTGATTAAATTTGGTATGGGTATACATAGGTTAGATCCTGTATTAAACACATATGCTATTTGATTATACCAGCTAATTGAATATAAAAGTGCGTACGTAAGTACCTCTATTTATTGCAAAAGAACATAAAAATAAGTTAGTGAGCTAGTATTAATCTATAGGTCAGTAATTCCCAGTTAAGTTCAGCTTACAATATATCAATATTTATGTACAGCTGCTTCGTGTACTATGTAGTCCTTTATGTAATAACTATGTAATGACTGTCTAGACTTAGCTACCAGTACATTAACATTCAGCTCGTCATTGGATAGTTAAGATGGTGAAACTGATTTTCTTGCAAATTAGGCTGGAACCGAATTTTTATTGATATCTTTCTATTTATACATCTTTTGAAGCAGAACAAATTATGTTATCTGCACCTGATACGTTTGCATTACAGTACAGTATGCACGTGCGCGCGTGTTTACACACAATTGGGTGAATATATATGATAATAATAATAATATTGGTCATCAAAAACCTAAAACCTTATGGCTAAGCATACTCTTGCATACTCTATTGTTATAGATTCAGAACAATGAGCATTGTTCTGAATCTATAACAAATTCCACAGAAGCATAGTGAAAAAGATTCACAGAATAGTTATTAAATTGTCAAACATAGTGCTGCACACAAGTTACCTTTACATAAGAAAAGAGCAACAACAGGTACATCCTTGCAACCTCGGAGAGCCTAACTTATAATTGTATTAACAAGTGAATAAATCTCGTCCTTGGCTCGTCGCAACTTCCCAAATCGATTATAAACTTGTGTAGAACCTGCGCGACCTCCAGGAGGTTGCTAGTAATGTGAATACTACACGTCGAGAATACAAAATTTGCAACGCGATTTTGTTAAGAATTTAAATTCAAATACATATAAAAAAAACTTCATAATACCGTTTGGGATAACGACGACACAAATATGTTGTTTTTTTAAATGACCTTCTTATGAACTATGCTTTCAAAAATGCAAGATCGGTCAATACATGGCGCAATACCATTAAAAAATTTGCACACTGTACGCAAGTGACTGTACAATGTACATATTTTTTGTAAAGCTGTACCAGTATTCGTTACCTAATTAGTGAAAAGTACCAACATGAAATATATAGACTTAATGAGCATTTGATGTAGATGTGGTGCACCCGCGCCGCTCGCTCGGTCCACGGAGAGATTCCCCGCACGTAGAGTCGACTCCTGCGACTACCTGCCTCGAATACCTAGAAGGAGCTTGTAGTCTTATACACATTGCCTCTTTTATGAGAAAAATTATATCTACAAACAAGTAATATGGGTATGCAATATAACTGGCGTGCTACTAGAATATATGCTACACTTTATGTACATTATTGTATATCCCGTCTATTTGTTTGTCTCTATCCTACGGTCGCCTGATGTGTTGTGTACCTAAGCTGATATACAGACTGGTACATGGTTTATACACAATACCCTACGACTACGACGTGACTACATAGTTATTTTTAATATTTTATACCCAAAATGTTTATGCATCTCTAACTAAAAAAGCCATTTATATTATTTATTCGATCGCAGCCTTTATTCAACGTATGCGAGGCAAGTAAGTTGTCAAACATTAAACAGCGTTTGATACTTCAGCCAGAGTTAGTCAAATACCTAACATCTAGATCTAGGTCTTGTATTATTCGTGGACGCTCAACTTCTTCGCCTTTTTCGGAATATTAATGCTGACTTACAAACTGACAGACGAGGAATATTTACTGACATTTTGTTGGTATGTAGTATATGAATGTACGTATATTGTACTCGTATGTGTAGAGGTGCCATGTTCAGCAAGGGCGGACAAGATCAGTATATTGTACTCGTATGTGTAGAGGTGCCATGTTCAGCAAGGGCGGACAAGATCAGTATATTGTACTTGTATGTGTAGAGGTGCCATGTTCAGCAAGGGCGGACAAGATCAGTCTTTGGATGGGTAACCAAAAAGTTACTTCTTATTCAGGTTTCAACAGAGTTCACACAGGAGTTATTAGACAGTTTTGTTAAACAACATGACTTTGTCATTTTATTTTATTTCTGATAAGTGTAACCTACTTATCTGTTTATTCAGGATATCCAAATCGGTTCATCCATTTGAGCGTAGAGAAATAATATATACACACACACACACACAAACTTCCGCCTTTATAATATTATATTAGGAAGTAGAATAAATAGAATAGGAAATAACCGGATACTATTACCACAAGTTACTGTCTGTTAAAACATACATTGATAACTAAAAAGCTACAACAATGATAATTAAGCTTTAATACATAAAGTTTATAATTAAAACATGTTCTCGATAAAATTTAACCTGTTATAACTTTCCTAAACATTTTCGCCACATAATGTACGTCGGTCGCTCACGACCACAAACATAATAATAATTACTATTAATTTAATAATATAATCTGTAAAGAGGTTGATATAAGTTTTCAATTCAAATTAGTTTTTCAATTTACTTTGGTATTTCAATTAAAACTAGATGGAGTTTAAACAGTTTGGGTGATTTACCTATCTATTTTTCAGAGAAAATTTCAAAATTAAAGCACATTAAAGTTACAAATTGCATCACTGATCCCTTGTTACATCTGGCTTAGGTATATGACGGTTAAAGAAAGAACTAAAATAATCTTGATTTATCGATATCAAACTAAACAAAGTACAACACTTATAAGAATTCCAATTATATTCCTCTATCCCTCTGTTCTATAAAATCATAAACGAGAAACTTTGTGCGTGTGTGTATGTACTTACATATGTATCTACATTATGTCTATGTACTCAGATAGATTAAGCCCTGGATTAACACATACTAAGGCTAGTTATTATCCCGGATTGACGAGTGAAACCACGAGGCGTCGCTAGTCATAAAATAAACTACAAAAAATAAAACCATAGAACTATAATTTTCCGTCCTACACTTCCATAAACCAAATGTAAACCTATAAGTCTGGTTTAGTGTTATCACGTATAATCTAGGTTGTAGATCACAGTAGGTGTTAGTGCCGCCTCGCTTGCTAGCTCGGACCTGGCGGAGGATAATACCAGTACCTATACAGGGTTATTGAGAAGTAATGAGTACCATTTCATACATTCAAGTCTCTAATTTTGTGTTTAACTATCAAATTGTGTCAAAAATCAGGTTTCATTAATAAAAAATGCAATCTTAATAGAACGAATGAATTCGGTATTGACATAATTAATTTTACATAAATTTAATTTATTTTGTATCTGAAGTGTATTAAATTGTTTGATTTATGTATATGAATGAGTATGACTACATGAGAAACAAGTTTGTGGTTAACATTCAGGACTTCAGACTTCATCCATTATAAATTTACTTGTCGCTTCTTGCGAGAAAGCATTAGCGACCCCTACCACCCGCTGGTAGTCGCCGTTGGCGTAGAACAACAGCGCGCAAAGAACCTAAAAACAATAGAAATTGATAACATTTGAGGTTATGTCGCCTATAATTTTCGTTCATTGGTGTATTGTTTACTTTAAATTCATACCTTTGTTTCTAGAGAGACTCTTTGGGACGCTCTTACATGCCCGCTTAGAACTCCACAGAGGAACCCGAAGCCTTCTTTTGTCAGCCGATAACGCTGCACAAAAAGAAGGTCCGAGATACTACTCGGTGAAGTTAATGCGCGGGCTATGTATTTGTTGCGCCTTTCTTCGTCACGATGGACAACTTCCGCGGCTTCCGTCGCATCCCACGCCAAATACATCCTCGGCAACATTATTATATTTGATTTTTTACACCGAAAATGTATCTAATACTCACTGCAAAATTATTGGTGAGAAATGCGAAACGAAACAGTTTTATATTTTTCGATAATAGTAATGTAAACGTTACGTGAGTTGTCATTTTGGCAACTCATACTACCAAATTAGATATAAATGTATGAAACACGAAAACGAAATGTAGTTTTGGTTTACTATTTGGTGAGCTTGACACTTCATACTACCAAATTAGTTGAAATTAGTTCTTAAAAGTTTCCGCTAGAGGCGCTGATTAAAAATGTATGGAAAAACAAAAACTGTCGGATAGTTTACGTAATCGAAAACTCATACGAAAAAACTTATACTAGCCCTACAGAAGAATATTTTAAATCGCACTTTGAATTTCCA
Source organism: Macaria liturata (assembly GCA_964023185.1). Lineage (NCBI taxonomy): Eukaryota > Metazoa > Arthropoda > Insecta > Lepidoptera > Geometridae > Macaria > Macaria liturata. The sequence goes on from OZ026830.1 coordinate 218,886, forward strand.
AAGTTGTTACTTTTAATTTACCAATCCCTTATTATGAACACTATTAGTAACCCTGTATTGGTAGGTATCGGGTAAAACTACTTTTCCTGTGAAACCTACGATCCGTTTAAAAAGGAGGTTAATATAAAAAACGCGGGGAAGTACACTTGAATATAAAAGTGGCATTTGGAAAAACAGAATTAGATTCCTTTTCTCTGGGACACAATAATTTACTTTCAATTATTTTATATTGAAAATGATACGGTTCTTATTAGCACGATTTATTTTACACTATACACAGCATCGCTGTTCGATATTTAAAATTGATGACTATTATATTCATACGAAGACAAGGCTGAATAGCGAAGCGACCTCCTTTGTCTACTACCCGAACTTTTTGAAAGAATGAAAAGTTTTTTTTTAATTACTTACCGACCTAGGGCTTTCTAGCTACATTATTACCCTAGAGCGCTAATTGATTACTTACAAGTCCCATTTGGGGGTAATAAGGACCTACTTACCGAACATGAGAGATGTAAATATTATAAAAAGGCTGTATTTCCTCCCGTCAGGCTGTGTACCTCACACATCATGTGACATTCCCCGCGGGCCGCAGGTTGAGTTGGTCACGTGTCCCGCCCGCTAACTGGACTTTATCACTGCGTCACTCGTGCCTGGAGTCTGGACGGAGTAATAAAAACGGGGAAGGTATTTAAGACAGTACCTATTTGGTTTTAGACAATAAAAGTGTTTTGGTACAGTTTCAATGCTAGATATCTCGCATCAAAGTGATGTAAGGTTTATGCTGACACTAGTTGCATCATGTGCTTTAATGCTGTAATAAATTAGTAATGGAGCTGGGCGCCCACCATGATTTATCTGCCCAAGAGAACTCACACACAATTGATAAAGAGGATTCACAACCATCAGTAATGAGGGATACGACTAAAGAGGAGGAGGAAGGAATCACGTTAACTTTTATTAGTATTTCTGGTACAACTAATAACTTGTACATTACAAACTAATGTTTGTATGGATATTGGTTGTACAATGCTATTCCCGCCGTCATTTTTTTTTCAATTCTAATGATGTGTTACTTTCTTATCGTCGTGACAATCAACTAAACTCGCTCAGAATGCTAAAGTAGTAAACACTCGAAGCTCTATAATACGCATGATGTACAATCACTCCCCATGAATACGTACAACATTCCTCGTAGATTTTATTATAAGAACATGTATCTCGGCTGCATTCTTGCGAGTGATTCATGGGGTTATGACTAGTGCCGCTCCTTAGACGAATTATATATCTGATCTGATCTGACATATAACTGATCGAAGTTACGCTCATGTACCGTATTACGAGTAGACTTGTTTGGACTGCTCCAAACTTTTTATATAATCTTTACTATCTACAGTTACTGAATAAATAATGAATGATTGATAATTATATATTATTGTTGGCTGGTTAAAATAGTTAGTTATAGCTGGTTAAAATAGTTTCTTTTGAAATATTTTTAAAAATACGTATAATTAATAAATTGTTGAGTTTTAATTCCAGCTGCAGCAACCACTCCAGCTCTAGTGTCACTAATATCTCGATGTGACTTTGCTTACCAATTTAATTCTTTATACGTACATATATGTATTACTAGTGGGTGATCGCGGCTTTGCTCGCATTAAGAAGTAAAACTTCCATTTCACTCCTTTAAAAGCCGCATTTCCAAAAATCCTCACTCTCCTCTCTCATAACATCTACCTGCATGCCAAGTTTCAGAACGATCCGTCCAGTGGTTTGGGCTGTGCGTTGATAGATCACTATGTCAGTCAGTCAGTCAGTCACCTCTGAGCTTTATATATTTAGACTTATTATTATTTGTATATCTATTACAGATCTCTTGGTATCATCGACTTATATTCAACCGCTATTCAACGACTTACACCTACATAGAAAATCAAAGCCCAGGAAAAATTTAGATACGTGGCCACATAATATTCATGTACATATGTACTACCCACTATGTATGTGTCGGCAATGTATCCGTAAACCGCTCAGTATTAGCATAGCACGAGCATTACATACTAATGATGTGTAATGTACTGCTAGTTCCTGTGCGTAGGAATCAACTTACAGTCTAGACTAGAGTGAGATATTCTAGATATAATGATTATGAAATATTAACTGGTTATTACTTGCTAGTTAAGACATCCTTCCAAACCTAATTCTCACATGAATGACAAGTCTTTTGTAAACTTAAAAAAATCTAATGTTGTTTTTAAATAATTAAAGTTTCAATAAGTCATTTAAGATAATCATAGTAAAAAACAATAAAATGAAAATCTCAAACTGGTGCCGCAAACAAGGCATTAAATGTCTATTAGCCTACTTGTATATGACTGAGATATATGTACATATAAACTACTACTACCTACAGTGGGCTATAAAGTATAAAGTATCGAGATCAATCGTCAGCCGATGAGGTCGATGACCCCGTGACGTCACTAGGTGATGCCTCCAATCAATATATGTATTTATACAGTTTGACAGTAGCAAGGTAAACAGTATCAGAAACCGATGGAGCGTAAACACGGCTATGAATTCAGATGGAGCTATGTTTCTGATTCATTGTAGGGATAGCGATCTGTACAATATTGTAAATTGTGTTAGAATATGAATAATACTGTAATTTGTGTTGCTTGAGAATAACAGTACTGGAGTTTCTGAAACTAGAGTAATAGCTAAATTATAGAGATATACCTAATAAATTGCTAAATGTTGAGCATAAGGCGGATATTTCGACAAAGTCCCTCCCTAGTGAGTTGTACAAAAATACTCAAATACATACATGTAACCCCGTTTAAATCCTAAAATACAGCATAAAGTAGGTCAAATATCTGACACTTTTTAGAAGAAATTCCTTTGAAGTTTGTTTTTGCATCGCACATTTCCCGCAAGCAAACATGCATACGAGTAATCATATGTAGTATATTAAGTATGTATGTACGTGTTCTTACATAAACGCGCGTAGTTTCGTCACGGTGCGGGCCGGGCTCGTAAATATTATCGGCAACTCTACAAATACATGATAACTATTTATAGTGTGCAATATACTCAGCATATTTTGACAAAAATCCCATGTTTTTGTCTGTGACTCAAGGCATGAAAAATAAAATATACCATTATGTGTGCTCTAAGTTACAATTGTTATAAAAAAAATGTTTGCGTGAAGGGGGAACTTGAATAAACACTCACAAAAATTGCAAGTATGTTGTTTTAAGTGTATTTAGATACAGTACAGACATAAGTATGAAAGTTTGTAAATAGAGTGTGTTTCTTTTTTGTTTTGCCATTATATATTATTGATTTTTGCCAGGAATGGATTACACCGTATTCTACTTTTACGATAGAGAGTGTACCCACAGTATGTGTAATAGAGAGTGTACCCACAGTATGTGTAATATAGGTCGGTGTGTGGAAAAGTAATGAAATCTCCACGAGAGCGCGCTCCGGTGCTCGCGGGCTGTTATCGCTACCACCTGCAGCTGTATGCAGTAAGTGAGTGCATAGTGCATTGGAATTGCTTAGCTTAGGGTTCACAGTTAAAGAGTTTATTCGAATGTGTACCTACGAAGAAATCAGTAAATGAATCCGCGCACAATGATGGGAACAATATTACACAACTTTAACGTGTTTAATTGTCAGTTTACGGAAATACGCTTCTGCATCGATACCAACAGCGTTGGTTCTAAAATTATTGTAAGTTTGTAATAAAACTATACTAGCACACGTACGGAAGCAAATGGTGATGTTTTTGCGTGAATTACCTAAATTCATACAGATAAGTTGTTGGTATTTGTGTGCTCCCCTCCTAGATGTTTTCCGTATGTTTCTTGTTTATAGTGTCCTATGTGTTATGTAAAAACTTATATATCTCTCTACCAGACGGCGCTGCACTGACCCCAGCAATGCCAGCTCGCTTCAGAGCGCGTTGCTACAATTTCAACTTATATATCTCTCTACCAGACGGCGCTGCACTGACCCCAGCAATGCCAGCTCGCTTCAGAGCGCGTTGCTACAATTTCAACTTATATATCTCTCTACCAGACGGCGCTGCACTGACCCCAGCAATGTCAGCTCGCTTCAGAGCGCGTTGCTACAATTTCAACTTATATATCTCTCTACCAGACGGCGCTGCACTGACCCCAGCAATGCCAGCTCGCTTCAGAGCGCGTTGCTACAATTTCAACTTATATATCTCTCTACCAGACGGCGCTGCACTGACCCCAGCAATGCCAGCTCGCTTCAGAGCGCGTTGCTACAATTTCAACTTATATATCTCTCTACCAGACGGCGCTGCACTGACCCCAGCAATGTCAGCTCGCTTCAGAGCGCGTTGCTACAATTTCAACTTATATATCTCTCTACCAGACGGCGCTGCACTGACCCCAGCAATGCCAGCTCGCTTCAGAGCGCGTTGCTACAATTTCAACTTATATATCTCTCTACCAGACGGCGCTGCACTGACCCCAGCAATGCCAGCTCGCTTCAGAGCGCGTTGCTACAATTTCAACTTATATATCTCTCTACCAGACGGCGCTGCACTGACCCCAGCAATGCCAGCTCGCTTCAGAGCGCGTTGCTACAATTTCAACTTATATATCTCTCTACCAGACGGTGCTGCACTGACCCCAGCAATGCCAGCTCGCTTCAGAGCGCGTTGCTACAATTTCAACTTATATATCTCTCTACCAGACGGCGCTGCACTGACCTCAGCAATGCCAGCTCGCTTCAGAGCGCGTTGCTACAATTTCAACGAATATTTGCTCTACAATACACATAATTCTCCATTCTACGATGCGATGCAAACGGACGCTGAATACAATAATTTCAATTATTGGAAATGAAAAGAGAACACGTTTTCCAATTTTTAGTTTAACCGATACAAAAATAATATTTTGAAAATGGTAAAGTAGATTTTGTACGTACTTTGTAGAGGCTACATCTGCGACAGTGACAAAAAGACGCGAGCAATTAATTGGTATCACCCGATTTATAAAAACATCCTTATACAATGCATCGTTGGCCACCCATCTAAATGCTGAACGTATTGACATCTGCTGATGTATCACGTTATAATAAATATATTGATATATTCAGTTGTGACTCTAATCTATGTTTTTGCTAGAAAAGCATTACAAATCGTTTCTGCTAGGCAGCATTGATGTTTGGCCACGGCATGCAATAAATAAGATTATGAAACAAATCGTTTTCTAAACATAAACAAGGTTTGTTTGCAGAGTCGCTTGTTTATTTAGGTCGAGGGTGAGAGTAACACTTGCTCTAATATATTTGCATACATCACTTTTATTCAACGTAAAATATATCTGTGGTCATGTTTTTTTGCGCAATACGAGTAAAAACATTACCATAATACTTACCACATCGTAATGAAAATATGTTTTATTGCAAAATTTTATAAATTTTATGCGATTGAATTATACGAGTTAATGTTTTGTTAACAAATAAGATTGTTGTTTGTTCGATTGATTTGTTATCTTCTTTTTCTTTGTTAGCCATTACTATATAATGTGCCAGTTCTCAAGTTAACATTCGTTATATTAGTCTTGTAATGTGTGAGGATGAGTGTGAAACTGATAATACTCAAAGTTAAAAGTTTACGGGTGCAGTTACGTCGCATACCACTAGTATGCACTTTGAAAAGACCATTGACATAAATGCAAAAGTTTGCAATGTAGTATTTATCGCCCAAAAGGTCGCGGGTTCGAAGCCCGACACAGATAAAACAGAAATAACTCTTTCGTCAAAACTTGGGCTTTGTTTTTCGTACGCTCCCGATGGGGTTTGTTCAACTTAGGCAACTTTAGGGGGTTACTATTACTAAGCACTACCATTAATTATTCTGTGGTATAACATGGGAAAAAGAAAACAACAATTCGCATTACTCAGAGATAAAATTAAGATAAAGAATTATTTTGAGGCCATTGTTTAGAGTCTTCAGAAGGTCCATAAGATTCAAACAACGGAATCAAAGGTTTTAAACATAAATAATAAACGTTAACGTACTTCGTAATTTATAATAAATTCTTTTGATAAGAAATCACATGAAAAAAAACCTGAGAAACGCATACTTTTTACAAAATATTAGAAGAACAATGTTCTTGTCTCATGGTACCCACCCCACCTTTTTTTTTTTGTTTCGATGGGGAAATCTTCAGCAAGATACCTGACCACAATGGGGTGTAGTCGGGTTATGTGGGATTATGGTAACCCCCACTTAGTTCGCAACATTACTAGAACTAAGTTATGTGTTCTAAGTTAGATATGTTCTAACTTGGCTTATATATGTGGCTTAAGCTCTCATCGTTAGATTTTACTTAGTTCGTGAATAATTTGGATGCCTTTCCAATTTAGCTTTGTGAAATACTTTAAAAGACTATAAATGTTTCAGTTGGAATGCATTTGTATAATATATGTATGGCTTTTTATTACCCAAGCGTTTCAAAATGCGGTTAAACTTTATTTACCTCAACTTTTTTTCTCATGATAATCAGGCATTTGACCTCCATCTCTTATTATTTACCGATACTAGCACAAGCGATGTTGTGGTATGCGTGTGTGTGTGTGTGTTAGTGTGTGATGTGTAGTTAGAACGAGCTGGATGTCAAACGTGGCTATATCAACACTTTACTATACATTATACTCAATTAGTTAAGCAAACTTTATCTAAGGAAGGGAATGGTGAAATGTTTTTTTTTTTAACTTGAACGGGTCTGCACTTGGCCATAGTATGCTTGATAGCAAGCAAAGTAAAATGTAAAAAGAAATGTCAGTAAATCATAAATGGTTAATCTCTACCCACATCTATAATAAGATATAATAACTAGATACAAAAGTCCATAAATTAATCCGTTGTTTCATTATGAGCGTTTAAATAAACAGACAAACAATCCTGAAACTGCTGAAACGTGTTCTGTTATGGATTTAAAGTATACTTACCCAAACATTGTTTTCTAATATCTTCTACGTTCAGATTTTTGACCTTCTTCAGCTTCATTATATGGATAGACAGATAGATATAGATTATCATCTATAACAAACCAAATATAACTTTATCTCATACCTACATATTGTTCATCCTTAGTCACAAGTATTCATGTGCTATTATCCGCCTTGTATTGTGTAAGAGACATCTAAACTGTTAGATTAGAGCCCGTTGTGGCAGACAAAGGGATGAAGAGACAAGCGTGTTGCCGCGTGACGATACGGACAAAACCGGGGATGTACTTGTAGCAAGCGTAGAGGTAGCAGGTGTTGATAGATCATTAAATATATGTACACATATTAGTATCATTGTCAGTAAACTAGATTTTACAAAATGAAGAAAGACACATATATTTATTTTATTACTTGGGGTAGGTCTTTGTAAGCTTACAACTACACAATAAATCTTAGTAGATTTTTATGAAATATGTATTTTTATATGCAATCATGGCTTCGCGTCTTCAATAAAAGATGCTAAAATACCGGTGACTCCTTTCTTTAGCTGTTACACTCGATTTCAACAAAATCACTCATTTAAATGTTCATCAATAAACCTGCTCTGAAATGTAATAAAAACAATAATCATGAGATTACTTGCATTGCTTCTTTCAGCCACGGCGACCAAGTTTCTACTAAGCATTTTTGCTTCGTAACACTTCGCACCATCAAGCAAGAACAGGAGCTACTTCCGTAGTCTACATAATATGTCCTCTCGGCGCCTAACGACTAGCTGTGAAGTGTCACACAATGCTCCGTGTTACTCGTGTGGGATTATGCTTATTAATTCTACTGCCCTTTGAACTTAATATAGAACAATAACACAATTTTCATGACTTCAGCATTGTGTGTTAACTAGATAAAAAGTATTGTGGAAATCGTTTGCAAACTAACAGAACAAAAATCTCAATGTAAAATCAGTTTTCAATCGACTCTCACACTATGCTGTTACGGCAGCATAGTGTGAGAGCCGGTTGCATTTCATGCACTACACTACTCCACTTTGGATCACAGTTTCACTTGTGTGGATATAACTTCAAATGTCTTGGTGATCTCATGCTTGACTTTAAAGTGAAAAAATGATCCAATGTGGTCAAAGCCCAACCCATACAATGAGAATTAGATACGCTATAATAGAATAAGACACCAATGAAACTATGCCTTTAACAAATTAATGTTATTAAAAACTACAAACTACAAAAGCGCAAGGTTGCATCCAACCTTGGAAACTGATTAAAAATAAATATTCAAGTAATTAAATTGTGCTTGAGATTTGAACGCGGTGATTGTAAAACGAGTTTCAAGGTTTTATACAAACTTGGAGAACATAATATAATATGTAATACTCAGTTTGGATAACTAGTTATTTGTATGCCCTGTGGATAGTATATTATTTATGTATATAATAACGTATAGTATAATTAGTTGATAAATAACTTTAAGAGCACGCTAATAGGCAATTTTATATTCCTAGGCATTCCCTAAAACAGTATCGTTAAATTATTATTTGTCATTGATGCAAGTTATAGGTATAGACGAATACACGGTTATAGGCACAAATGTTAGTCAAAATAAAAATGTAGCAAACCAATTCCGTTTCCAAAACAAGGTTTCAGTACTTGACAATTAACTCATAATTTCTATATATTTTTTTATACAAATCATTTAAACGAATTAACCAACAGTCGTTCGCCAGCATTTACCTTACAAACACACAAACTCATGATTCTCGTGTGCCGCCCAAGCGTCGCCCGCCCTTGGCCGATAATCCGCCCAAACAACATCCAGGCAAGGCTTCACGCGGATACAGTAAGCTGCTTTCTAATTCATTTATCTGCTATTTGCTCATATTTTATACAGACCGGACTTAGAATCCGTTTATTTGGGATATAGTTCACGAAAGCCTTCATAATTTAGGATTAAATTGTGGAATGTGTGATATTTATTCGTTGTATTTGTCTTTGTTTGAATATTTGTGTTTGTAAAACAACTGGTAGTAATATTTTTAAAAGAATAATTTGAGTGAAGTCAAGTATAATATTAAACATGTGACATTTTTAACATTTATGCGTAATTGTTATTTAATAAAATAACTCTTATTGGATTTTTAAGCTCCAAATGTATTTTTTATTTGAAACAATTTACATATAGTCATGAAAAACCAAGCATATAAGTTTCTATAGTACACAGCTAAAATACATAATAAATATGTACTGGATTTACATTTCAATACAATAAGAATTGTAAATCTAGTATCCAAGAGATGTTGTTAGCCAGTCTGGTTTAAAATAGAGATAAGGACCAAAATAGACTACATTGAAGGCGGATCTTGGCTTCTTCTTATCTCATATATGTATGTATGTGTGTGTGACGTCATAGGGTTCAGACAGGAGGTTATCGAACAACTGTTTGTACCAGTGAATTAACTGATGTTTTGCAAACGTTGAAACAAAATATTATGTTGTTTGTTTTCTGTGATAATTAATACATATTTTACTTGGAGTTTTGTATTTGGCTGTGCTCACAGGTAAGATGACAGGGTATTCGTTCGGATTATCGAAGTTAAGTAAAACGGTGCAGTCCGTTGCAAAACACCTGAAGATCAGCGCTGTACAGTAATCTGCATCATTCAAATTGTGTGTTAAATCAATGCTTTCTTTCTTTCTTTCAAAGTGACATAATCAATTTCCATTTGGGTTCCTTGTGAGTTTGTAATCCCTGGGACAGTGGAACGTTAAATTTTAGTTCCAGCTTCTAGATTTATTTCGAACACATGTACATATTTAGTATTTTCCTTACGAACTTGATTTTATATCCATCACACAAATTCGAGACCAAAGTAACAAACACGTAACAATTAGTGCTGACTCATTTTACTTTTATAATCTCATAACATTTTCAGGGCAAAAGAAAATAATAAACCCGACAAGGGTGACCTTTCCTAAGCGTTCTAAGAAAATAATGAATACAACATCGCTTCATTCGTTCACACATAGATAGTGCAGTGATAGAACGATACTAAGTACAATAATTAAACAAAAACAGGAGGGAAAACTGCAATTTGTTATGAATATATCTGAATCTAAATCTAACTACAAAATTTTTAAGTGCTTTTTATTTTATTTACTGTTTTATTTTAGTAATAACTTGTTTTTTTTTTTAGCTTTTTAGACCAATACCAGCTAAAAGAAGCCCGTGAAATGTATACGGCAATAAATCAGCATTCTTTCTTTCTTTTCTTTTCGAATGAGAGTGGCCAACTCTGGTATCGAGAGTTTTCAAACCGCCCTAAGAGCCTCTGACATGGCTTAACATTTTTTATTCAGCACTGAAAGAAATAATTATAGTCTCTAATAAAGATATTCTGTGCCTATCCAAATAAGAAACAATAATTGTTCACCGAGCCGCCGAGTATAACACGATCAATTAGATGATTACGACGATTATTATAATTGAAAGGTCGCAGGTTCGATTCCAATAGTATTTATAATGGTAGAGAGAAAAATAAACATAAAGATCACCTGATGTTTAGCGATCACATTCGCTTATAAACATTTTTTTTTACTTAAGAGAAATAATTGAATGATTGATTATTTCCTGTCTTATGTTATTATGTTCGACTATATTGTAGATAAGAAGCTGCTTATCTAGAACTAATGTAGTTAAGTCTTGATGTGAAGACTAGCAATACAACTCATCATAAATATTCACGTGTTTAAAAGATTATGAGGAAAACGAAGGAATAAAGTAATAAAATAAACAGAATTACTAGTTAATATTATGTAAAAGTCATATAGCTGTGATTCGTTTGATTTATTGGGTATTTTTAATTGGTCTTGGGGATATTTGGTCGTAAAAATTGACAAGTTATATGTAAGTTTGTCATACAAATATGACGCAGGTTTACGTTATATTTACATTAAATATTGAACACTTGAGAACTCACGCCTTAATTAATAACAATATTGCAGACCGTGCTTTTTATAACCGATTTTGTTCTTAATATGGTTAGGGTTATATTTTAAATTGAAAGACAATGTCTATAATATGTTGGATTTTTTTTCATGCAAGACGGCATTCATATTGACAGGGTTTTAACTGAGATACGAAATAATTACCACTAGATTATTCACAGGAAAGTTATAGTTACTCCAACAAATACAGTTACCCATTTATAACAAAAAACGTATATGGCGTGTTAATTTAGACTAAAACATATAGGTATAGCAAAAAACGTATGTGTGTACTCATAGTAAACTGCTTTAAAGCAGTAACTATGTACCAAGAGGCATTCGCCGATCTAGGCATGATTAATTAGATTTACCAAGTGAACCGAACTTACAAACTGGTTCTAATATGTATGTACCTAGCTTGTACAATTTTAGGGTTCCATGCTCTGAAAGTATATTGATAAGATTGACAAATAAGCTCAGAAAGTTTCTAATTTATACGTAATAATAATAAAGCTGAAGAAAGTAAACAATCTGAACATACATTAGAACAACATCAGAAATAAAATGTTTGGGTATATACTATATATATATATATATATATTTATATATACTTTCAATCCATAACAGAACATCAGTATCATGATTTCATGTTTATCAGGAACATCATAATTTTTGGTATGTAGGTAGTATGTGGTTTTAGAAGTGTCATAGGTTAGGTACTTATTATCTCAAAATAATACGAGAGAATATAGCGAATATATACATATATTCGATTCCCGCATAACACAAGTAATTATGAATATTAAAATTTGTAATTACTTGTGCTGAGTCTGGTCGTTTCTATGTATAATAAGTATGTATTTACAAAAGAAAAGTATATATGTATTATATCCGTTATCTAGTACCCATGATACAAGCGTAAGCTTAGTATGGGGCTAGATGGCGTTGTGTGATATGTCCTAAAATATTTATTTATTTATTTTATTGATGTATTTTTGTTATTTGTATCAGAAATCTTGCTGTTTTCAAAAAAAGTAGTAGAACAGCACTTTTTCCTTATTATTATATATTATAGAACAAAATGTATGAAAAAAGTGGTCGTTTTAAAAAAAAAGTTGTTTGTCGTATATTAAAGGTTTTAATCTGTATTGTTTTCCATTTAAGTCCTTCTATTCAAATGTGTGTTACTTAAATGTCTTTCCACGACGAACCCGGATACCATTAGTTAGTACATTTTTTCATAAATTACCCAACAGATTTTCACGAAACATAGTTTGTTCCTGGATCCGGCATATACACAATTATATTCTAACTTTTTCTTCTAAACCTACTTTAAATAGATCAACATACTCGTCTTTTTGTATAATAAATTGTATATATAAATATATAATATATATAAAATAAATAAATAAATTACGTTTTGTACATAAAGGTTGAATTATTAACCATATTTTTTATGTCGGTTACAAGAGATAGCAACGGTCATAATTATATTTAAATTAATTAATTATTTAGGGAATTACATTGTAGTCTCTGAGGACAATAATTTCCTTCACATTAAGTACCACCGTCACGCAATAAAGTCTCCTTTCTAACGAATCAACTATTATTTTATTGAAGGCAGCCATTATATTGAAGGCAGCCATTATACTGACGTCAGGACTATCCATACATTTTTAGAATACCTAATGAATTCATAATGAGTTTTAACACCGAGGCTTTATTGATCGATAAACAATAATGATGTAAATAAATAATTGGGAGACAAGTTCGTAATTAAACTTTTCTAAATGAAACCAAATAATAAAACAACAAGGAAGTGAATTGACTGATAGTAAGCAATATAATTTGATTATATATTGCAGTTATTGAGTAATTTTATTGCTCTAGTTTTGAAGTTCAAAACCTAGCGTTTCACTACACCACAGTGTTTATCAATGTATTAAATTTAACGTGGCTTGTGGAAGAATTTGTAACAGTCTATAATTTAATGGGATTAGAGATTAAGTGTTCATTTATTTAACTGTTAGTGGATTTCATAATAAATTAGTTTGTTCTGCAATGTCTGTTAACTACATTTTAATGTGTTGAATGCGCGCCGACAGAAACCGGTTTGAAATTAATCGACACGATTATAAAATTAAGGCAAATGTTTTAAAACTGTTCACTATCGTGTTCAGAAACATTACATACTAATAATAATAAAAAAAGTCAACTCAAGTGTTAAAATTAACGAGTGTTAAAAATCTTCTAATCTATCTTGATAATTACAATACTATGTAAGCGACCATTCATACATTAGTATGTGTCGTTGCCAACAGCTACTAAAATATCCGCGCACACTAAACATCGATACCTAAATAAACAAAGGAAGTTCAAGTTAAACATTCTATTTCGAATCCGCGCGTAATTTCACATACCTGTCAATAATCCCCGCGGTTTCTCTCTCACTCTCATATATCACTCCGTTCATGTCTGTATTCACTAATACTTGCACATTTATACACTAAAAAGGACTGGCCAAAATGATACGCCAAAAAAGCACTAAGTTAAAAATTGGAGCACTCCATCACAACCACGATAATTTTTAAAATTATAACATAAATGTCACACGATTCTTATAACAATTCTTCTTAAAATTAGTTTGTAATGATTAAAGGACGTTAGAGTTTGGTTTGTTATCTAAGAAGTTCGTAAAAAGTTTGCGTGAGGTTGTAGGAAGGAGGACGCGTCCGTCAGCGGCGCGGCGCCATGCGACTGTGGCTCGCTCTCACGGAGGTCAGCACTCCATGGAGGTGGCAACTTGAACCGACTACAGAGGTTTTACTTTAAACTATTTATGGCCACCACACATAATTTGTAGACGATTATTTTTAAGCAAGTATTAGTTAGGTTAAGTTAATTTATTTGAACAAAAATCTTAACTACGCACGCAAGTTGGGATAAAATACCGTATGGCACGATAAGTAGAATCAAACATTTTGCTTGGTATATTAGATGAATATTTTTTAATAAATGTTTATGTAATTTTTACAATTGATATTCTTTTGTTGTGGTTTATGATGTCATTTATGTCTTTGAATGTTAAATAAATATGAAAATGTCCCAAAATATCCAAAGTTCAGGTAAGTTATCGAACTGTTTCTACACACGTATAATACACATAAATATAACAATATGTTACACAATATGTGTTAGTTTGTCACCTCTCTGCCGGTTCCACCTGGCTGCAAGTTTTGAGTTGCCAAACCAGTTCTTCCAGTTTGTGGCCTGACGAGTACCTAAACTACTGCATCTACATATGTATAATGTATGTATATGCAATGTCACAATGTGTTTTGATTAAGTAACATTAACTTAAGTTGTACAGTAACTTAGGTAGAAGACATAACAGAATAATAATTGATGGACAAGCGTCCACCTTTTAATCTGACGCACCCCGGTTTGATCCCAGCATTATACCGATGATCTTTTTGTATTATCAAGTTATGTGTATTTTTTTAAAAGAATCCTAAATCTAGTCAGATATTTAAATGAGTACCTAACTATCACACAAGAAAGTTGTTAGTGTTTTCAATGTTTTCAAAAGTGACTTAAGCTATGTTTCATAATAGCCGACTAATTCCATTGTTGTAACAAGTTGAAGTTTTGCATAATATTTTAATCTTTTAACGATATTGAACGATGTATATTGTAACTTGAGGATTCAATGCTCATTCAATAGCGGCTTTCAGTGCAATGATGTTTTCAATTCTCTTCAAGAAGTGAGGAAGAGTTTCGTCAGACTTTTATCATATTAATAGTTAACACTAGAGATTAAAAGACTTTCATTAATCAACTATAATAAATGATTACTTATTGTGGTTTATTTCAAGGAATTGAAAAGTTTTACTAAAAAGAGTTCCGTTAGCATCATAAACTCAATGTTCGGATTTGGTGATCTCTTGAACATTTCAAAATGTTCACAGTCATTTTCTTTATCGTAGTGAGTGTAAATCCATACCTAACTTAAACAATAATTGAACAATAACTCATACCTAACTTGAACAATTATCTGGTGAAGGCCTGGAATCGAATAAGTAGGCGTCAGCTTATAAACTGAGTATTTTCCCTCTGGGCCACACTAGTTTAACGATGATTAACATGTGGCTAATTAACAACGTAATCAGAAGGAACATTTACGATGCGAGGAAATCGTGAGATGAAGATAAAAATACAGGGTTACATGTCATTAAGGCATTATCTTTTAAGTGAACTTTGTTATGTCGAATTACCAATAAAAAGTTACTTTATAAGTTCTTAATAGAAAAAGCATACTTACTACAAAGTTGACTCATTTTTAACCGACCTAGTTTAAATATATTTGACATGATATAATATAAGAATAATTAATGTAGGTACATACTTAACAATAATTAAAATGTATGATGTATTAATTTAGTTAAATAATTTGACAATTGTTATGTAATAGATATTTTGGAAATGTTAGTAAACCCACACAGGGTAGGAACTAGTGGAACTATTCTAGTTATTATTATACTTTAAGATGTTATGTACCTAGTTTTCACTAACTGAATAAATTTGAATTTGTAAAATAACAATTTGTAATATTACAACAGCTGGCAAGCTCATGAGTATTCGTAGAGAAGAGTTTTAGTTTTATAACTTTCAATTTTTACACATACACAGGTTTCTTTCAATGTTTCTTAAATATGTATTAAATATATAAAGTACTGTTATGATTACTTTATAGCCTTTGTACTTGACCACAATTGCTCTAATGGTAAGTATAAGTACCTATATAATTCAAATTTAGAGCATCCTACATTTTTTTATGGAAATAGTCAATACAAAGTAACCCTAGTTTAACGTAATGTTGTTAAGTAATAAGCGTTTCAGGTTTATGTTAGTTTTTATTGCCAACAAGTTTTTGTGAGTGACAACAGCCGACACCTTGAACTTAAGACGCCGGAATGTTATGTATGTATGTGTCTTTACGTGGCAGACATTAACTAAGAATATACTCAGAAATACAATCAATACAAGTTATGATATTAGTGAGTACTCGTTGGACAGCCCTGTAGTCAGGACTTTTGAAAACTACAATTTACACTAAACGCGAAACTTTTACGTACCCCTTTTTTTTTCTAAAAAAACCTGGCCTGCAGCAAGTCCTCCTGAATGTGGTCGCCGGCGAGTCCTGGACGCCTCCTGGCATCCAGGTAAAGTCCAAGTATCGGAACACACAATATAGATGTACGGGATCACTGATTAGGTTATAACACTCGCGTGATATTTTTAGATTGTTTTGCATAACGTACTTTCTGCTCAAGGGTTGGAGCAGCACTGTCGATGTAGGTAAACGTCATTCTTTTTAGAGATGCGCAAGCGCGGGGTAAATGCGCGAGTGTGATATATATTCAATTTTACATCGACTTGATGAATGTAGATTTTAGGCAAGCCAAGTCCCTACATTTCTCCCCACCAAATCCGACGTTCGGATTTCTCAGTTCTTACTAGCAGTGTCACTGAAAGTGTGCAAGCAGCTGCTAGTGTTAATATGTAACTAAATGTTGTACAGTATTTCTCGTTGAATGTGATGAACAAGAATATTTTATGTAGCTCGAGAGCGTGTGGACTGTATACAATGTTAATAGGATAAATGTTTGTATAACGATATGAGTGGACTGTATAATTTTAGGTGTAAAGATATTGCTAAGTCTAATGTCTTAACTAACTTACTTCTAGGGAATTGTGTGAATTTACATAGAATTAACTATGAGTCATCGTCCAAGGGGAGAGGACTCAATTTGACCACGGGTCGAGTAAATTCACTATTCCTCGTGCGAACAGTGACAACACGGGTCACATTATCAGCTCCCGGATGGAGCTTTGTAACTCTGGCTAAAGGCCATTGAAGGGGAGGTGCTTCGCTATGAATGAGCACTAAGTCTCCCACCTTCAGATCTCGACATCCACTGAACCACTTCTGACGTTCCTGAAGTGTGTGGAGAAAGTTCTTACGCCATGAATGCCAAAATTTTTGTGCCATCTGTTGTACGATTTGCCAACGCGTGAGTCTATGTACAGGAGTAGATGTTATGTCGTATTCCGGTACGCTGAGAAGTTCGCGGCCTATGAGAAAGTGAGCCGGCGTGAGTATCTCGAACTCGTTAGGATCTGATGACAAAGCGCAAAGAGGCCTTGAGTTTAGAACAGCTTCTGCTCGTGCGAATAATGTTGTCAACTCTTCGAGTGTTAGAGACCGGTCGGCGACCGTCCGTTTAAGCAGATCTTTGCATGAACGAATCGCAGCTTCATATAAACCGCCAAAATGACTACCGGTTGGCGGGTTATGCTTCCATTCAACATCTCGTGAAATGAAACCGTCCGAGATTTCATCTGTATGAGTACGGAAAAAGTGTGAAACTTCAGCTAACTGTTTTCCCGCAGAAACAAAGTTGGTCGCGTTGTCAGAAATCAGTAACTTACTTAATCCGCGCCTAGCAGTAAAACGGTCATACGACGCGAAAAAGCATTCCGTACTTAACTGCGTGAGAACGTCCGTGTAAATAGCGCGAGTTGAACAACAAACATATACACATAAATAAGCTTTATGAACGCGCGCGTTTCTGAGAGTAGACTCTTTTATGTGAAATGGACCTCCTATATCAAGACCTACAGCACAGAACGTCTGAGCATCTTGTGACCTAAACTCAGGGAGTTGACCCATCATAGGTTGTCTAGTTGTCGGTCTAGTCTTGAAGCAAGCAATGCATTGTCTTGTTCGCAATCTGATAACATTGCGTGCGGAAACGATCCAATATTTTTGAGTAAGTATACCCTGCAGTGTGCGGGGGCCTATATGCATATATGTGACGTGATAGTAATCGATCAGTCGGTCAGTGAAATTACATTTTTTAGGTAGCAGCACAGGATGCTTCGCATTAAAGGACAGCGTGGAATGTGCTAGCCTACCCCCCACCCTCAGGAAACCATTTTCATCAACAAAGGGGTTGAGTTTCAGCAATGACTGCTGTGGTTTCTGACCTTGAGAGAGGGCACGTATATCTCCAGCATAATGATGCCGCTGAACCGCCTTAACGATTGTGTCCCGCGCCTGACGAATATCACCGAGCGTGAGCGTAGTTTTACGCTCGACTTTGGGCGCGCGACAGTTATTTATAAACTTATGTATCCAAGCTACAACATTGACTAACTTATTGTAGTTGGAACACTTCTCAGATAAATCATAAATAGGATCCGATGGCACGTTCCTAGTGACCATCACCTTTGATTCGTTCAAAGGTCTCAACTCCGGTACTTTTTCGTTTTTAAACTCGTCCATTGATGTGCCTGGCCAGTCTGGACGCGCGGGCCAGCTAGGGCCATGTGTCCCTTCTGGCATGGCGAGCAACACGGAAGGAGTAGCTTCTATAGAAAGTACATCAGCGCACGGGTTATGTACAGCGCTGGCGTAAAGTACTTTTGGAAGTTCATCTTCGGGTGTCATTGCCCGGTCAGGTGGTATATTTTCAACTTCCCACAACGAATTCATCACTGTAGTCAAGTCATGAGTGGGTGAAAACCCAGAGGAAGTATAATCGCAAGGGACATTGACTTCCTCAGGTTGATTCAGCCGATTTGGTGTTGATTGTAGCGAAATTGACAACGTGGATAGAGGAACAACACAAGGGTCGTTGACCTTATCGCGTAGTTGATTCAATTCGTTTATATCAGAATCACCTATTTTTGAACAAGCTGAAAAAGAGGCGCAACTTGTGGCGTGGGCGTCTACTTTTTCGCTGTTCGATTCGACTTGATCTAATGCATTTGTTTGTAAACACTCGGAGAGGCATGCGGGTGCATTGACCTCTGCGCTAAGTAAATCCAAATCAACATGCCCAGTGATAACGTATCCGTAAATAGAATGCAAGGCCGGGGGCATTCCAGGAATGTCTGAAAATATTTTCACACCGTCATAGACGTGCGGGAATATGTCCCCTGATATTAATAATTGCACGGGTCCACAATTGAGGAAGTCAGGGTCCGCTAACTCGAGATGCTGATAGTGATGTAGTATCTTGTCAGGTAGAACCATAGTAGGTAAATCGCCTGCGATATCGTCTACTATCACTACGTCCGTGGAACGCAGTTTATCTGATCCGTCGCGCGGTCGAATTCGACTAGTGGTTTGACCGTGGTTATCTACAGGTATTTTACCTAACGCCGTCGGTAAGAAATCTAGTGCGCGTCTGTTTAAGCCTAACTGTTCACTTAGCTCGGTTGTCATGTAACCGGCCATTGAGCCTCCATCAATCATGGCACGCACATCGTGAAAATGACCCTGAACATCTTCTACCTGCACTATAGCAGTAGCTAGAAGTACTGTAGTATCTGATGTAGAAACTAGCGCAGCCGATCTCTTTTGACACGTGAGCGTATCTACGTGCAAAGATGAATGGTGGCGAGCTCCACACACGACACACGACATTCGGGACGGACACTCCGTGACACGGGTGTGACTGCCTGTCCCCGTAGGAACGTGCCTTTTCAAGCAGTTCCCACAAAGGCCTAGCTCGTTGACCTTAGCAGCGCGGAGCTGAGGCGTGAGTGCGTTATATATATCGCACTTATATATAGCGTGTGGCTTTTGACAGCAAGGACACTCGTTGGATTTCTGACGGTCGACAACGGCGGGAGCCTTGCTGGCCACAGCTGATACGAAAGTCGATTTCGTACGAAGCGGTTTGGTCGAGTCTGGAATGTTAGAACTAACGTAGTTCTTGTGTGCAGTATTTCTAGGCGGCGGCATAGACGGCTTGACGTACACCGGCCTAGCATCTGACATCTCCAGAGCACGAGCCTGTTTTTCGACGAAGTCAAGTAACTGCCCGATAGCAGGAATTTCGTCTTGATCCATACTCAATTCAAAGGCACGGCGCGTGGTTGGATCCAGATTCCGGATTGCAAGTTTAAATAACAAAAACTCGGATAAATTTGCTAGTTTTAAATTACGCAATGCGGCTACATTTTCCTGATAAACCTGTATAAAATTGTTTAGATTTTCAGTCGAATCTGTAGTGAACGCCTTGTATGAAAGAATCTTATCAACGAATGAAGACGCAAGCGCACGTCGGTTATCAAAACGCTTTACAAAACATTCCCACACAATAGGATAATTGTCCGACGTGACTGGCATAGATTTCGCTATAGATAAGGCGGAACCTGTTACAGAAGCGATTAAGTAATAAAACTTTTCAATGTTTGAAAGAGTATTATTTTCGTGTATCAAACTACGAAATGTATCGCGGAACGTAATCCAGTTTTGTAATTGACTATCAAATTTAGGTATTTGTAATTCGGGCAATTTTACTCGTCGGCGAGTGCTGTCACTATTTTCATTAGAGTCCCGACGCACCGATGATGGCTCAGATATACTATCACAAACCGTGCGAATAGAATAGAACAAATCATCAAATGCGTCGACTTCGGTATATGTTGGTATATAGCCAGGTACATACAATTTGTTTATAGAATTG
This sequence comes from Macaria liturata, assembly GCA_964023185.1. NCBI lineage: Eukaryota > Metazoa > Arthropoda > Insecta > Lepidoptera > Geometridae > Macaria > Macaria liturata. Next base: position 239,419 of record OZ026830.1, read on the forward strand.
ATTTCTTTGATGCAACGATTATATTCTACGCGTAAATCGTCAAGGTCTTCAGCGCGAGATTTGAAATTGGGTAAAATCGTAGGATCTAAAAGAACCTTGGTTGACAAGTCGTACAACTTTTGTACACGTAAAAAACACATTTCTTTTGACGTAAGAAATGGTTGCAGCATTAATTCGAGATCCATAATATCGTCCTCTTTTTGTATTTTTCTTTTAGTTCTATCGGTCATTTTGATTGATTAAAATGTTCCCGACTACGAATTTATTTTAAAGTAACACAAAAATGAGAGTAGTTTTGGTTAATTTTAAGAAATTGCAAAATCACACAACTCCGAATATTACGACATTTCAAGACAATCAATTCATTGTACAAATATAGTAAAGTAGACCTTATGATTATAGTGATAAAGTCCAAACAATGAAACAATATCGTTAGCAATTCTTGGGGTAGATAGACAGTTTTTAATGGAAAAAAATGTTAAAAGTGTATTAGTATATGTAATTTTCTATAGTTTAAGCTAGTAAACTGAGAATTCCGACTCGAAAATGGACAGCCCTGTAGTCAGGACTTTTGAAAACTACAATTTACACTAAACGCGAAACTTTTACGTACCCCTTTTTTTTTCTAAAAAAACCTGGCCTGCAGCAAGTCCTCCTGAATGTGGTCGCCGGCGAGTCCTGGACGCCTCCTGGCATCCAGGTAAAGTCCAAGTATCGGAACACACAATATAGATGTACGGGATCACTGATTAGGTTATAACACTCGCGTGATATTTTTAGATTGTTTTGCATAACGTACTTTCTGCTCAAGGGTTGGAGCAGCACTGTCGATGTAGGTAAACGTCATTCTTTTTAGAGATGCGCAAGCGCGGGGTAAATGCGCGAGTGTGATATATATTCAATTTTACATCGACTTGATGAATGTAGATTTTAGGCAAGCCAAGTCCCTACACTCGTTATAATCAAAATTGACAACAAATTGTGTCAACATATTTTATTGACCCATGTATGACGGAAGAAGGACATTTATTATAATATTATACATAGTTTTTTTCTAACTAAAACGGGTTTGGACTTGTCCATAGTTTACCTGATAGTAAGCAAAGGCTAAGTTAATTATTGTTAACACATTTTATTTATTTATTTATTTTATAATGGCACACAAAACAGAATGTGTTCTTAAATGAACTAAATATACATTTAAAACTGGTCTTGATCCAGAACAAATTCCAAAATATGTGTACACAGCTTGAACAACATAAATGTGATAAATAATTAATGGTTAAACGTGAAGTTCGACCATAATTATACGAGACGACGTTACATGCGAAGAGATTTAAAGTCCCAATAGTTTGTTATCAACCGTGCTCAAATAAATATGAATCACAAACAAAAATAACTGTTATAGATTAGAAAATGTAGTTCTTTTTACGTTGAATAAACTGCAGAACAATGTATGTAAGAAAATGGTAATAAATAAATTCATATTTACGATAAAAACAACAAATATGTCGGTACATCGAAAAAAGATCGTTACAGAAACATTGCTAGAAAAGTCGTGTTTCCGATCTACATGACAAAAATGTGGGTATTTCAAAAAAAAGAACGTTAGGTATATAATTTGTTGAAAAAAAATCTATATTTACGATCTAATCGGTATAGTTTTATAAAATATGTAAGATTATACCAAAAAAATTAAAATCGATGATGAATAAAAGCAGTAAGATTGCTTTGGTAAGTTAGTAGTTGCACTAACCTTTATCCTTTGAGCTGGTTGATGAACTGCTTAGTTTTTGTACCAAACGTCGAATTTTCGACGTTATTTTAAAATTCCGATGCTCCTTTTCCTAATTTACCACTTGAACACATGAAATAAACACTATTTTCCACGAAAAATTCAAATAGTAAAATTCAACGAAATTTATGCTGTTGCGACGCCCGCACTCAAGAAAAGAATGAGGTTTGACAGGAGGACGGCGCTACATTGACAGTGACATTTGTTCAATAGTTTTTTTTTTGTGTTTTTATTTTCACAGCTATAAAAACTGTGACGCCTAGTACATACAGAAGTGAGACTACATAGTTAATAAAGAAATCTCGAGCATGTCACGTCGTCGTTTTTTACTATTAACATAGCGCCGAAAGAACTTAATATTATTACCTTCAATGGAAGCCTCTACCGATTTTAAGAAAGTATCATAGTCATGATCAATGAGCCTCTTGCATCGCTGGCGCAGCATAAAGTAAGTATCATTAATCTCGTGGATTATTGAACTTTGTACCGGTGGTGATATTTTTGTTTTTCAACAAGGGACCTTTTAAGTCTAGGCGAGAACCAGGCAGGTAAATCACATTTGACATTTGATAAACTTATTTTTTTACTACTCGCCAGACACTGTTATCATGCGACCTGGTGCATAAGTAGATACGTAACAAACACCAACGAACCCATATCTCTAATGATAGTTAAAATATTATCTATTAAGTTTTGTACATAATAAATTAATCCATCATATTGTAATAAGTGATATTTTCGGCCTGTCTCTTCTACAGTGCACGTGAGACATGAAACACAGTAATGTTGTTCGAGTAAATAGTAGGTAGGCGTAATAGAGGCAAGGAGTGAAGCTGTGATCTAGCAAATATGGAAACAACTCGCTAATTTACCAAACAAAGAGGGTAAGCATTATAGACTGAACTTATCCGCTAAAAAAATAAAATAAAGAAAGAAATACACTCCACTTTTTAATAAAAATACTTGTGCTTATTCACAAGCATACCATAAGCATAGTTTTGAAATTAAAGATAAGGATAAGATAAAGATGATTTTATTCATGTTAATGTTAAAATGGACACATAAAAATACCTTAGGTAAGCACAGTATGCATCATATTATAAAATCTCTTAAAAAATATTTGGTAGATCGCATTTTAAAGGAAGTTTTTTTATAACTTTATATTAAATTCATCAACATTCTATAACATCTATGGTCCTCAGTTAGTACATTGCTAATGGTGCGTCGGTGTGATATCATCACCTTCAACTTGTTACTCCGAGCCTAATTTAATACGTCTCAATGAACATTATTAATTTTCTCGCTTTAGGCGGAATAACTGTACTTTGGAATATCAATCATTTATTAAGTTACAGATATATGTTGGTATATATGTACACATGTACACATGGTATTATGTATCATCTCTTAAAATAACCAAGTATTTCAAATGAATCATCACAGGTATACAAATTTATCACATTGTTCACGTTTTACAATCAAGTTTGTACAAATTAAAAAAAAAAAAAATAACGATGTGAGTTGTCACATGCCTGGCCGCGTATTTCACATAAAATTACTAAAATTCAAATTCTTATCGAATGAGAGTGGCCAACTCTGGTGTCGAGAGTTAATCAAGCCGCCCTAAGGGCCTCTGACATGGCTTAACGACTGCCGTACTAGACAAACTGCCGGGACTGATTTTATGAGACTATCTCGAAAACTATTATATTATAAGAATTTTTGAAATCGGTTGATAAACAACGGGGTAATCGCGTAACATATCCACAAAAAAAAAAAACTTTCAGAAGACTTGAAAACCTCCTTTTTTTGGAAGTCGGTTAATAAATATTCCAGGACACATCACACAGCGACATCTAGCCCCATACTATATATATATATATATAATATTACATCATTGCTATTTAGGTTCCAGTTAGCCTGTAAATAGCATCTGTTAAGCTACCTAGCACACAAACTGCACTAACTCCGGGAGCAGTAAATTACCGCGCGGGCTGCAATGCTCGCTCGCAGCATTTGCAGCTAATGGGGTAGATGTATGTTGTTTATGGGGGCTTGGCTGAACTTTACACTAAATACCTATAATGTACTAGTGTGTGCTCGCGGCTTCGCTCGCATTAAGAAGTAAAACTTGCATCCTCTATTTCATCCCTTTAAAAGTGGCATTTCCAAAAATCCTTTCTTAGCAGATGCCTCCGTCATGGCATCTACCTGTATGCCAAATTTCAGCCGGATCCGTCCAGTGGTTTGGGCTGTGTGTTGATAGATCACTATGTCAGTCAGTCAGTCACCTTTGAGTTTTATATATTTAGGTAATAGTAATTATTGCTGTATAAAATAATGTTGTTTCTGAATATAAGAAGGGATAAGATTATATAGGTATAGGTAGGTAATTTCATGTATAATGTTGCTTGATTACGCTAGACTAGCGCCGCACTAATCCTAATAAAGACTGTTGTGTTAATTATATCTCTCCATGTATAATTAAATCTGAGTCGTACTTATTTCATTTTGAAGTTGAAGCTAAATAATAAATACTGCCCAATTATAATGTCTGTGATAATTTAATTCGATTCGATCTTTGTTTACGTTTAGCAAAGGATTTATCTTCTTTAGTAAATATAATATGTTTATAAAACAAATATACCTATTAATTAAACTCTGAAGAAGCACTGAATCAATATCTTGACTCCTACAGAATTATGTACCTACATGTGACTATGTTATAAAATGGCGTCAAACATTGATCTAGAATGAAGTAAACCCATGAGGAATATAAACTCTCCGATTGTATGAAACTCAACCTCCGCATATATATAAATTGCTTTCACAATTTTGTGAAACATATGCTGTAATTGAAAGAAAAATATCTTTCACTGATAATATAAATGTAAAGTGTTGTGTATATACCAACGTTTTTTACTGTATCATGCTTAAAAACGGAATAAATTTAGATCACACAAATGAATTATATTCTGATATATCGGATAACTCTACATGGCCCAGCTAGTTCAACAATCTTTTTCTTGTGTGTTTGTAAAAGATCCCCACACTCAGCTATGTATTACAGTTTCCTCTATTTATGGCTGGGCATAAATGATGCCTAATTGTGCTCGCGTATGCTTTGTTCATAGAGAAAACAACTTGAAGAGAGGACATTTTGTTGTAGCTGACTTGAAGTTAGATAAAGTGTAGTTCCAATGCTTGATACAGTCTTTTATTATTTTATTTATATACCATATTGTTGAAGGTTTTAGGTACATACATAGTAACAAAAGTGTCTTTTGAAACCAAGGAATTTCATCCCTTTCTTTTCATGGTTGCTTTGATACTTTCAATACAATATCAAATTACTTTATAACTGACATATTTATAGCCACTCAGATTATTAGTATGTATGTCTTGTGATCAGTACAAGAATCTTTTATAACTAAACAGACGCGTTCTAACAAAGATTGTGATATCTCATTCTGTCGTTTTATTAATTTTATTTTATCCAAAAAACCCAACGGCATATGATATAAAAACACATGTCCTCTCTGTATCCTACATGGTCTATGCCTCTGTCTGTAAGACGGATACATGACAGCGGCAGTAAATCTGAGATGAATTGCGTAGTGTTGATGTGATGTTGCAGTATTGCTGCTTTGTTCTCTTCATAATGGAGACGTATAGTCTATTCATCTTTTCGAGCTGCCAGAAGGGAATGATTTTCATTGCTCAGCTATAGTATTAATTTATATTCGGTAATATAATCGATGCTCCGTAGTATCCGCGATAATACGAGATAAATATTGCCTCAGAAATAATTTGATACTAAGTTCTTTACCGTGTAGTCGCGCCCACATTTCCATACAAACTGTTGTATAGGAAGACTTGAAAACTAAGAGAGAGAGAGAGAGACTGATATTTTATATCTCACATTGTTGGTATTATCTAAACTAAGATCTCGCTTCTAGAAAACTAAAGGCATAAGTGTTGTAGTTATGTATTAGTATTATGTAGTCTATGTATTTATGTATATGCATAGTGGAAGTCTAGACATGCCATAAATAACTCAAGTTTTGTGTGTGTGTACATAACTTAGTTTTTGTGCTGTACTCGTGTAGTTTTTTGTAAAGACTCTTGGTTTGAATATTTATTAAAGCGATAGTGTTTTTGTGTACCTATAGCGTTGCCACACAGTGTTACTTGCTTTAATTATATGGATTGTGTATTCAGTAATACAGGATCCAATGAATATCTACAAAAAAAAACCATCCAAAGGGTTATCCGAATCCAAAGAAATATTCATCTCCTTAACAATTTTAGTATAAAACAACAGCGGCAGGCAGAAACTAGTTTCTGCCTGCCGCTGTTAGTGAAAAACTCAAAATTATCACTTAATCATGACCAGATATTGTAAAAATTGAAGTTTAATGTGTTTACCTATTTTATTGTTCAGTAAATAAACGTAATTAGTTGTTCAAGCATATACCTAAGACACAATCTAAAGTTTATTCTACGTTTGAAAACTACAAAATAGCAATAGTAATAAAAATACACTTATACTAAATATGTTATAAGTTTCGACTGTCACTGTGTGACTGTGTCTGTGTATGTATGTTTGTGTGACTGTGTGTGTAAAGTACATCTTTTAATGAATATATATGGCTTTTGTAAATTTGCAAAGCGAAATACAAAATAGCATTTTAATATCTGGTTTCATGGACAAAACCTTATTGATTACACAAACAGTCTGCGCTATATTGACTCATGTATATATACACATCGTGCTTGCCACGTTAGTGACAGACAAACAGACATTCACATGTTTTGTGGCTTTATTACGATATTATCACGATTTGCTCATTATACTCGTATTTGATATGTTTTATATTTATTACAAGTCCAGCTTTGTTACATTTAGTTGACTGGGTGGAGGCAACAACCAAATTTGTCTAATAATATCAGTCACGAACAGCGCCACGTAGCTTTATTTATAAATAATTGGATCAAAATTGGCTAAGTCATTAATTAAAAATAAAAAAACTTCTAGACAATCTCATTTACAAATACTTTATCGTAACGTGAAAGCATTGAGAGAAGCCTTTTTACTCAATGTTTTTAAAAACTTGCTGAAAATAAATGCTATGATCTTGATGTTCAGTCGAGTAGTTTAATTACTGATCCGGCTTTCAGTACATATTGTAATAAGTATTTATTTGGTTTCAAATCAATGTGTCCGGAGCAGGCCGGAGCAGGCCGGAGCAGGCCGGAGCAGGCCGAAGCAGGCCGGAGCAGGCCGGAGTCAACTTGTTTAGTTGCCTTTGTAGTGGCCAGGACTTTACATAAACCAGTTAGATACTTAGATATTTCATAAAGAAATGGAATTTCAGCTGTAAGTTTGCCATATTTCTGTTTTAAAGACACTCCACATGTTTGGGGCATAGTCTGAGCGACTTTTATGATGCCACAATGTTTGCCATCTATCAAACTAAAACTTAAAAATATGCTTTCTAAGCTAATTTAGCCTAAAAAGCGATAAAATCTGTTAACTATTTCGTTTCATTTACAAAACAGGTACCAGATTTAACGACTTCTTGATTGTAAGTACGTAGGTAATACAGTTAGGCACGAAACCAGCTTAAAACCTACTAATAATATACTATAGCTCACTTCCTTCACTAAAAGCTCAAAACTACAAATTTTCACAAAGCGCCCTTCTGATGCAGATCTGTATCGCAGCTCCGTACATAAACAATGCAGTCTGTCTGTTTAGCATGCATTAGCACGTACCACGCCGCGGGATCCAGTTAGGCTAGCTTGGAACGCAAACTGGGGGGTTCGACCCTAACTTTACTAGATTAGCTCCGAGAGAGCTAAGTTTCATAATTTCAGAGTTGCTTCATGTTTATTGAGCCTTGTTTATAGGCTGTAAATTGAAAATAAATTATTTAATATTTTTATTTTTTTAATGCTAAAGGCGTGACTATTCCCTACGACGGATATGCTTATTCCATTATAAACTAGTGTTCAAATATTAAACACTATGAGGTATTTTTTTGAGTATTTGTAATTATAGGATTCTTTTCAGTACCAATCGGACTAGAACATTTCCCCCAAAACTTATAAGCACGTTTTGTGCACCTCGTCTGGGAGCCAGTTTCATTCTAAAACTAATCATTAGGAATGATATAACTTTAAATCAAACACTAATGACGTTTAAATTGTCAAGTTTTAACCAATGATAGTAAACTCTTTATAGATCCACCAATCATAAAAGCTGCAAGAACTTCTAAGATTGACGTTACTTTTTCGTGTAAAATGAATCCGAATTTGTAATTTGTTTGCTGGTCTAATGCCTGACTGTCAAGTTTAGTGTAAAAACAATACGAGTATATAGATATAGTAGTGTATATTCACCTGGGTATGTCTGCGAGTCTCGGCGGCCGGCGGCGGCCGGTGCCCGCGCGCAGCACGCCCACCTGCATACAAACAGACACACGGTTTTATTTATAGAGATATGTATTTGATATGGTATGTTATACTGGAAAGTTACTTTCCGTGAAGACAAGTTCAATCAAACACAAATAGATTTAAGAAAGAACATAATTTCAGGATTTCAGAATACAGAATTGTTACTGAAGAATTGATCAAATTATTGAAATAAAGTAATTTGAATTTCTTAATATATGTGTTTGACTTAAATAAATTATTTAACCGGATTCAACTTATAGCTTTTAACCCAGAAAAGTTTCAGTAAGGAACCGAAGTTACACCGAAAAAACAAACCAAGAGAAGAAATTTTTACTACTAGATAAAAAGTTCTCAGCTGTATTGATCTGAATTATTGAACGATTATTGCCTTGCCTATTATAATGAATTTATACATGTTTACTGTAAAAAAAACTGGAGAAAAAAATCCATAACTAACATAATGTACATACTCGTACAAAGCACAATATCTTAGGAATCCAGCTCAATATATTATATTTATACGTCTCAGCATTTTGGCTAGCAGTCTGTAATCTGTGCCACCAAGTGTCCTGAAGCGATATCTACACAAGAGAAACGTGGTCAAAGGTGAATATAACTGAAATGGAACTAGCTCTCAAACAAGGCAGCCGGAACATAGTGGATGCTGGTCTGATTAAGTTGTGCTATGTGTAGGTCAAATAAGTCACAGTATTAGTTACCTACTCCTGCTTGCTGGAGCTTTTAATGTAGCCCTGTATAAATGTATAGTGTTCCCACTATCACCACAGACTACAAATCGCCATTGTTTTGTAACCTCTTTCTTTACGAGTTTGTTTTCTTGTTGACGTCAACTCGCTGGCTGTGTATAATTTGATAAAATTACTAAATTGACTGCCTTACTAATCAGACGAATGACATAACATTTTATTAACTCAATAACCTTCTATTATAAACGCAGGTTAGGACAAACTCGCAGAGAGATAACTTTGGAAAGAATTGATAAAAATGTTTCGAGAATAATGTAAAAATGAATGAATAACTAAAAATAACTAATAAATAACACTGAGCTATCTAAATGTAGATTGCATAAATTACCTGTGGCTAAAATTTATGCAAGCCTGCACTGCCATAGCTCTCATCAGAACACATTAATTATGCAAGCCTGCGCTGCAATGGCTCTCATCAGAACACACCGATTCTTGGCCAAAATGTGTAAATAAAATACATATTCCGGGACATTTCACACGGCGCCATCTAACCCTATACTAAGCAAGCGTTTGACATTTGTACTACTGGGTTGCCTTTAAGTGTGAGCAGAGTCTAAGAAAACCACATTAGCATAAGTAGGCAGTTTTCGTCTTAAACATCTGTGCACTTATATTCCACTGAGACGAGGGTGTAACAGCGTCATAAAGTGTACGCTGTTCGGTAGTTTGTTCTTAAGTGTACCTCCACTACCTCCAACACAGTGCTGCCCACCTCTATCTTACGTAACGTTTCCTGCAATAAGTGTTTGTCGTTCCGGGAAATTAACGGGTAGGTTTATTTAATTATTTGTTTCTTCAACTGTGTTATATGATTAATGTGTCTATACAGTTTGATAAATGAATAGTTCTTGAATCTGAGTAAACGTTTAATTTTTTATTTATTTTTTCACTTTACAGTTAGGCATTTGAACATCTACATCTTTGTTTGTTACTGAAACTTTGGAGAAATATGTAGTGTTTTTCCGCTGCGACTGCTCCTTAACCGACATCAAACAACAAACTTGATGGTTTTTAGGTGTGTTCCTCCATATACCACCGCCACACCTCACCTCCTAACCAACGTGGCCTCCGTGGATCTCGAGATTTACCAACACCGCACCTGTCTTGAAGCTTCGTTGTTCTCTTTCGGCAAGATATTCTGGTCGACACGTGTTTCGCCTCTCCACGAGGCATCCTCAGGACTCGTGTTGACTCTTCGAACGTCGGTCCGAAAGTGAGCTCGGCCAGCAACGACCCCTCCTTATATAGCATGATATGATGTCATACTATTTGTCATTACCTGACCGTTACTACTCATTAACGTAACCGTCGTTGCGTCATCGCTCGCGTGTTTACCAAATTAGGTGGAGTATGTCCGGTGTCCAGTAAATGTTTCGCAAAGTGTGATCTTTCTGGGTGTTCGTACTACATATTTCTCCAAAGTTTCAGTAACAATGGATTTCCGCAAAGTAACGCCTGATTCAATATCTTATCTTTGTTTGTTTAAAACTGTCCTAAAAGTCTTTGAAATATCTTAATGTAGGGCGGAATTTTTGTGCAATTTATGTATTCTATTTGAGGCGCGCCTTCATCTCGTATATCTGATGAAGTTATTATCAGGTCCACTTCACGCGAGCGAGGAGCTGGCTCCCGCCCAGACCACTCGTGCGATACTTGTACAGAACTATTGTTGTGCTATACTCAAAATAATATTATTTAAAAATAGAAGAGTGAAGTGAGTAGAACTGGCAACTGTCATAATTTGTATTTTGACAGTTATCGCCAAAATTTGGACACAAAATGGTTTTGGATTTATAAACGACTAGTGGGTGCTTGCGGTTTCGTTCGCATTAAGAAGTAAAACTTGCATCCCCTATTTCACCCCCTCAAAAGTGGCATTTCCAAAATCATGTATGGAGTATTGTTCCCACCTTAGGGATGGATCTGCCAAATATCAGCTTGAGACGTTGGAGTCATTTGAAAAGCGGACAATAAAAGTCATAGCGAAGTACTCACTCTGTAGTTCAAAACTGCAAAGCCTTGAGCACCGGAGTAGGGTGGCAAGTCTTTCAGTCTTTTATAGGTTACGTTTCGGGGAGTGTGCGGGGGAATTGCATGATTTAATTCCTGCAGCCCCATTTCACCATCGCACGAGTAGAGGAACGGCAAGAAGGTACCGATATACAGTTGAGGTACCAAAGACTCGCACCCAGCGTTTTGCTTCGACTTTCATGGCGCGAACTGCCAAACTCCTTTCCGGATTCTCTATTCCCCTCGAACTATAATTTATCGGTCTTCAAGTCGAGAGTGAATCGTTTTCTTCTAGGCAAGCGCGCTAGATCGTAGATAACAACTTTGATTGACTTCAGGCGAGTTGGAGTCAAGCGTGAGCGTCTTGAAAAAAAAAACAACTAAAAACATTTCTTTGCGGATGCCTCCTACGTCATTTAACATCTACCTGCATGCTAAATTTCAGCCCGATCCTTCTATTGGTTTGGGTTGTGTGTTGATAGATCACTATGTCAGTCAGTCAGTCAGTCAGTCAGTCACCTTTGAGTTTTATGTATGTCTAGATGAAATAAAGTTTGCTTTTAAAGTTGCAGCGACCCTGTATAAGCAGCTAAAATCACGTAAACAATCAGACTGACCCGGATCTAGGCATTGTATCGGTCTCTAGTCTCAATACATCTCTATACATAATTGTTTAATATGTGTCATAGGGAGTAATTCATTATTGGCACTTAAATAATATGAATATTAGCTATTCAACCATATTTGTAAACCAAATATAAATGACAGCGCAAGACATTATTATCATCTCTTACGCCAATAATTATTAGCGTAAGAGAGATAATAATAATAGATGGAGGCTTATGCCCTGTACTTGGTCTCATTAGGATGATGGCGATAATGATCAAATATAAATGAAAATACATAAAACAATAAACAAAAAAAAAAATGGTAGGTTTTCTATAATCGGAGTCACTGTTTAGCAAATGTTGAAAAAAGCCGTTGTTTTATCAACAATATGTCAACTATTTACTATTCAATACTAGCGACAGTTTCTCAATATAATGTACATTACCTACTTATTTTGTAACTATTTCTTAATGAGTAATAGAAATAAAGGCTTTTTTATTTTATTTTTATTACTAGCGACAGTTTTCCCTAATTTCTTTATTAATTAGTGATTAGCGGCTAATTAGCCTGGCGTGTCGAACCAGTTCATCGTTAGTGGCTCTTATATAAAATACGGCGCCAAGTTTAATTAAATAACGAATTCGTGAGATGAAAGAATACATTAGTCCTTTGGTAAACAGAGACCTGTAATATTGAAATAATGAGTATTTTATTTTTTAATTAAGTGACGCGGCGCCTTCTATGTCAAGTACAACAGATGTCTTATTATGACGAAATATTCCGGCAGACATATGTACATAAATATTTTAAAAAGATCAAGAAGTTTTTGGTAATATTGCATAAGGAACGTGTTTTAAGATTTTTTTACATATTTGAAAGCGATAAACACACAAGCGAAGTGAAGTTGCCTGTATTTTCCGTTATTTATAAGATAACGGAGTGAAGTACTTCGTTGTGTAATCTGTCAGAAGAATCTATTTCACATCTATATGTTTCTCTTGAACTTTCACGGATTTTAAGTAGTATATACTCAGATAACACACATTTAATTATTCTAAGCATTCCGATTGTACGTCACAGAACATAATGGTTAATGATTGACAAGTAATGAGATGTCTTTGGACTTTAATTTCTGTGCAACGCTGCCGTCGGGCGGTTTTTAATAAAATAAAACCGTCTCGTCCAGTTTGCTTTTTATAAGATACTTGCAAAGAAAATACTTTCAAAGAAACCCTCTGCTAGAAAAATAGTTTTTCGCGGCCAGAAGAAAGCTGTTAATTAGTTTCAGGTTATTTTCGTTTTAAAAGTATACATTTTGATAATATTGATTAAATTACTACGATTACCGTTAATACTTCTGAATCGGCGTTGAAGAAAAAATGTTTATTTAATTTAAAATAAATGTAGTGCATATGGTACAAAAAGCAGGCTCCATTGTAATGTACCTGTGGCTGGGTGACAAGCGCGTAGGAGTGACGCTTCCGGGAGATAGCGGGCAGGTAGGCGGGTGGGAACACAAGTCCATACAAGAGTTTGCATAATGAATGCCTTAAAAAACGATAAAAAGCTGTTTTTTCTTCTCGTGTGAGAGGGATCTATTTATCTTGTGTTCGAACTTTCTAACCACCCTAAAAACATACTAAACTCGAAGATCTACAATATATAGGTAAGTTGTAATCTGAATCACAGGAAGTTTTCAAATGTTCAGTTTTTGCCATGAATGTATTGGTTGCGTTCACATTTCCTTGTCATTGGTAAATACATCGCTAACTAGACCTAGAGCTAACTAGACCTAGAGCTCACTAGACCTAGAGCTAACTAGACCTAGAGCTAACTAGACCTAGAGCTAACTAGACCTAGAGCTAACTAGACCTAGAGCTCACTAGACCTAGAGCTAACTAGGCTCAAGGAGATTTTATATCTATCTCTTACTCCACGGTAGAAATGTTACTATATTAAAAGGTGTTAACAATGTGAGATGGTCGAGATAAATGTACCTATATCTATGTGGTCCAATTGAATCTAACTGCGGTTATTCAGTTCAGTAAACTCTATTAATAGGAGAGGCTCAAGCAATCTTGTAAAATAGACTGTGCTATCTATAGTGGTTCCTTCATCTATAGGCGGGCGGATACAGAGCCACTTGTTATAACGCATAACGTAATAAAGTAAATAACGTGGACACATGAAAAAAAAATAAGAAGAACTTATAATACTTCAATAAATAAACGTTTCACCAATGCTAATTTGCTAATTGCTTGCCATCAAAGAAACTGTGGTCAAATGCCTGTTTTAGTAAAAAAAACCTTCTGATAGTTGCTTTGTCTATCAAACCAAACAACGTTTGTTGTACGATTTCAAGAAATTTTCGAAACAAAAGTTTAATAAAGTAACTTACCTTCTTCATAAATTGTATCAAGTGACGATGACGACACATCTAAATATTTCTAAAAGTCGTAGAATAAAAGTGGAATATATATATATATAGAAATAAAAGGGGAAGTTAGTCGGCGCACCTCGCTGAGCATTATGGGGGTTTATGGCGTCTTGGACTAGGTGGGGAGATAGCTAGCGGGCCTTTATTATCAAACATAATTGAAAAAAATATGAACAAAAACTTGACTGATTTATCAATATCACCGTTAAGCTCAAACCGGGAAATCTAGTAAACTAAAGTTCTAAAAAGATCTACATATAGTCTCCATTTATTATCACCAACAAATCATAAATAAAACATCTTGTTTGGTAAAAAAGTTCCAGTATTTAAACCTCTCTTGGCGATCATACAGAACATCCAAAGAAACAACGCGCGCCAATTGCTCTATAAATTGATGCAGAGTAAATTCTTCATTTTAACACACATACACAGAAAAACATACATATTATTAAAATAAAATTTGGTGCCTCGGCTAACAACAAAAGAAGAAAAATTAGGAAATGCATACACTTATTATTTGTTACTTTCTTGCTTAGTAATAATGTCTGACATAGTGTCTCAGCCTATAAAACTGAGTAGGGCAGTAGTAATATTAGAGCGACCGCTCGCAGGTAACACAGCGGACCTCAATTAATAGACATAATTGATTTAAAAGGGACCTATCGGACCCAACTGGCCCAATGAACTTATACTAAATGACCGCAAGGAATTAGAATGAATAGATAGATTATGTACTATACCCATAATTGTGTTAAGTTAGGACACATAAAAACTAGAAATCCAAAGTTTACATAAATAAAGGTAACGCGGAGAAAAACTAGTGTTAGTTGATATAAATTGTTACTCTTTATAATGAAATCAACCATCTTCTTTCAGTTTATAAAATTAAGTGGGCCAGTAGTCATATATTTTATCAGTGCGACCGCAAGCTGGCAGGTGACACAGTGGACCTCAATAATAACATAATTGATTTAAAAGGGACCAATCGGACCAAACAGGCCCAATGAACTCTATTAAATTACCTGATCATAATTGTGTTAGTTTCTAGATATTTTAGTAGGGGCTGAAAATGTGTCTCTCTGGACACAAGTTCGCCTAGTGCGGTGTTTATGGTACATTTATATATAGTGTTAAAATTATGTTTTTGGAGCAATTAACGAAAATTTATTAAATTTTGAATTTATATTTGGTTGAAATGTAGGTTTGTTTATGTTTTTGCTGTATTCATTCGTTGGTGCTGGTAAATAAGATTATACATTTATTTTATTGCTTTCTTTGTGCGAAAATGTTTTTTTTTCTCCTTGTCGCATGGTAAGGCAAAGAAGACATTTCCGTTTTGGGTCTGCAAAAATGTACAAACCACGTATATAAGATATAGATGTACATATTTTATGTATGTACATACAATGCGCGCAATGTACACAGACACATTCAGAGCAGGTATATAATGTATGTAGATGTACGTACAAGTAAAAGACGTAAACAAGGTCCTGAATGTTGTACTTGAGTAGAATATTTACAGCTTCCTTCAACTTCCTTCATGCTTTCCTTTCCTCTCCACCGACCTCTGAAGTACTCGTAGGTACTAAATGTACATTATATACAAGGTTACTGCTAAATAACGCATAACCTTTTTCAGTTGTTTTAGTTAGTCTTTTTACCTAATTAATGTACTAGTGTAAAGAAACGTGATTACAAGTGTGGAGGTGGTGTCTCTGACTCCTTGCAACACAGGACCTCTGGTACCTAGCGCAGGAGTCAATCATTCCACCGCGCACCAAACACTGCATTGTATATCCTACGTAACATAAAATACGTACGTTTTTACATTAATATTTATGACCAATAAACTATTTGTATTTGTAAAGTAAACGTTTGTGTGAACAATACATTAACACTTTCTTATACGATGTTAAAAGAGAGCTGTTTCAGAAAAAATGCTCATTGTTCTAAAGAAATGTGCGTACAATTAAATATTTTTTTCACGAAATTCCAAAAGTCATATAAAAATGTGGTTGCTTTCGGCGTCGTAAGGCCACATTTACAGGTTTAAACGTTAGTTACTAGTTATCTTAAATACACGTAGGTACATAATATCTTCTCTACATATGTCTATTGAACCTCCGTGGCGACACAACATGAAAGCGGCTATGAATGAGAACAACATGTGAGCAGCTCTTTATTTACTCACTGAAACACACACAATGAGCTATGGAATGCATTTCACTGGAATAGGTTAACGTCTTGCCGTTTAATATCAAACTTGTGAGTTTTCGCGACTTTACTCGCATTAAGAAGTAAAACTTGCATCCCCTCTTTAAAAGTGGCATTTCTAGTAATCCTTTCTTAGCGGATGCGTACGTAGTGGTTTGGGCTGTGCGTTAATAGATCACTATGTCAATCAGTCAGTCAGTCACCTCTGAGTTTTATATATTAAGATTACGAGATAATAAGAATTTGATATACTAGTGGATATTTTTTAGTAGCAATAAGTTTGTTTTCTCACTTTTCAAATAAATATCTAAAATTTAGTAGTCTATGGGCTTATAATGTCACTAAAAACAACCTAACAAACATTTTAAAACCTTTTTTAATCACAGTAGTTGTTAAAACCATTTATTATCAAATATTTATATTTTTCCGAGTCCACCCAACCTTTTTTACGTTCTGATTACTTTCCAAGGGTTAAATAATTTCTTGATACCCACAGCACCAAACATTTCAACGACAAAAATCAAAACTGTTGTCTTATCCAGTGCGAATACAATAAATAGTACGCCTACATCTGGCGCTCCGGCCCCGAAAACCTGTGATGTGCTCGTAGGGCGGGCTGACCTTGGGCGGCTTCCGGGACCGCCCGCCCTCCGCACTCCGCACCTACTTGCCGGGACTAAACAACACGTGGATTAGTAGCTTGGGATAAAAAACTTTGCATGTTTTAAATTATTAATTAACAATGAATACTGACAGATTACTTTGAATATCAGCTGTAGCCAGATAAATGTTTTAACTTTGTAAATTAATTACATTAAAAATTAGTATGTCATATCCAACAAAATTAATTTTAAATTCACATAGATATAAAATATTTACGCAAAGATGACTGACTGATTGACTGACTGATAAAAGTAGACAGTAAAAAGTAGGTAAGTCCATTTTATTACCAGCAAGAGTCTAACTTCCACTATTTTTTTTATTGTACGTTACCTTGGTCATCTGTTATCAAATACCTGACCGTGGATAAAAACAATATAAACATCTAGTTCTCTCTGTTCCCCACGCACTATAATCCAGCGATCTTCAAAGCGAGAGTGAATCGATTCTTATCGGGTAAGCACGCTCCATCTGAGACCATAGCCTTTGCTTACTATCAGGCAAACTATGGAAAAGTGCAAACCCATTTTAGTAAAAAAAAATAGCAAATCCCCAGGTATATATGTCATGGTGGCTGGTGCGTGCAATCGCCAGGTTTGTGTTTACTTCCCTTGTTAATTGCTCCATCCTTGAACTGACGCAGGCTCTGGTTGTAAAGGCCGTGGTCAACCAGAGTGAGATAGACAACGGCAGAATAAACTTGTTCTTCTTCTTCTTATCGAATGAGAGTGGCCAACTCTGGTGTCGAGAGTTTATCAAGCCACCCTAAGGGCCTCTGACATGGCTTAGCGACTGCCGTACGAGACAAACAGCTGGACTACTACTACTACTAAACAAAACCTACAATTTAACGTTTTATCCTAGCTACAGAAGCGCCCAAAATGTAATGCCACTTTTCGGTCACGACCTTTGCTTAACATTGGTAATCGCATGCAATTGTCTCCGCTAGCTGAGCTACGTGCGCTACCAGAATAAACTTGTAATATGAATAAGTAGTACTCTGCACAAGATCAATGTAACGATGTTCGATGTACACTATTCAAAAGATATTTACGGCTCAAAATAAAGCTGAAAAAACGGAACGAACCAAATACACACATAATGTAATTTTATTAATGTTGTTTCTTATATGCCTACGTAGTAATAGGTCCTACAACTTTTAGAAATCTTATATTATAATTAAGTATACCAAGTTGTAATCAACAGTACCCTATATTTACAAGCCTTCCACACCACATCCCTCAGAGTCACAGTAATAACTTCACTCCTGCTCTCCCCGACTACTCTCGCCTTGGCTCCAATAACCTATTAATACTCTGTTTATTTCCTTCATTGTGTGTAAGCAGGCTGATGTTTGATTTATAACGTGGGCTAGTAAATATTGACTGAAAAATATACTGTTGAGAAGTTGTTTTATTCATTAAACATTATATCGCGGTTTAACGATGAAAAAAAGCTTTTTTGTAAAAAGTTGAGAAAAAATAAGATTGAATCAAATTAGCTTTTGAAAGGTTTAATTGTAGTTGGCAAAAATCTGTTCATCCGATTCTGAAATGCGACATAGTACGACTTAGTAGTTGTAACTAAACTATATTACAAAACAACGACGAACGCCAGCTCTTAGACTAACTGAGATATTAAGTAAGGCCGCCGAGATCATCGTTTACCTACATATTATGGTCTAATTTAGTTTTGACGTATAATTTTTTCACATAATAATCTTCTTAAGTAGTGGTATTTGTGTTAAAATTACAGAAAAAGTTATGTATAATCTTGTTAGTTATATTTTGTACAACTTGTCAGGTTTTATTGCTACGTCACAAAACAGAAACTTAGTTCGTTACATCCGCAGTCAGGTATAAATGTTTCCTGTAACTGGTATCAAGGAGAATCACCCGACGGAAGAGTTGGTAAGAAACTCGATAAACTTTCACCTTTCCCCGAAACCGTTAGTGGGTTTACAACCGTTCTCACTATCACCCCCTTTCATCCCTCCTTTACCCCCACTTCCCTTCTTTCACTCCCTTTTTTCCACCCCCTTGGTTGAAGGTTTATGTCTTTCCAGGCACGGTCCAAGATTCGAATCTCAGACAGGTGAAAAATGGAAGGTAGAAAAAATTTACGTTTTTTAAAATAGCTTTAAATGTAATGAATGTCTTTTTAGAGGAAATTGTTCTTTTGTGTAAATGTAATTAATGTTTTTGTTAAAAAGCTCATTAATTCTCAATAGTTTTTTTGTTAGAACTAATAGCCAACAAGCTAAAATTTTATTTCCACCATTTTATGTCCTAAATCAAAAATCGGATCCGAAAAATTAAACTTGAAACAGAAATGTCGGGAATTTCATTTTGTACAAAACGTGATATAGGAAAAATATTTCAGTTTCAGGAAAATGTCGGACAAAAGTTGATGAAACTAAAATACAGGAGTTTCAGATAAACGAATCGACCGAGTTCAGAGGAAACAATGAGTTAGCTATTCATAAAACCCGTTTCAATAAAAGTTTACGGAATTGTTCACATGTTTTACATAGATATTTAATTTTATACATTATGGATGTCAATCATAGCTTGTAGTTAAATTGAATGTTTTATCGTATCATTGCGCTATATTCGTCATGTCATATCTAGGCATGTGCATTGTGCATGTGTTTGTTGGTACTTCAGTACTAAACAGTAAAACCGATTCGGATGACATCTACCTGTATGAAGAATTGATCCTGGATTAATATATGGGCAAATGTGTATCCCGGGTTAATCCGGATAACATGCTTCCATTGCTGCGTAACCGGACGATATAATATTACTAATGATATTTGACACTCGAGCTTTATTGACCGCATGTCATCCCCTTGCCCCCCCGCCCCCGCACCCCCCGGGCACTGTAAACTTCTCCCTCGGGCACTAACTAGTGAAATAAAACTAGCGGACACCTCGCTAACTACGACCCACCGAGATCAACGCAGATGCGGTAGGTGCAGATGTAGAACTGTATCGTAAAACAGTAATGTTTCGACATATGTATAGAAATAATAAAAAATAATCCATTCCTGCTTCATAACATTTTGTATGATTACTCTTACATTACCTACAACCTATATTTATACGAAATAAGAAACCGTAAACTATGTTGTTTAATTTAAGAAGTTGAATTAATAAACAATGATGAGCAACACTGCGCAGGTGATGTCATTGAATTAATCTTTTTGTTTTGCCAGCAATGGCGAGCATACTCAGATAAGAGACAATTATTGTAGTCTATATGGTCTTTGTATTCTCTATCTATATTTTAAGCAAATATTCCACGTATCTAATATACAGTAAACGTTTCGAAAATAACATTATGCGACTGACCTGTAGCCCTCATACAGGAGAGGCTGGTAGAGCCAGACTAGTACTTCTGCATAAAACTATTTGTGTCTTCACTAACTAGTCGGCAGTCCAAAACTCAATTTGGCACTTGTCGGTTTTCTCTCAAAAGCGAACATATATAGTACGTGTAGGCTATTTTTAACCTGAACTTCATGAAAGAGGAGGTTTCAATGTAATTAAGTTCGGAGAGCTTTGATCTCGGAGCTTTGTCATGATATTAAATAGATAAGTAGGTCTGCTTCATTTTCTCGTATTGCTTTTGAGTAGATTGTATTATAAACATACAACTATTTTTGACAGTGTCAGTGTATAAAACCAACATATTCGTTAAATCTTCAAATGACACGACCTTCTAAAGTTTTCCTAAACACGTTATTTATACTTAGTCCAAATTCAATTTCCAATTCATTTATTTAGGTCTTTTATAAGATCTTTCAATCAAAAGTTCTACTTCTCAGTCCAACATTAACCACTTTGAAAAAAAAACTACTTTAATCGGATTTCACTTTAATTCAGCTAAGGAAAAAGGGTTGTAAAGTTATCGACAGCGCTGCAGTAGAGAAGTAAAGCGCTGCAGTTGTGATGAACGGCGCTGCAGCGGCCCATCTAAAGCGCTGCAGCTGCTGACGGATTAACCCGGCTCGCGCTTTCAGGGGTAGGTATTAATCTAACGGGGAGATAATGCAGAATTGAATTACTGATGAAAATAAATAAGTAAATAATTCGGGACCACTAACACAGAGCCATCTAGCTCTACACCTGTATAATGTGTCTACACTAAGCAAACGATTGTGTAAGTGTGTGTTTGTAATCTAGAAAGAGTACAATAATGGGCAATCTTGTCATAATCTGATATAGCTTACTAAAATAAAACATAAGAATTGGCAAAAATGGCATTTTTATGTATATGTAATTGTGAAAGTGGCTTACAGGGCCACATACATAAGTATATAACATAGGTGTTAACTTTATATGCGAATATAACAATTTTACCTCTACTTACACAATACATATAATTATTTCCACCACGAGACACATAAAATTACCTTTCATAACACACACTTTTTTATTACACATAACCCCCTAATCCCATATAAAAGTAACTAAGCCGCCCACTACCTGTTATACTACCTCCATTCCGCAAATGCTGACGGTTCACAAGTTCCCAGTGTGGCCAACTCATCTATTCACTCGCTGGATAAACCTTTGCTTTTGTTACTTAGCACTATCAGATAAATTGTAGGTTTTAGAAATATGAGCGAGCGAAGCAAAATCAAGTTTCAGTAGGAATTGAATGACCGAAAAGTGGCATTCCATTTGGGCGCTTCCGTTAATAAGACTAGTTTTTAAATACCTAAAATAAATTCACTAATGTTGGTCTGTCTATGTTGTTGTAGTTCTAAATTTGTAAATAAAAAAACTTTGCGAAGGGTCAGAATGTACTAAAACAAATGTGTTTGTGTGTGTCATGTATGCGATCTGCATAAAATCTATCGAGCGAGCATACCGCCGGAAGAATCCATCAATCAAAGAAGCTCAAAATGTCATTGATGAATTGACGTCGTTTTTGGCTGTTTGATTGGTGAAATCTTTTTTTGGCAATAAGTCACCAGGATAACTTGACGACCATAATCGATAAGAATCATCATTTTTTTAATCTAATAAGAGTAGTTGTCTCTAGTGGTAAAAGTTTTTAAACCTTATTAAGATCGCCATTGTTTTACTCAATTTTAGCTTTCTAATTTAAATAAGGATAATAATTCCTAAGCAGCATTTCCATTTAACACAATAATTCCCAGTTTCCTCTCAAAATAGTCGGTTCTAAATGTTATGTGTATAAACACGACATTTAGATAAATTTGCTCGCGTCGAGTCAACAATCGAACACAAACAACTTGTTGGTATCTCTTGTTTACTTGTTTTGATAATATAACTAGTTGTGTTTTATAGTTTTACTCGAATACTTGTTACCAATAACTATAGGATTTTTAGAATTAGTGACGGGACGGGACAATAGGTTAAGCGTTTGGTTTTTTATCAGGATAATGTAGTTGTATCTTATTATTTTTACAGTTTTTCTAAATTTGAGAAATAAATTTATATTCTGTGGAAATTTACTCAGCGCCATCTAGCCCCATACTAAGCAAACGCCATCATATCATACACCATCATAAATACTTGTATGTATGTTTATATAAAAGTAAGTGTGTATAATTTCATAAAAATATTATCTAATCCCAGGGTGAGTAAAGTGTAAATTACAAGCTCCGCGGCTGCAGGCATCCTTCATAAAATACTTGTCGGGAAAGCATCCCAGTTATTGCTACATTCTCACCGGCTAGCTTGTACGTTAATAATAACAACCACATAGTAGTCTGTTATAGTATTACATAAGTTATAGAATACAATTTAGATAGTATTAATTAAAAACAACGTTCTTATGTCTGTTCATGCCACAATCTTTGAGTTAAAAAACAGTTATTTTCTACATCAAATAAGTTACCGTTAGATTTCAGTTAGTCAATATCTTTAAAAATATTGTAGCTATAGATTCGGCAAAAATCTCGCCTAGAATAAGCTTTTTACTCTCAATTCGAAGGCAATTTTCAGAACACAGGGACGTCGACTAAAAACTGCAGCCTAGGATTTTGTAAATAAATCTTGGAATAAATATTTGATTTATTGATTATTTTATTTGGGTTCTTTGGAATGATAATATAAAACTGCAGGGAGCACCTAAATTCAATCTGCACCGGGATGAGTGGCGTACTAGGATAGAGGCTTATGCTCAGCAGTGGGCGATAACAGACTGATGACGATGTTATGAAGATGGTAATAAGATCAATATAATATGTTAATGTGATGTCAATGCTTGTCTTCCACAGATTGTAATCACGGACGTAGTTAGCGAGGAGGATGTAAACTTGTAATAACCACGACGTGGCATGCCTGCTAGGGCTGGATAGGAACTGATTAAAACAAAATTGAGTTTTCACATTTTGAATACTGATTTAAATGTCTTTTATCTGAAATGGTTCCTCACTTAATTTGTGTTTTAAACACACTTAAAATTTGCAGTGAGTTTTCTTAACATCATCTTTTTAATTTTAAAACGGTTTGCATTTTTTCTCACAGTTTAAGTAAAGTTACAAACTTAAGCTCCCATAGTTTCCAAACTTCTTTCTTTCAAACAAAAGTTCCTAGGAATATTAGTAAAAGAGCAAAAGCTATATTTCCTTAAACTAAGGTTTCGCTAAAAAGGCGGTAGTGAGGCAACCCTGTGGCGTGGTAACCGTAACCGCACAAATGAGAAAAGTTGTGGAGTAATGATCGAGCGACCCCTCGGCTGGGTACCTACTGGGAAACACACCGCGAGGGGCGGGGGACCAGGAGACATATGGGAGAGTTTAAGGGCCATAAGGGAAAGCATCGCAATGCTACTAATATTTTTTAGGACCACAAAACCCGAAATATGTATCTGATGTGTAAGGATCTGGGTGCACCACGATATACGAGCACTTGCTCAAGAGAACTTCTCGAAAAAACAAGACGAGACATCATAAGTAGCTAAGATATGTGTTTAATTTTGACTCGTTGATGGCTGAGTGTAAATCCCACTGCCGGTAAACTGATTTGAATGAAATTTGATATGGAGGTAGTTAATCTACATCCATATCAAATTGTGGATTAGCACCTAAGCTATTTTTGATCTAGGATTAACGCGGGTAACACCGTGAGGATTGCTAGTTGTGTTATACAAATTGGGATTATTGAAATAATTTGTTCCGATAATTATGTGGTGCAATATAATCACGTACAGCAAGTCTGAATAGTATGTACTTCCCAAAGTACTTAACATAGTTATGTTGGTTTCAAACCAAGAAACAAACAAATAAGTTTGTCGGAATACTAAATTATTGAAATCATACTTCGATATCGAAGTTGGACCACGAGTCAAGTACACTTCGGACTTGAGTTTACAAGAACAAGAGAGAGCGTAACAGAAACTAGCAAGCGGACATTTATATAAACTCCATGTACCTTAAAACCAAATGTGCCAATATAATATAGATCTATATTCAGTAAATAAATATTACGAACTAGAAAGAAATTTGTAGATATCCATGTTACAAAAACCAATTATCTGCATACGAGTATGTCCAATTTAAATAAAATTTGCACTCATTTAATCGAAATCAATTAACATTATTTTCATATTGGTTGTTAGTTTATTATGAATATATCGAGAATAATAGAAGTAAACATTTTAAAAATGCGGTTAAATTTAATACTTTTTTGCTTTTAAGTCAACTAAAAAGAAGAAGCTTTTCATATTTCAATTTTACACAAGGGACAGATAAATGTATCAGTCTATTTTCCGTGAAATTATTTTCTTAAAAATAATGTTTCTGCTGAGACACAGGACACAAACAGTTAGTTTTATAAAACATGAAGAATATTATTCCAACATATCTTGAAATTTTGGATTGGCATAAGGTCTTTGAAACACAATTAAAAATAAATTAAACAGGACACTAATTTCATAAAGCTGTTTTAGGCAACTTTGTAAAGTATTCAGAGATGACAAATTATTAACATTCAAATAAATGCTTCGTTCAAAAGTTGCCACCTTCAAGTTATAACTTAAGTTAGCATTTAGAAACAACTTAAACTAGTTTGAATTGAAACGGTGGAAAATACTGTAAATTCTGACATTCAAATCAAAATTCAAAGATGTACATTTGTAAATAAGTACATCTGTTTATAATTTTATTTTCTCAAATACAACTAAAGCAATGTTGTTCGAGTTTTGTAATAAGATATGTATGTTAAATCATTTAAGTGTTACACGTTGTCAAAAATAAAATATAAAAACAAGGAAAGAAAAACTAAACATTCTACTTCTAACTACTACAAATAGGGGCACTTAGAAAATCTTTAGAAAAGCCTAAAGATAATCTAAGTGCTCCAGCCCACTACCAGAGGGCAGCGTGCCCAGCATACAGCATACACGTTGTTAACTATTTTATATAGTTATTGCTAGTACGTTAACTTGAGATCCACCAATAAATTAAGCTTTATTGTTTCTGTACCACAACAAATAAAAACTAAATAATAAGTAACTGTTTTGTAATAGTAAGTTAACATATTATTAGTAAGTTAATATATTTTCGTCTCTCTCTTCCTCTCTTGAGTCGTATTACCTCATGACTGAGGGTCGTGACTCTCCCGGAGAATTAATTTGTTAGGGCAGTTCTATTGAGCAGATACCTACATCGTGGTGGGCGCCCGGGTCCTGCCACGGATGACACATGTCCTTGGATATTGTTGGTCTTCAAACATGTCGGTTTCCTCACGATGTTTTCTTTCACCGCTAAGCGATTTCAAATCCACATATAACTTGAAAATACAAGTTATTAGTGTAGGGCCCGATTCGAACCAGGGTACGTCTGGATGAAAAGGAGACACTAGAACCGCTGAGCCACACTAGCTTGATTTAGTCGCTTATATTTTCGTAATGACCAACTTTCAGCAAAGCTACTAAGTTCTCCAAAAAGAAAATCAGTGTTAAAAACTTCTAGTTTTCAAATAGCAAAGAGAAAGTTCACCGACAATTACCCCGTGCTACGCCGTAGCTGGTCTACGCGGTTGCGACGGAGCTACGGCGTAGTGGTTTATTTTATTAGCGCCTTAATTGAATTAATTCCTAATGGATGTTGTTACCGACTCAACGTTTTATAGAAAACGTTAAAAAATAAGCATGTTTTGAGATTTTGGCTCGTTATGAATAAATTCATGAACACTTTTCTCGTATTAATTGTTTAAAAAAAATCTTCTTATGTATGCATTTATGTATACTGCGTTTTCTACGAGCGTTTAATGAAGCCTTTTCAGCCTAACAAAAACACTTTCCCATTCACCTAAGCGTTTGAACCTTTTAAACACAATTTTCTAAACAACAACTAAGTAAATAAATTCCCCGAAACTAACCGAAAGGATCTCCCACGCACACACACAAACACACATACACATATGTGTTACACTTTTCCTTCCCTCTGGTAAATGGCCAAACATGTTTTTGCTTAGTGAACTTAATTTAAAGTTGTTACCCGTTAAACCCATATTGAGTTAGCAAATACGAGATAGAAAGTGGACTAGATGTTGAGTAAAATAGACCTGAGATACATATTTTTAGATGCGTTAAATATCATAATTAATCAAACAATAAAATCAGATCCTAAAATAGTAGGGCGATTGATACCGAACTCTTTTGTATTTAAATACAAAATGGAACCTGCATTGTACATTTTACAAAAAGAAATATAATTATAAAAGCTGTTATGCACATAATTCAGTTGAATTATGTGCATAACAGATTTTATATAAATATATGATTTGCTTTACACTTTATAATTAAATGTTCAAAGTATTTTATTCATAAGCAGGTAACTAACTTGTATGTTTCTCAAATAACATTTGTATTCGATTCATTACGTTTAAAATAAAAACATTAGAAAAAACAGAAATCCTGTTCATATAAACAGTTAACATATAATAACTACTAATATAACTAACAATCATTGGCACAACTCAATGCTGAAATGAATCTAACTTGTAAGAACATTCAATTGAGTCTTCAACTGAAAACAACACAATTGTATAATTTAATTTTTGTTCAACGGAAGAACCCTGGCACCGCGACACAGGGAATCCTACAGCGGTTGCCAGGGACACCTACAATGTTAACAAATGTATTTACGCAAATAAAAATTCTTAAATCTTTTTTATCTTTATCTGTTCATATATGCTTTCTCACTCCACCTTTTCTATAAAAACAAGTTGCTATGTTGTTGCCAAGTTAGGCTGTGTAACAAGGGGCCAACTTGGTGCTTTGTAAGCACATTACAAGTTACTGCTTCGACACTACTTACATGCTTCTACTTGCTTGTTCGTGTAGGAAGGAACAGTGTTTAGCGTCGTGGGAGTGTATCGCTAAATTATTTATAGATTATCAAAAAATAAATAATAACAAAGTTCCGCAATTTTATCTATACTAATCTATACTAATATTATAAAGCTGAAGAGTTTGTTTGTTTGTTTGAACGCGCTAATCTCAGGAACTACTGGTGCGAATTGAAAAAATATTTTTGTGTTGAATAGACTATTTATCGAGGAAGGCTTTAAGCTATATAACATCACGCTGCAACTAATAGGAGCGAAAAGCAATGGAAAATGTGGAAAAAACGGGTAAAATTATTAATCTTTGAGGGCTTCCGTTGCGTGCGCTGCGAAAACGGTTAAAGATATCAAAAAAATGTGTATGAAAGAATTATTCCTCTTAAAATGATCTAACAAAATGTCTGCAACAGTATATGTCTATCTTTTAAGATTAACTCACTAGAACCGTTTTTATGGTAATAACTATTCCACGCGGACGAAGTCGCGCGCACCAGCTAGTCATTATTTAAACGGAAACGTGTTTTTGTTGATTTGTTTGTTCCATTTGAAACGGAGCGGGGTAATATTATATCTCAAAAATATAAAGACCTTTTTACTGGTCTTCCTGGCTTTTTTAACTCTGAAGTAATTACACCGACCTTTTAATTCATAAATTTCAATCATCACAATAAATTAAATTATCCATCCAAAATAACTAGACTTAAAAGATTAGTACTATTTCTTATTTCTATAACACCTAATGAAAAAGTCAAGTTTATATTTATTTACGTGTTCATCACCACCTCCAGACAGGCCGCTAATTAGGTTTTATCTGTGTTTTGAGAGAAATCTCAAAACACAGATAAAACCTAATTTCTTTCAACAGAATAAAACTGCCAGGCTATTTTTAACATCCCATTTTCTCCAGGAAAGATTATTGATCAGCCAAAATACATGGTTAGGTCATATTAAATAAGCAGATAAAGCAAAAGTGTTCTTCAGAATATATATCAATTTAATTGTCCCTGTCATTTTGATTTTAAAAGTTAATGTAGAAATTGTATTAAAATGTTATAAATAACCAGGATTTCGTCTAGATATATAGTGTCACAGTCAAATATGTACCTACATAATCACAAAATTTTAATAGTTAACCAGAAATATTAAAGTAATTAAAACAGTTTTTGCGTTCCTAACCAACATAGTCATTTGCTGCCCGAGCATTTATTTGCCTGCCACATTTACCTGCCCAAACAACACCCCTTCCTTTCATAGACATCGTTCTCGTGAAATGTCGTCCGGAATGACTAAACAAAGACTTTGAGACGTATTCAATTTGAATAAAAGCTGACCCTTCCTCGGTAATTTGTCACGACTGGAGCCTCCGGGGCCTGGGGGGCACCTGGCGGGGCCTGGCGGGGCCTGGCGGGGTCTCACGGACCTCGTAACTACGGGGCCTAAACTGCTACAGAATTTCAATTGTCGCCCTTCAAACTGTGATGTTATTAGGGTTAAATTTTAATTTTTGTATCTTTAATGAGGCCAGTCACGTACAAGTTATTAGCTGGCTTCTAAGGGAAAGAGATTCTGAACACTTGTTAAATAATTTTGTTACTCATCCGTCAACTTTTCAAGTATTTAAAAACCCAACCGTGCCCTACGTCAGTCTGTAAAAGTAAATTGTAATTTCCACGAAATATGATACTACTAAGTACTCGTACTTATATAATAACAATACAACACGGCTATCCTCGAACCTGCGCAATGTCTGTTCAGGACTGATATGAACACACCACCACACTATCCACTCGTTTATTCGCATGGAAAAACAACGTTCGCTTTTTTAATAGAAATTCTATGGAACCGATAAGTTTCAATTGGTTTCCGAGATTTTTACTTATTTTTGTATTGAAATCTTTTTTTATATTAATTCTTAGAGCTAAATTGCGTTAAAAAGGGCAATTACTATAACTGCAATACAAATGTCTACAATTCTAAAGTTAATTTAGGTACCTTCTAGGTAAACAAGTTATCCTAAGCTGCAGCATTGCTTAACATCAGGCGGCTGTAGTCCAACGCAACCTATCCCATGTAAATGTATATCTACCTATATATACATACATTTAATAAAGTCGTGTTAGTTATTAATATCCCCAGGGGGGATTCACGACCCCCCGTAATGAGGACTACGATGCAAGGATGCAGTCACTATTTATAACTCCAGAACGGCTAAACCGATTTGGCTGTAAATTGGTGGGGAAAGTAACTTAGAATCAGGAGGCGAATACTTTTCATCCCAGATTTCCCACGGGAACGGGAATTATGCGGGTGAAACCGCAAGGCGCGGCTAGTAATATATACTTTAAAAACAAAACAATGTTTTCGAGTAAACAAAGCCTGCCCGAGGGTTGAATTAGAATAGAAAGCCCCTCGTGTGTGGTCAGATAGCAGAAAGTAGAAGGTTGCGTTTAAAGGTTGAACTACACTCGACCTATAGATGTGAGATAAGCGTGATTATAACTACACCACAGAATGTGGCAGAGGGATAGTTTCGCACATTTTAATCTGACAGCTTTGATATCATTTCAATCCGTGTACTAGGATCAATCAGGGACTTGAAAAGTACAAATTAGGCGCAGACAAATAGTAAGAAGAAGAACGAGTATGTACGTAACCTAAGCATAAAGATTTCATGCGTTTTTATTGGTTGAGTAGCGAGTAAAAAAAATATAAGCTATACCTTTTCAAGATTTGCTTAAGTTTTACAAGTTAACAGATACTACGTATAGTATTTTATTGCTTATTTGTTGTAAACATGATTTATTTTTTAATTTTAGTTATCTGGATTTTTCCTCCACAGCCATGAGGCTAGTTCAGGGTCAAACAGGGTAAAAGTAGACTTAATGTGAAGGCAATAAGGGAGGGGAGTTCTGCCAAGGGGGGAGGGGGTGATTGTTCTATAGGCAGGTTTATTGCAGGGGGAGTATTTGTGGAAATAAATAAGGGTTGATACCGAGGTGTGGTCAGTTTTTTCTATTGATTGAAATGAACATGGTAAGGTTTATCATTTTTTTTCTGATGTGTTGATCATTTTTCACTTGATTAAAATGTTCACGGCAAAGAGGAGTACGTTTTATTTTTTTTATGATTTTAGTGTGATTCAAGTCTTATTATTTAAGAAGCAATTCTGTCTGTTGGCTTTTTTAAAACAACAAACAAGTTCCCATCTAATTTAATAACTCCATGCTTCTCTCAGAACAAAATCTACGCAACATCATCAATTTGTTGTTAATTAAAGCCTATTGCTCGTAGTGTCGATGTATTAACACCAATTTATCACTATAGAGACTAATGGACATTTTATTAGTTAATTAACTTGTGATAAATAAACTAATAAAGCGCGTAATTCTGTAAATGTGTGTAGTGGGCGCTGGGAACTTATATAATTTTGAGTTCATTCTGGCTATAACAAATAACGTAAGTTTTCTACTTTTCAATTTAATATCTCCACTCTAATATCTCTAAGTTTCAACAGCTTTAACATTTAAGAAAACAGATTGCGAGAATAACAAATTCTTTGTATAAAGATATAAAAAAAATACCTACGTTTGTTTTGATACATAATACACAACAATAAAAAGAATGTAGGCAACAACTAGACAAGAGAAACACAAAGGGAGTATTGGCGTATGAGGGAGGAGGCTTATGCCCTGCAGTGAGCTATATGAGCTGATGATGGCGACACTAACTCGTTATCATAGTATGTAATATTTCTAGCATTACGCTGCCTTCGGGCTGAGTTGTAGCAGATTTTTGTATAATGCGATTGTCGTTGTAAATCGAGTATAAAATCTGTCCCAATGAGAAAAGTCTGTGTTTGTACTTACCCTGTATAAGCCGTTAGAGACCTTTTGGCGCTCGGCCAACCCTTTGTGCTGACGGCGCTGGATGGAGACGGCGACCTTCGAACCTCCAGTCACTTGTACACTGCTTGATGGACGAGTGGTAGGGGTGGAAATAAACACCGATTTGAAAATAATCTACTCAAGCTGATGTTAAGACAAAGCTATTTTAGGTTATTCTATTACGATTTTGGCTATGGTAGACGCATTCTTTAAACGAAAATACGTAGAACATCTTAAAAGCATACGCTGATAGGTACTTAAAACATCGTCGTTTTTGCGGGTATTCGAGTAATCTTCACTTTATTTCTATGTTCTAATAACAAAACAAAAATAAAATTAAACAATACTATTAAAATTAGCAATAACTGCCACAAGTTTAATTAGCTAATAACAGACATTTATTCTTATTGTAAATTTTTTATACCTAATCCAAAAGTCTTACGATAGTTTACAATGTAAGAAAACCGTTAGCTCAGTTTGCATAGTAAAATTTATAGCATTAAAAGCATTATCTCTGAAAATTCTCCTATCAAATTACTTCACACCACAAATCATATAAATTACCTGCAAGTTTACATGATAGGTCGGCCATTGCACGTCGCATAATATCTCGCAGAGTGAAATAAACTGGCTTCCATCCAAGCACGTGTGAGTCTGAGTTCTTTGCTGGCGTTTATGAAATACACTCTACCATCTCATATCGTGGGCGTGTTGGGGAGTTGAAGATTTTTATTACGGACTAGTGGACGCCCGCGGCTTCACTCATTATTATACACACGCATTATTTTGAGATAAAAAGTAGTCTATTACATTCCTAAGACCTCATACTACCTACATAAGTACCAAAAATCATGATCATCTATCAATGTGATTTAGAATGAAAAAAAACACAGGTATCATTTTTTTTTTCAAAATGTCCTTGTACTAGTTATATGAGTAAAGACTGCTATTTACAGTGCGCTTGCTACTAGTTATATGAGTAAAGACTGCTATTTACAGTGCGCTTGCTACTAGTGACTGTAACATAACCTTTTAGGGTAACTTGCAAATTTCAAAACCGATAACATAACAATTATATATTTATTTTTATTTTATTTAATAATAAATAAAACGGCCACTACCAATTACATTTACTATTTCAATTACAAATATTCAAATACCTTACAATATTTACAATCACTTAATTTAACAACGACATATAATAATATATACTAATATTATAAAGCTGAAAAGTTTGTTTGTTTGTTTGTTTGAACGCGCTAATCTCAGGAACTACTGATGCGAATTGAAAAATTATTTTTGTGTTTAGTAGACCATTTATCGAGGAAGGCTTTAGGCTATATAACATCACGCTGCAACTAATAGGAGCGAAGAAATAATGGAAAATGTGGAAAAAACGGGGAAAATTATTCATCTTTGAGGGCTTCCGTTGCGTGCGCTGCGAAAACGGTTCAATGTATTAAAGAATTATTTCTCTTAAAATGATCTAACACAATGTCTGCAACAGTATATGTCTATCTTTTAAGGTTAACTCAATAGACCCGTTTTTATGGTAATAACTATTCCACGCGGACGAAGTCGCGGGAACCAGCTAGTTAAAAGATATGTAATTAAAATGTTATGGCTTTAAGTTTGTAAAATTTGTCGTAGTTGTAAGTTGTAGTCAAGCGTGAGCCTACCTCATGTAAAAAAACAACATCAAACACAAAAAGTCATCAGAAGACAATCGCCACGTTTTTAGATATTATATGAAGAAGTACGAGTATATGTTCTTAGCTTTGCGATACTAAAAGCAACCTTTTAAATGTTATGCACTATGTAATTTCCAGTACATAACGCTGTGAACAGATCTGCCTACATGCCTTGGTTATAATAATGTGTTGTACAAACAATGAACCCATGTACAATACCTAGCTATATACTATATAGCGGGTAATTAATATAGCCCGCTGCGATCCAATACATCGACAGCCAGCGGCGGCAAGCGACGGATTATTCAGAAATTGAAAACAGATGTTGCAGACCGAAGTAATGGTTGTAATGCTGTTTTCAAACATGCGAAGACGAAGCGTATTGTTTGCATATTGTTTTTACCCCGGAATAAGTTTGACGGCGCATTTGATTCGAAGAGTGCTTAAGTTGTTCTTAATGTTTGATTCGGAGAGTAGGCGAGTTGATTTCAATGTCACTGTCAGCTGTCACAATGTTCGTAATGTGTTATAATGTTTGTGTCACTGTCAATAACGGCTGACGTTGACTTGAGACTAACTTCGGAGTCCTGCTCTGACGCAACAAGCAGCGCTAGTGCCGTGCGACTTGCGAGAGACCGCGATTCTTACTTGGGACGGCAATCGGTTCGCATCGCGTTGTGGCGTTACGTGTTGGTTGGAGTGTCGACCGAATTAGTGTAATTAGTTATCAGACAATCTACCAACAGTTGTATTTCCTAGTTTAACCTCCAACAAATTGTAATATACCCTCAATCAGTTGAAGTACTACGTTTTATTTCTCCACGCCCGAATACCCATGCCTACACGGTAGAATTATTATTATGGATGACGAAGATGCTCCGCTGTCCCCACAAGTTTAAGATTAAACGTGAAAGTGATGTTAACCATCGCTGTAATCTCAGAATACAGAAAGAACGCTGTAATCTTAGAAGTAAATTGTTTTTTTTTTATCAAAATCAAATTTCAATCATACTTTCTTTTTGTACTTCATACCTACTATTAGGTACATTTGGACTAACTGATACATTACTTGCATTAAATGAAATAATAATGACTAATTATTAAATAACTGCCTCGTTAAACATTTTTTTTGGTTTGTAATTTATCATACCATCAAAAGGAACAATAAATAAAAATTGATGAAAATAACAGTACCACTCACTAGAAAGACATGCAAGCACTGTGCCGCGATCATGCTACGATTGTGTTTTAATCTTGGTATCATTCTGTTATTTCTATAACACGACATCATAAAATTATTTTCCTATTAAAATAACTATTATACGGAAAGATAGCATTATTAGTGTGTGGGTACACTAATAATGCTATCTTTCCGTATAATAGTCACAACTAACACTTGATTTGAATTAAGCACAGTGACTTCGAGTAACACCACCCACTTGCTCCGTAATTATACAAAGTCTGTGGCCTATAAATGCTTCAATTTGTAATGTAAATTGTAAACTATGAGATTACCAGAGGAACCCGTTATATTAACAGGTAATACCGAGATAGATATAATTGTGTTATTGGAGTAATTTCTATGATTTGGGAGAAACGGATTTAGCTAGTAATGATGCTAAAATAAATAAAAATAAATAAATATTTCAGGACATATCACACAGCGCCATCTAGCCCCATACTAAGCTTACGCTTGTATCATGGGTACTAGATAACGGATATAATACATATATACTTTTCTTAAGAAAGATAAAAGCAAAGATAAAGCTAGCAAAGATAACTTTAATATTTAGAATATTGTCGGTCATTTTAAAGCATTTTTTATTGAAACCGATTGACAAGTTAGGTCTGTATTGTAAAGTTAGTAAGTTTGTATTAATTATAGCTTTGCATTTTTTTTGTAAGACTTTTGTTTTACGATACCGGAATATTTGCCAAACAATGTTGTTGTTAGGAAAGTGGTAGCAGTGGCAGCAGCACATTTCGTGTATTTTATAAATCGTGAAACAAATGTTTGTAGGCAATGAATTACTTAGTAGAACATAGCAGACTTCCTAAAATATAACCATGAACATATCTCTCTATACTGTTTTGATTACCAAATAAACAAATAAAGCTCTAAATTATATCCTCCTTAGAACAACAATGGAAAACCAAAAAACACGCCAATTTTATCGCAATTTGTCGGAAGCAACATCCGAGCGCTACAACATCCTCCATAATATAAAAATCATGGAGACTAAGCGACATTAATACCCTGGAGGGCTACTACGACACTAACGTTATAGAATTAAACATTATTGTTTTATCATTGCTCCTGGAGGATCGCTCTCTATAATATTCAATGTACAGTAAACTGTTAAGCGAGAGTGAACCGATTCCTTCTAAGCAAGCTCGCTAGATTACAACATCAACCGTTGTCTTGTCAGCTTGTCAAGTTAAAAAAAACAAATATATGAGTATGACTGTAGTAAGTGTGTCGGTAGTAGGTATGTTTTATCGCAATTATTTTGACTATTATTATTTGTCATAGAACAATTTTATCATGATATTTTTGAAGAATGCTTGTTATAATATCTGTTTTACATGGCATATTTGGAGTTTGATATCACCGATTTTTATACAAAAGCCTTATAAAGGTGAGAAATATTTAATTTGTCGTTTATTTTAAGTGAGTAATGATGACTTGACGGTCATTCAAATATAAATAATCAACCTAGTTACTCAGGTACCGCTATATAAAAATGCATTAATCAAATAGGAAAAAAACCAACCGTCATAAGTAGCCCCCGAGCCCACTTTGCCTCAGAAATATCATTTTGAAAGCATACTTGGACTCTCTCATTAAAACCACGAAGATTACGGCTTTCTTTTAATTTTCCACCGCACTGGAGCAGGAATGGACAGATAGACAAAAACGAAATAAATTGTGTTAAATAAAAATACCTACTTTGATAAGTCATAAGGTGTGTATACGACATGAAATAAATTGCTTATTAAAAATATAAATGAGTGAATAAATCTCAGTAATGCTAAGATCTTAGTTATTATATGCTACTTATCTTGCAATTTGCATCATCAATTCGTAAAAAAGTCGTATAAAAATTATAAAGCTTAGTCACTTATTTTCTGACTTTGTTGTAGTATATAATGTTTTAGTTATTGTCATATTATTTTGCATGGCTGTGGAAAGATACAGGTTAACTAAAAAAGGTAAAATACGATACAATTTATCAGATTTCGTTCATAATAAGGGTTAGTATAATATGACCTGAAATAAAACGATCAAGTTTTCCTTCTGCCTTCTGCCTATTCTTTTTCACTTGTCCCGGCGTTTTTAATTCTCCAGTGGTTTCGGAAAGAATTACGAAGGTGAAGTTATCTCGAGGATTCTTCGCGTTTTTGCTTTCAATTCCAAAATAACTCAAGTCGTCTGACTTGGAGTGCTGTTTAGTTTGAAGATCTTTTTCTTTTGTCTGAGTGGTATTAAGTTTTCTTTTTATAAGCTTTTATGTATTCGTTTGACGCAATAATAATATTTTAAATCACTTTTGCGGCAGAATCATGGGCATTGGGTATAAGTTAGCACCTTAAGCACAAATCCAAGCACAGACAATATAATATGATAAAGATAAAGATAAAGAATCTTTATTGATAATGTAAACTTGTAACATACATAGGTATAGGTATAAGTACTAATATCACAGAATATGCTACACAAATTACAATATCTCGTCAAATTGAATTTATAAACATTTAGTTTTATAAAATTTTAGAAGTTACAATGTCTAGTTTTATTAATAATATAATGAAATTTTTTGTTATTAAAATCATGTCAAACATAATAATAGGTATGTAATCATACAATATGTCAACTTAAATAAATCTTGGTACTGTCACTTTAGCTGTATAGGGGCTAAAATGACAATGTATGTAGGTATGTATGATTAACTATCTAACAATACCGTGGTAAGACCAGACTGCACTAATAATAGATTTGTAGCGTGAATATTTCACAGCATTCAGACGAGGCGAGGATGGAGGGTCTATAACAAATCGTATAGGTACATAACATTTATAATATAAAAGCCTAGCTTTCACAAACAGGCAGAAAGTGAATTTCATTTCTACACATTAGTGATAGTGTGCTTTGTGTACCAATATACACAAAACAAATCCGATACATAATTTAAAAACCTAGCGGTCGCAACGAATACAACAGAGAGAGACAGATAATGAATTTGATTAGTACACATATTTTCGGTGATTTAGTGATGACGTGTAATTGTTGTACCTATATAAATAAATAAATATTTCAGGACATATCACACAGCGCCATCTAGCCCCATACTAAGCTTACGCTTGTATCATGGGTACTAGATAACGGATATAATACATGTATACTTTTCTTTTGTAAATACATACTTATTATGCATAGAAACGACCAGACTCAACACAAGTAATTACAAATTTTAATATTTATAATTACTTGTGTTATGCGGGAATCGAACCCGCACCCCTAGATTAGAAGGCAGAGCCACTAGCAACTAAGCTAACGGAGCAGTGCTTTGTATATACATATATACAAAGGCACTTCTACTTTTTTATTTTTTACGGGGGCTAGGTTTGCGTTTGACTACAGCCTGCCTGATGTTAAGCTTTGCTGCAGCCAGGGTGTGTAACACGCTTACCAAGAAGACACCAAACTACCTTTTCTTCACATTTTAACTTTAGTTACATAACACACTCCTACATTTTTACAATTCACTAAAGCCTACTACAAAACTTACAATTTTCCGTATTTTTTTTTTCTTCACTACATGATGTGTCAGGGATATTTTGTGTTGCTGAGTAGACAACTATTGTTATGAGATTTAGGTCGGCTGTCGACTATTTTTGAAGTAATATACTATTTATACAGGGTGGTTTCCGCCATGTATCGATGGAGGCAAACATATGTAGGTTACACCTGTTAAGTATTTTAGAGCAGCCATTTTCAAAATCTTAGCATTACATATTATTTTTCATAAACAATATGGTCATGGTACATTTTTAATTTACCATCGCTTTTCATTAGGACAAGGTGCAGCCAAAACAACCCACTAAAATGTAAAATAAACTAACAGTCAGATACTTAGAAATATGTATATCTAAAAAATTATTAGAACCTTTTTGCTTTAAAAATCATCCTGTACAGTACACATATTCACATATATACATACGTAATGGGAGCGGAAAACTTGAATTTCCGGTCTATTCCTCCGAGGAATCACGGTTAAAGGCTCTTTCAGATAAAAAAGAAAACAAATTGGGGACCTACAATAATAAAATGCACTTATGCCTCTCCTTCTTAATTCTTTATTCTCAAAAAGCTGAACGGATTTCGTATGTTTGTAACAGTACCAGGTGCTATGCTTTTTACACAACACGTAGAATGAAAGTTTAGTTAAGTTAATTGTCATCTTCTGTAGCAATCTATATTTTTAACTACCACTTAACGAAACCTTATTCATAGATACTCGTATAAGACATATCGTATTCATACGTGTTCATGACTTATTTTATAAGTGTTAATTCGATCATTACTAATTACCAAAAAATGAATATAAGCTTTGTATATCGTACAGATAAATGTATACGTGAGTGTATGATAAACATTCGCATCATAGCTCGCTGCTGGTCATCTCGAGTAATGTCAGTGATGCGGCATGCAGCAGTATTATTGGGCACGCACTCTGGATAAGTACTGGGGCCTAATTAAGGGATATCACGTTCATTATTAGCATGATATTTGAGTGTGCAATAGTACATTGTTAGCCTAGGGGTGAAAGTAACTTATTTAGTCCCGAGACGGAGCTTGGCGCCCGGAACGAAGTGAGGGCGCCAATAGTTCGAGGGACTAAATAAGTCTTTAACCAGAGGTAAACACTGTGCTTTTCATTACCAATACAAGGAAAGTAAAAATAAAAACATGAATTAGCTAAAGAAAAAATGAGTAAATTTTATTTTACA
The DNA here is from genome assembly GCA_964023185.1 of Macaria liturata. Lineage (NCBI taxonomy): Eukaryota > Metazoa > Arthropoda > Insecta > Lepidoptera > Geometridae > Macaria > Macaria liturata. The sequence continues at coordinate 278,288 of OZ026830.1, forward strand.
TTTAACAACAACTTTGATGAGATAATTTTATTTAAACTTTATGGTAAAAATAGAACAATTGGTTATTCCACTACCGCTTCTTCTCTTATAAAATCAGGCGTTAAATTCATATCAGAATCAGATGAACTCATTTTATAGGTACAAATCTCTGCTATACGTATAAACAAAAGTCTTCCAATCGAAAAAATAAATAAAGATCGAATTGCCGCTTTCCCGCCTATTTTGTTTGTTTTTTTTTCTGTGGCCAGCCAGCTATTCAGCCATTATTTTTTATTTTCATTATTGAAAAAATGGTAAATAATTTGTTCAAATCTAAGTTATTTTAAAGAAATTGTTGAAACTAACTTTAATTACTAATAAAGTTATTTAAAAAATATATATTTTTTAATTTTTCAATAGACATGTGAAAAAGAACTAGTTTTTTGAAATAATTTGTCAGCTGTTAGTTGAAAGCGATTCTCCCTAGGGATGAAAAGTATTACTTTCATCTTGCTCCTCTGGCAACTTCAGAGCTACTTTCAGAGTATGAGTAATGAAAAATAATTTCCGGTCTTTATGGGGTAAGCACGATCCATCTTAGACCGTAGCTATTACTTACCATCAGGAAAACTATGGTCAAGTGCAAACCTGATTGTTTAAAAAAAAGTTCAAGATTTTTATTCATCAGGTTACAATAACAATGAACTACTATGTAACTAAACAATGGTGAGGTATTTTCTTTTTGCAAGTTGACAAAACGCTGCAACGATTTTGCAATGCAAATGCTCATTCAGACAGTGATTGCTTAACATCAGGCGACGTGTCCGCTCACTAAATTGCCACTTTGAAAAAGCATTTGACCACCTGATCACCAAAAGCTACTCCTGCAGTCCAAAGAGTAGCACTTCTGAACTAACATGCAATAATAATAATAACATATTCACAACTAGTGGGCGCCCGCGGCTTCAGGATGAAAAGTATTTCTAAGCCTATGACACTCCTAAGACCTTATACCTACTACCTACATACCAAAAATCATGATGACCCGTTCAGCCGTTTTTGCGTGATGAGCGTTTAAATAAACCGACAAACAGAGACACTGAAATTCTAGAAATAGATTTTTTAAATATCTTACTTGTTCACACTTTCGACCCTCTTCATTTTTATTATATGTATAGATATATACAGATAGATTGTGTCTGGTACAATATAATTGACCCTCCCTAGCAGCGGCCCTGTGACCTCTCCCGGTGAGTGGAATGAATCCAATCGGAAGTGTATTCGGAGCGAGCTAATTGCAGCTAACACACACTGGTGACGAGTGGTGACCTGCACGAGAGTACATACTTATTGTGATGGCCGATATAATACGCGGATGTCAGTTGAAAATAATTAAATTTAGGGTCGTGAGTAACTAGCTGACTGTAATCATAATCGAGTAAAAGCGGCGAAGTGGTTCAGCGGTACCAGTGCCTGCTTTTCATCCAGACGCACCCTGGTTCGAATCCGGCCAAAGATTTGTATTTTCATGTTAAGTGTGGATATGCACTCGTTTGTCGGTGAAGGAAAACATCGTTAGGAAACTGACATGTTTGAGGACCAAAATATGAGTACGAGGTATACGAGAACAAGTGTGTTTCGAGGAAGGACCTAAGCGACGCGAAAAAAAACTTTTCATAAATTATAAACACTTAATCAAATAATTACTATATAACATAATCATAATTATGATAATGTAGTCAAGTCAAACCTTTTTCCATTTACATATGAACAGCAATTTATTAATATACCAATACAGATGCTCTTACGTAAGTAAGAGGATTTGTTAGTATTTATTACAGTTTCATTATTTCTTTAATAATAAATCATGAAACAACGAGAGATTATGTTTATAGTCGAAATTATATAAGAGCTTGACAATCACATAAGCTACTTATCTGCTAATGAACCACAGCTGAAATCACACGTAACCGTGCGTACACAAACTATTGGTTTAAAATTAAAAGTTTACGCGAAACGCTCTCAATTTAAAAACTAAAGTACAACATAACTAAATCCAATCTACATTATAATGTATGAGCACAATCATTGAAAAGCTGTCGAATCGAAGTGCAAAAGCTCCCGAGCGCCGAGCGCGTGCTGATAACAGCTATCTGTTATCAGTGTTATCAGCTAACAGTGACATGTATTATTGTTATCTCTACACATGAGGCCGCATGGCGGGCTAGTATTGTATAGCTTTTTATTTATTTTTAGCCGACTCCATGTAATTGATGGTCCCGTGCCAGACATTATCTAACATTTACATACAAAGCAAGATTATTTAAATTATGGCCAAGTACAAACTCAATCCCTTTAAGGGTAAATAAGCTAGGTTCACGCTTCTACAATCCAATACGCTTGTTTAAAACAATAAATGCATTAGATTCACTCTCAACTTGAAAACCGATAAATTATAATGTAATATAATTAGAGATACGAACTTATCTGCTCGTAATGTTATTCCTGTCACACTAGTGAAATAAAAGCAAATGTTTCCAAAAACCACAAACTCTGATGTGACTCGCATCTCAGTGAAATATATTTTTATTTATTTTGAAACATTTTTAATTGCCGTTTCCTCGCCATTCTGAACTACATCAACTTTTTACTTTGAAGGAGTGTTAAACGAATTTCCATAAAGCCAACAAAGACATTTTATTATCTTCTAAGTAGATTTACCCGAACCAGACCATTTTTTCGCGATCCTTTTGCTCAAAGAGAACACATTATAGCTCTTTCTTAATCAAGCCAAAGCAGAATTCTGTTAGAACACATCCTTTGGCATTTTAAGGACGTTCTGAGACAGCCACGTCTCTCATTTCAACCGTTTCTTTTGTGGAAAAACTCTAACTTACACGTACCAAACTCGACCTTAAATAGTACAAAATAAGGTTCAATTTCAAGAAGTTGTGGTGAGAAGAAAATTCATGCGATATTTTCTTGTATATACGAGTGTCTTTGTTAAACTCGTCTTTGCTCTTTCAGTAGTTCCGTTTTGGAGGTTCTTGTTTATTGAAGGAAGCCTTTGTTGAGTTAGGACAGTTTAGTAATGTGTAAAAGCTTTAGTATTTAAGTAGCTTTTACTTCTAGAAGCTTCTGTGGGTCAGATGACACTTTAAATTACAAATTCCATTCAGATTCATCATCATCATCATAAGCCTAATTAGAGCCACTGCAGCCTCCTCCCTCTTACGCCAATACTCCCTGTCTTGCGCTGTTCTTGCCCAGATGTTTCCTTCCAACTTTCTAATATCATCCAGACTTAGACATAGTCATTCGGATTGATTCTGAAATGTATTTACTGTAAAGAACCCTAAGCTAAATAAAATATTCTCATTCCTGATCCCATGTTCTTTTAGATTTACACTTGTGTTTTGTAGCCTCCGTCGTGTAGTTTATGTTCTATCTGATCGGGTAAGTTTGCTCACTTATGGGCTGTTTTAGAATTGAATGAAGAATTAATGTTTTGCTTTAGTGTTTTTTTTAATTGAAATAACTTGCATTTGACTTCAATATAATGTACCTACTTTCATTGATGCCTTATTTGTGGTGTGTGATGAAGCAAATTGTATATGTGAATTAAACAATAAATACCATACTTAGGTGTGATTAGCATAATGATGTGTCACTACTGACTGACTGACTGACTGACTGACTGACTGACTGATTACAAATAAATAGGATAATACATACATAAATTAGAAGAAAACAAGTGACATAGACGACTGATACATATGGTTTAAAGCTGTGACTCGAATACACTAATTACAGAGCGAAAACCAATTAATTTTATAGAAATCAACTAATCTTCCCTCTAGAAACAGTAAGACTAATATCGTTTAATATATTAGCCTAGTATGTATTTTCATTAATTGACTCTCTAATAGAGTCAGCTGTCAAAACAGTACCATCTCCAAGACAGTTGATGTTTGTTGTAAAAACATAAGTTACTTCGCTTTGTGATTGTGAGATACACGGCTTAATTAAAACCAATGCTTTCACGCACTGGCGAGTTTGAATATGTATGTTTATTGTGGCTAGGTAGGTAGGTATATAAAGTCGGTATATATTTAGGTCAGAAGTACCTATTCCGTATGCGTATATTTAATTCAGTTGTACGAGTATGTCAGTAACTATTTTAAGTCTTGCATTATTTGTACAGCTGACGGCCGGTCTGTTCCGGCAGCCTCGATGGAGATCTAATTTCATTCCATTGCAAATAAGTATGCAATCTTATAGTGCTGCTTGTGTGGATATGCTAGTGTTGAAATAGTTTAGGGACAAATATAAGTGTTCCATATGTTTATAACAAACAAGGCAGGTAATGATTAAGTAACATCTTGTACGTGATCTCAAACCGTAATGAGTACAACAAGGCAGCCGATGTAAATCCAATTAATTTCCGTATAGAAAAGCACAAAGGTCACCCGCCCACTGTTTACAATAGAAACAAGATACCGGCCGCTGCCATCCTCATTAAAAACAAATGTAATTGAGTAATGCAACCTCCTTACTCACCGCGCCGCCACATTTGACGTCTTCCCCCATTCGTGCGTCACCATTTGGAATCGAAATCACAGAAACAAAAACCTGTCACGGACTAATCGAATGTTTTAGAAGTTCGAGCGTGGCGTGTTTGGAAACAACACGACCGACGTCGCTCCGGGTTAGGGTAGGACTAGGTGCGATGCGCGCGCCGCGTCGCCATGGTGACCGGGGGGCGCGTTTACATTGCCTGCTGGGTCCGGGGTCGGCCGCTCTGTCATCAGATATTCTACTCCGGGGCTGTTTAATGAACTGAAATACTATCTACCGACAGGTCACAAAACCAATATTCTAATATTACATTCACATGTTTTTCCTACAGTTCTACATATAATATGGATAGGCAGGTGGGATAAATCCGAGGCAATGGTGATGGAAAGTGGTCATCCGATATAGTAAAGATCTGTCTAGAGTGAGAAGAGTTTGGATAGTTGCAGATCAGTTCTTAAAAAACCTTTATTGTCACAATAGATAAAGAAACTAGTGTACTCTACTCACATTAATTAACCTTTGTAATGTAATAGCATCTAGTTTGCAAAGTTAGTTGCAGTGAGATGAACATTCATGTGTTTCTGTTGTCTGAGGAAAAAGTGAATAGTATAACATTACATTTTTGAGATTTTCCTGCGTCACATGATTCATTAAATTGTAGGTCCCAGCAATAAATACTCTATAGTAAGGAAATTTTGCATTGGATTTATCACATTTCATATCTACTACCCCATTTTCAGTTTTACTCATTTAAGTCTATTCTGTATGTTGTGTTTATATTGTTTTCTTGTGGTGTTTTAATAAAGTGTTAAAATCTTACTGGCTATTTGTTATCCGACAATCGTTAAGCCATGCCATGCCAGCCAGGATGGTGTGAAAACTATAACACCAGAGTAGGCCACTCTAATACCAACTTATTCACTACCAGTAAGATATTGGTATCACACATATACATGTATTGTATCATACATTCTGATCATCTAGTTCCGGTCCGTGCGGGCGGCGGGCGGCTGGCGGCGGCGGCGGCGCGGTGCCGGCAATGAGATCAAACGACGCCGGTCTGTTTGATAGTATTTATTGCCCGCTTATTGAACGCCCGATTGCTATTTTTTCGCGACAGGCGATTTATCGATACGGGGAAACGTTTATTCATTGCTGAAATATATATTTACGGAAATATGAAGTAAATAGTAACGACACTGTACAAATAAAAACGAAAGTATATTCAGTTACTCTGCTTCATTTAAATAATAAATATATCTATCGGGAAACGTGGCACGATGTTTTAAATTATTCTGTAGTAGGTAAACCTTTTCAGACAACAAACTGCCTTTGTGATAACATGCACAAGACGAGATAAATGCAACCCTTTCCATTAGAGCTGCCTCATAAATAAGTTGAAAAGAATTGAGAACATCCTCCTTTTGTGAAGTCGGTTAAAAATTTATGTAATTTTCCTTGCGTACCCCGACGCCTGATGTTATAAATTTAACTACAACGCAGCGAGAATGCTCTTTAATATTATGAAGGCGCTATCTGGAAAATTGCATGTGAAGGAGGCGCTATGCAGAATATTAGTTGGAGTAAATACTTATTTGTGAAAATATCTTTATTTAGGTATTATCTGATACCACATAGCAGGTAAGTATGAAAAGGTAAGCAATATTTTTTTTACATAAACGATTTTAGTTTATGTTCATAAACAAACGCTTTAGCGGCTTTAGCTAATTCAATTGAAAATGTATCTCAAAATAACACAAATACGGGACAAAGAACACAGCGTAAATAGATTACAGTCACTTTACCGCTACAACCGACACTTAATTCTATTTGTCTCCGGACATCAAGCTAATTTATTCTCTATTTCATTTGCAAATAGAGACTGAAACGGTAAAACAAAGCCAGATGGAGCTTTAGCTTAATTTTTCGGTCCATCAGAATATTTTTTTTTGATATGCAATATTACTATTCTATTTTTATACTGCAATAAATAAAATGAATCAAAGTTATTCTAAGGTTTCATAAATTCAAATAAAACAAATATTTTAGAGGAAATAAGTAAGTAATAGTAATGATTATTCATCACACAAAAAAGTTGTTGTAGAATAATTTAACGTTTAAAAATATCGTATCAACTACGGGTACCGATCAACCCAATATAAAACATTCCTTCGAAAACTTTCCATCCGCCTGCTAGCCACATCGCTAATGCTATTATTATATTTGTTTTGCTGACCGTACTTAGACAGAAGGGCACACGTTAGTTTGCGCGTCTCTTTGCGGACCGTACGCTTGGTCGAATTTACAGCCCTTTGTAATCTGCAGGGTGTTTTATAAATTCTGAAAGTGGTCACTCGGGAACGAAACTTCAATCAAAAACGTCTTAACTGACATATATTTTCAAGGAAACATACACCTATCAAAATCATTTATTTGCAAGCGTGGGTACATGTTGTTGGCATATTGTACATAGTTTCTCCACATTCCACCTTTTGGCACGTCATAGAAGTTCTAAGGCGTTCAACGACTGGCGTTTTGTTTCCGAATAAAAATGTTCCGAATTAGTGAAACACCCTGCAGAGTTAACTGGTGTTAGAGAAGGATTCAAAGGACATTCGCCGCTTAGATGGGATTAGCGGCCCTAAACAAATATAGTAATTCTGCGCCCGTTAGGATGATTAGCAGGCGATTGTGGAAGGTTGAGGAACCAAAGGAAAACGTAACTTGGGTATTGGAACGGGGAATTCTATGCTAAAATCGTGATTTTATTTGAAAAAGTATATTTTGAAAGAATACTTGAATGGAGTTATTAGCGGTTTGAATCTAAGACACGCTTACACGATTCTTAAATATGTTTAGCCAAATGCTTTTGAGAACCGTTGTGCAAGTGTGTTGTTGTTATGAGTATATTTAGTGTTGATGAATCATACATTGTAAATGATACATAGGTAAAATTAAATAAAAAATGAGAAAAGAGCTAAAATTAAAAAGTAAAATAGGTTTCGGCTGTTTGTCTAGTACGGCAGTCGTTAAGCCATGTCAGAGGCCTTTAGGGCGGCTTGATAAACTCTCGACACCAGAGTTGGCCTCTCTCATTCGATAAGAAGAAGAATAACACATAAAATATTGGAAATTTTTATTAGGTTTATAGTAAATTTTTCCTTGAAATAAACTACACTTTTGTTCCCCCATTTGAATTAAATATATCTACAAATATTATGTGGCCGCATATTTAAGTATGTGAATTGTGAGTTTTTATCTCCTGTCCTGTTTTCTGCCTTTTCCCTGTACAGAACAAGCTATCCGTTTTATACAATTCATGCCATTTTAAAATATACCTCCTGATTTCATTCACTCTAAAAATCTTAGTTAATTATGAAATAAGTGAGGTCAACTGAGTTTGTACATATTTAATTGTATAATGCAGCTGTTGAGTAATAAGAATTATAAACGTAACGGCAGAATATAATTAGGTACTTAGTACAAAAGCATCAGCGGATATTCGTAAGCACTTTAACATTTATATTATTACCTACTGCAAACAAAATGTACGTAGTGCTATTGCTTAAAAACATTAGAGAATGGGTTCTAAGAATAAAATGTCTTAACTCAATATAATTTTTTTTTAGTAACTTGCTTCTTTCCTTATTTAATCCTAACAGATAAATAATTTCGTCTCAAACTATACTTCCATACATAAATACACATTTCGCTAGCATTAAAGCCTCTCATACAATTCAATCCGGTTAAGTTAAAAATGTATGATTCAGCGTCTTTCCCGAACTATTTATCACAAAGGCGTTACTGATTCACTGCGCGATATAAATACAGATACAGCACCTACTTGTGGTTATTTCCTCACTGCACAGTTAAACCTTTTGGATGTTTTAATTTAACTTCTGTTTGTTAAATTTTAAAAGAATACTTTATTCACTAAAAAGTTAGAAAAGTGAATTGATTGGGGAGGATGAAAGTCTTGTGACAGTCAGTGCGAAAGTGTTTATCTATATGATTTCAACGATTGTGAAGGTGAGAAACTGAAAGTTACCTAAATATACGAGTATATACATAGTTACTATTATATACTAATAAATACTCACTCAATAAAAGATCTCATGTCTGTCTATTGATCACATAAATCTCATCACACAAAAGTGAAAGCTTTTGAGTAAGGTAATGCTTTAATGTCTTCATACTCTTTCATGCTCGAACGACCGAAGCAATTATAATAACAGCATCATACAAAACTGAAAACTAGTGTCCTAAAAGCCAGCCTTATTGCTACAAACGACTTCTACAAGATAACATTCATAAACACAACCAATCAATCATTTAGTTCCAAGCACGATTTCCGTAACTTCCGATGCCTGTTTTTGGCACCAAATAAAAAGTGAAACGCATCAATTAATCTTCAAGCCGTGATTAAGGCCCGCATAGTTTTTGTTACATTACAATGTTTTTGGTGGGTTTGTTTAATTATCGGTGTTTGTTTCAGTTTGGATGAAGAGCTCGAGGTGAGAAGATATTTGAAGATGGGTGGTCGGCATGCTGCGATTTTTCTTGTGAGTTTCTTTTTTGTTTCCAATATATGCATACCAAGGTATATCACTATCAAGCTGAATCTTGGATTAACAAATTAGAATTTTCTGGATTAATGCGTTGTGATTAGATGTAGATAGACCGTATTTTTCCACAGAAGCCAAGTGCTGTTTGTACACTATACTGCGTCTTAACATCATTACAAAATATAACAAAACTAAAGCAAAGGCAGATTACACACAAACAACCTTAAAACATTTGGAATTTTCCTTATCTTAGTCATAAAGGACATCGGAATCGTAATTTCTTAATTAGCCGTATTAAAAGCGAAATTCCTAAAAATGCCGGCTCACACAACAAAAAGGAATATTAGCTGCTTGTAATAAATTTACACATATTTTTTTTAATATATAAAAGTTTTTCTTTAATTATTATTGTAAAGGATTCAAACATACGATACCTAATTTTTCCAGGTGCTGTCAATCCACGCAGCGTCTTCAGTGTCCACGATCACGTTATCAAACATCACCAGCGTGGTTTCTACCATCATCACGCAGTCGAACAACTCTGCTTCCAGCTCAGCATTAGCCTCTTCATCATCATCATCAGCAGTCCAGGAGTTCCCGTCAACACCACCAAGCCAAGGGTTCTTATCTCCCAAACCACCGAGCAGCTACGAAGTCACAGAGAATGTCATCGACGTCCCCGATGATAGACCAAAACCTTCCATCCAACCAACGTTCAGCCTCTTCAAGCCTATCAACTTTGCCAATACTAACATAACAATCAATAAGTTTACCAGAAACGACACGGGTGATGAAAATCTTGAGCCGAAGAAAACTTCCATCACCTACGTGCATATCACTAAAGAAACAAATGAAGGAGGAATCAAAAAATTCTTCAAAGGTATCAGAGATTATGTATTTGGTCTAAAGAGAGGAGTCATAGATGGTTTACACAGACATATTCATAAAAATGATAAGGATGATGAAAAGTTACCAAAGAGTGTCCACGGTGATGATGATGATGATTATGATGATGATTTCCATCACGAGTTTCACAAACACTTCCACAGTGATGAGAGTTTGAATGATTATGAACATGAGTTCAATCATGAACATGAATTTGAAGACTAACATGTTTTAGACTATAGAGTATTTAATGATGTAATAAAGTAAGTTACTAAAATTACCTTTCGTTTTCGTTTATAACTTTAACTTTAAACCGATTTCAAAAAAGGAGGAGGTTCTCAATTCGACGGAATATATTTTATATTGAATCTATACAAACATTTTGGTAAAATAGGTAAATAAGTAACACAAAAATTAATAGGCAATTACCACACAAACCTTAATTGGTTTCTCAAAGATTCAATATGATGGAAAATCCAGTGTAACTTATCAGATCAAAACAAAGAACCACTAGTGGCCAAAACAGGAAACTCTTTTTACTCTTAGGCAATTTTTCCTTCATACGGACAAAATTATAATAACTTCACAGACTTCTGAGGAAAACATCGTAAGGAAACCGACATGTTTGAGGACCACAATATCCAAGGACATGAGTCTGGGCGCCCACCACGATGTATCTGTCCAAGAGAACTCCCCTAACGAATATTTTTTTCTGCGGAGGAGTCACGACCCTTAGCCATTATTAATTTCATTCATTTTATAGGATTTCACTGATGTAAGATTAAGTTAAAATGAAGTGATTGTTATACAATGTAAGTAAAATGTATTTTTAATCAATTTAAAATATGAATTGTAATGTACCTACTTTAATTTGATTGGATGATTATTATTTTACTTCCATTTGACAACTTTTTAATTATATATGTTTTAATTATTAAATGACATTGTTTGTTAAGTTATTGTAAATATTGTGATTGTAAGGTATTTGAATATTTGTTAATGAAATAATTAATGTAATCGGTAACGACCGTGTTAATTATTATTAAATAAATAAATAAATTATTGAATGTGGTGTAGTATAAATGTATAACCAACTTGACGCGTCGTTATGAACTATTTATTATTTTGTAAACCACTTGTTATAAAATATCACATAACTGACAATAAAAGAATCTGAATCTGAACCATGAGGAAACACCACTCAGGAGAGGGCGTAGGTGCTGTACATCGTAAATTAATACAATAATACCTGTATGCCTATAACACAGTATCGTTTAAACTTATCTACTTCGAAAAAAAGATAGAAGGTAGTAAAAATGATGTAAAATTTTAAACAAACATGACTTATAATTTGTTGAAGGTGATGATGATGGTTGCTCTCCCAATTTCATTAGATAGCTACAAAGTTGCAGTGTCCTTGCGTCGGTAGATCTCCCAAAGCGGGCAGTTTACCTGAATGTTAATGTATTGGAGTCGATGAACCACCTACACTGTTTGTCCTGATTGGGCAGCACACGGAGGTGATAGCACCCGGCATAACTTTAATATAATATAGCTGTGTCACTTAAACGAAAAAAAATTATGGATTATGTAATTTAGCACATAAAAGAAAAAAAACCCACCTAATCACGAAAACCAACACAATGTTGAAATTTTAGCATTTTGTTTCAAGTAAAACATGTTTGCACAGCATAAGCAAACAGATTTCTATAAATCTAAACCAATTTAAACTATGCTTACAAAAAAAATAGCACCTTCACAAAATATAATACCGATAAAAATAGCATATGTTTTACCGAAACGTTTCGCTAAATCAGCAATATACCAAGTTAGAGGCTTTACAGTAACACACTACAGGTTTCATCTTCTCCATAGCGATGTAAGGAGCAGGTCAACGTCCCGTGGCCGCTGGCTGCGGCCGGCAGTTGCGCGCGCGCTGCCTGCCAGGAAGGCTGCTTGCGGCTCCCACACACTGCACACACCGGTCAGTACGATACTTTATTAATACTTAGTAGGTAAATGTTTCATAAATTGTGTTCTTACTGTATTAAAATGCTGAGATATAGACCGTAGTATTCGAAGAAATAGATAGAAAACATGACAGTAGTACTTTTTGAAATTCGAAGGTACTGTAAATCGGCTATTGATTAGTGTTTTGTTTTTTTTGTTCGAAAATAGATTACGGTTAGGTTTGTTTTATTAATGCTAAAAACAAAATACTGTTGATTAGAGTTTAGCGGGAGGTTCTACATGATTGGAATTTTGAACCTGAATTTGTTTTTGGTTAGGAAAAGATTGACGAACGTGTTTTGTTTTATTTGTGAACAACTATGGTTTTTTGGACAGTGAAAATCATAACGTCTTATAATGCTACATGGATCTATTAGTAAGTCAGAATATTAACGAAATTATCCAAATTTCTTTTAAACTTCTTTTTTGTTTTGATCATATTTTCCTGTTTCGATGTTAACGACCTTCTTTACATTAGTACACTTAAGAAATCGATCAATGTTATTAAATTTTCTTCCTAATTTACTAAATGTTTAGTATATCTAGTACTCTTTAATATACTTCTTAGAATTTGTTCGAAGTGTTCTTATTCAGTCAAGTATGGAAGAGACTTGTAGGTCAAGTCTCTTGTAAACAAACTTCTATTTTAGGATGAGATTGTTGACATCTAAAAGAAGGCTGTAGCCAGTTTTGCGATCAATTTGTTGATTTATAGCAAAAATAATAAAGGAATGGTGTGTTAGTTATTATTTATTTATTTTTAGTGTTATTTTTGAAAGCTTATTTGAATTTAGACTGTCTGGTGATGAAAGTTTGATAGCAAAAGGTTTTAAATTAGACATTGATCAGAGTTTCGTTGCCTGCTAATATAGTACATGTTTTTTTAATACTTTGTGTGGAATAGTCACAACATAGGGTTTACATTTATTAAGATTTCTGTTTTTGTACGTAAAAACAATGGTATCGATAATTTGGTAATTTAATTAACCGGACTTAATGTCATTACCTATCCTAGTTACCAAATCAAACAGTATTGTACTTGTTCTTATCGAATGGGAGTGGTCAACTCTGGTGTCGAGAGTTAATCAAGCCGCCCTAAGGGCCTCTGACATGGCTTACCGACTGTAGTAGTAGCTTACTTAGTAGTGTACTCTCAGAATACGAGTGTACTATAACATTTTGTCACACTTTTGCGAGTAATTTTTAAAACCAATTAACTACTACTTAAATAACAAATAAGGCCGCAGGTTGTGCTTACTAATACAAACTTCCTCTTTAAGGTCAAATAAATTCTTGAAGCGTTATTTTCTCCAAAAAATAAATACTTAGTAAATAAAAAGCACTTAGTGGACAAGTTAGTGGCAAGATAGTACTTGTGGTGCGTAGTTAATTGTACACAGTCACATTGGAGCCGCTTTCTTCACCTTGTCTCTCATGTCTTCTCCATGTAGGTACTTAGTCTGTGTTCGCTACAAGGACGTTAGGAATGCAATTTCACCTTTTAGGACTTTTACGAGCAACTTTATTGGCCAATGGTTAGTGTAACAGTGATAAATGCGGCTGTAATAAAAACTATTGTTCGAAATAATCCTAATGTTTGCCATGTAAAATAATATTAAATTTTTGTAGTTTTTAAACCTGTGTTATCAGTTTTAAAAAATTCTGCTATCAATTTAAGGCATTCATGTTGTTTCTAAAATTCAACTTCTAAAGCTTCTGGCTCCAGTTGTCTATTAAAGGTCGAAAATTGTTAAACATTCCATCGAAAATAGTCATTTCACTAAAAAAATGGATGTTCAAAAACCTTTATTTAAAGCTCGCTGTAAAAACATGTCGATAAGTTTACAATATCCTTTTATCCTTGCTCCAACTTTGTGTCCCCCGTGAGTAGCCCGCTTTAAGCTATATCTCTAACTTGTGAAACAAATAGATAATATCGACAAATGTAACCACTTTGGGCTTTACATTCAGATGCCAACTGGGAATATTCGACGTAGATTTTGTATTTGCGGTCAAATTTGTTTTCGGATTGGAAACGTTAAAATAATCAACCCATTGCAATACTACTCCTAATATTATTGAATATTGCAACAGTGATATGTCATCTAATTAGGTTGATAGGCTTTTATTTCTTTCTCTGGAGGCTGCATTGAACTTGAGATTCTTGAAGCCGTTTTCTAATAAAATCAAATAGTGGTTTACCGCTAAACATGAGTTCAAATTCATACAATAAATATATTAAAAAAACACTCCTTTTGCATCGAATAATCTTACAATCGTGCTTCCGAGTATGTTTGCTATCTAACCGTCATGACACGGCTCCCAAATCAGGAGCCAAAACAGATCCTCTGTCCGCCGCCTTCACAATACGACTGCAAGATAAATGGGACGCAGTGGGAATAGAAATGAGGCTTTGTATCTTATACAGTTGCTGAGGTTCAGTAGATTTTTTGCTAAACACACTCCATTTTATTACAAAGACCCACTATGTTTTGTCAGTTAAAGGATGATAATTTGAACAGTTTATTTTGAAACATTTTTCGTTACATTTGCAGAACATGTATGAAGAGGACAGCTTTTATAATTATCATAGTATACAAGTAATTGACAAATTATAATTAGTTAGTAGCAAGATTCGTACCGTTGTGTCCAACCAAGTGATCTGCCTAGATTGCATAATCTCGTTCGATTGATGACTGTAGTTAACTATTTTTTACTAATAATAACAGCAATCAAATTTGACTAAAAAAAATACTACCCATTACGAAATATTTTTTAAATCTCGTTATCATCAAACAAAGCTTGACAATCTTGTAAAAGTACTGTTCTCGTCAATAATATATACATTTATTAACCATATTTTTCACAAAGGGGACCTTAAAAGCTCTGAAACCTAAAATTAGGTGCGTTCCCAGTGGAGCTTTTATCTGTAAACCTCACGGTCCCAAAATCGCAAACAAAAACAAAATCTTTTATTCGTTTATACCCAAATCCTTCACAAATGGTGGGATTGTATACAGGGCTACTAATGCTTGATATACAAGTCATCAAACACCACATTACCTGAACAAATAGCTGTTAGCTTTTGCTTCTCAATAATTGTTAGAATCACCAAAACTAGAAAAAAGTATGCTTTCACCATATTATGTTACTATACCTAGTAGTTATATTTACTAATTTATTTATTCTCTGACGATTTATTTTGACGCTTCTAAAAGCACGTATAGGAGTGGTATGTAGGCAGAAAAAATAAGTACTTATGTGAGTGGATAAGCACTAGCAAAGCATACTCCGTCGCAGAATTTGATGTCCACTTACCATCGTACAAATTATGATCACGTGTAAACTTATTTCGTTTAAAAAAAGTTTCCTGTATAACCGTGTATAAGTCGAGTCTCTCGGGGCAGTGTGCGGCAAACATACAAAGTTTTTTTTATTATTTAATTTACGAGAGCGATCCAAAACCGGTCTATCTCGAACTAATGACATGTCCGAAATATTAATGCTTTGCGAATCTCGCGAGAATTTGTTTATGGACACGTTGTGTTTTTGTTGTATTGGATGTATATCGATTTAGTGGTTCCATGGAAATGAGACGGAAATAGAATGAAGTGGTTTATTGCACCCAAGAAATGTTTTTTTTACGATTATGAGAGGCTTTTAATGGATTTATTACTCAAAACCTATATGGGATTAGTCATGGGGATATTCAGACCGTAAAATATGTAGTTGTATCCTCACAAATCAAACAAGAAGTTACCAAGTATTGACGATAATCAAAATACTGCATTTCGGTTATTTATATATTCGATTGGCACATTACTGCCCCTTTAATCTCACACAAAACGTCTACAATCTATTACTAAATAGAAGGTGCAGAGGAAACGGAAGGTAGTGTTCTTTACCGCGCAAACCCGAGCGCAATCAAAGCCGTTACAAACATACATTATTGAAATCCCTCTACTCTGTATTATGTAGTTAATATCTAGTATGTATTGAGCCGGCGGGTCCTGCAGTACCGTTGCAAGCCGGTCTCAGTTGGGCCAGATACCATTGTAGCTGGAAACTAACCATAGGGCTAAGAGGTGCTGACTATGGAGAGAGCATTAATATAAGTAGGAATGAAGCTTATAAGCACTTCTCTGAGAAAACCAGATAACTGAGAGTTGATAGATGTGATCGACATCAACAGTTATATTTTTTTTGTTTATGGTTCTGTTCTCTGTTGCAATATTAAAGCAGTCGTTCAGTATATCTACGCTGTTGAAAAATATGAAAATGAAAACATGCTGGCAAATATGTTGCCAGTGTCATTGAAAGGGTTAAAGTAACTTAACTTTCTGGATAAATAAACATTACTTAACTTGGCCAGCAGTTTAGTTTTTTTAGTAGTTTTTGTCATGGAATTATATCAATATCAACATATTGCAATTGTAGTTGTTTTCTTATATCACTGCATTTCATATATGATTTCTTGCAGACGCTATGGTCAGGGTTTTCTACGTCGGATTAAATTTATGAATCAATCAATCAAATACTTTATTGAACACCAAAAAAAGAACATAATTAACATAAAGGTGGAAGGTAATCAGGGACATTGGGCGACCTTATCACTAAAGTGATCTCTTCCAGGTAACCTAGTTTGGACAACACTAGAGGAAATCCGTAAAGCTGGCGTACTTATCACAATATTTAAATTAAAAAAATAAAACACAATTACAAAAATAACATTAAAAGTAACAACAAAAATTAATAATAAATTTATCTCAATTACGAAACTAAAAAATCGATACCGTTATTTTTGTAAGATTTTATAATATGTCACATATGTTTATTTGAAGTAGGTGTATTAATTTTATGATATCACTAAGTATCTTACTTTGTTTGTAGTTCAAAAAGTAGTGCTAGTGTCTCATAATACGTTCTATCTGCGCCCTAACATCTCCTATCCAGGTACCCTCTAGTGTTTCAACGTAGGCCGCTAACTTGGTACCTAGATCTAGGTTTGCCCCAACGGGACTTTCGAAATCTATACCAATATTTCGTAGGCCATACTTGGAATTAATTAAAGCAGGCATTTAGCTATAGATATTTACCTGTAGTTTAGCTTTGATATTTTGTTTGAAGGCTTCATTTGAAAATGTGGAAGTTACAAGTATTTGCACAAAGCGCTTTGTCTGATATTTTATTATAACAACACAAGAGCTGAATAACAATTTACAAGAACTACGATCCTTAAGTATTCAAATCTAAGTGACTAGGTTTTTGCAGAGAGTAACATCGGACAGGTTGTAGTCAAATTTAAACCTATTTTGCTATAAAAACATTGATTGTCATCTTAGAACTTAATAACTGCTACTACCTAACTTTATGCAAACCATGATCAAGTACAATCTCATCATCATCAGCTTCTGCTCTTGACAACCCACTGCTGGGTAAAGGCCTCCTCCACAAGGTAGCACAATCTCATTATTGATAAAAATATCTCTAGCTTAGTAACAACACGTTACAGCTAACCAAACTTGACCTTTGAAATTGGCCAGCCTTTTTGATTCCTCCATAAATTAATCTCGTGTTACCCCAATAACCTCTTGTAAGCTTGACACCCCATACATCCCCGAAGTCAACCTCTGAGGTCAGGTGTCAGCCAGGTCAGGGGCCAGCAAGGTCAGGTGGTCAAATTGATCCCACTCTCGGGAACCTTGTTGTTATCACAAGCAAGGTAAAAAAAATTGTAAGGTGACATTTTTGATGGAAGCAATGACACGAAGAAACAGATAAAATCTCTATTGCTTTCTACGTGTGATTTCAAGTGATCGCTAGACATAAATTAACATCATCACGAATAAAAACCGTAAGTACATAATAATTGTGTGTAACGATATATAATATGTACTTACGGTTTTTAATCATATCCTGGTTTGGGCATGTTGAAGTTACTTACTCGTAAGAGTACTTGGTATTCAAGACTGGTCTCTACTATTTCTCATTGTTATGAGTCACATCTTATTTACCTAAATCAGTTTATTCAATTTTGATTTATTTTTGAAAAAATATTAAGCCTTATTAACTTTGTTCTGATTGTTTGACTCCTCACAAGCAGTAGGTGAAGAGTTTACAATGTATATCAGTTTTACTGGCATATTACGACGCTATAAAGTTTACGAGCCGAGACGCTCACAACAATCTAGATGACGCCAGGAATACGCTTCTAGCGAGCAGAGATATCACTGACTTTGCCTAGATAAATATAATAGTTACCTAGTTTTTTAATAGTAAGTATATCAAAGTGCCGCTACAAAAGATTCAAATCATTACATCCCCCAAACATGCTATTAGCCATTAAGCCATATCAGAGCCCTTAACTGCGGCTTGATAAACTCTCGACACCAGAGTTGGCCACTTTTATTCGATAGGAAGAAGAAAATGCTATGTGAGTTGTGTACTTAAGTATGACAAACATGGAGATTTTTAACTAGTGCAATAAGAGAGCCTTACCCATAGAAGCAACTTCTTCCAGGCAACCTATATATATAATATACAAATAACACTGCCATAGAGTATTCCTACACTAGGTAATCCTTTGCTTTATTTGATTCAATAGTAGCCCCTGGTGTCACGGCTGGCTGCGCGTTCATTAAACACAAACAGACGTCTATGCAACATCTGTGTGTATATACAGGAGGAGTATAGAGGAAGAAGATTAGGTAATACAGATGTATTCTCTCTAGAATACATTTCCTTAAACCAGTATCCTGCAGTACATGTGGACCGACATGCAACAACAACACGCTGTTAGTTTCTTCGCTGTTATTTTTTATGCACGTAAATAAAATAAAAATAAATAAATATTTCAGGACATATCACACAGCGCTATCTAGCCCCATACTAAGCTTACGCTTGTATCATGGGTACTAGATAACGGATATAATACATATATACATAAGAGAATAAGATAAGATAAGATAAGATAAGTATGCTTTTTCATTAAGTTACTTACTGTTTGCAATGATTGTTCGTTTGATTTTGGAATACAATTTAGCCTTTACCGAATTTAGTCGTGGATTGATAAATCTTCCAAGAAGTAAAATAGACGAATAGAAAAATAAAACAAAATAGTTTAGTATTATGTGGTTTTAGATAAAGTCGTAGCACAAAACTTGTTGTTCCTGAAACCATACTCAACATACGCTTTAATTACCAATAACTAGAAATATGTAGTAATGATGTACTGCAATGTTCATAACTTCTATTTTAATAGTAAGTTGTGTCTCTGTTACTACATATTGTGTGTAAGATATTTATCTCCGGGTGAAGGGTTGTAGGCGTCGATAACATTCCTATTTCCATAATTTTATGAACGCACATTATTCGCCCCAAATATAACGGCTTTTTCCACCTGAACATCTGCCTACATTTTACACTTGAATGAAACACATTGAGATTTCATCATCATCATCTTTAGTCCTTGTTGACCGTCTGCTGGTTATAAGCTTCATCACAGATGTCAGTCATGTCTATTTCTCGTCTATAACTTAATAATAAACCTTATACAAATAGTAATGGAGAATATTCAAGATTACAAGTTAAATTTATCCATTTTATGATTACAAAATTAATAACGTTATATTAATTTGTTGCAGTTTTCCACAATGATGCGCCACACCATGATGTATGCCCTAGCTCTGCAAGTTTCCCTGCTGACATGGGTAAGCTAATTGTACCATTAGAAAAAAAATAAACATAATTGCCATACCTACTTACATTTTATTAAAAAAACCTTGCTTCTTTTAATAAGCACTTATCATAAATACCTAAATTTACCTAACTTAAAACATTTACTACTAGCAAATCAGTGTGATCGCGTATATAATTAATGGTTAAACGAACTTACCTTAAGTGAAGTTCGACCATAATTATACAAGGCGCTTTACTTAAGGGCTGGACTTCTTTGAGCAGTTTTAGTGGCTTTAATCTGTACTATCAGGATCATGCCGAAATGTTAATTCTTGTTTCAGTGATATAATTATGAACTCACGTCCACCTTTTGTATCTTCGAATGGAAACCCAAAGAAGAGATTATTCAGGATCTCCACCTTTGTTAAGTTGTCTTAAACAATGAAGACGCTAAATTAGTTAGTCCAGCAATACGCAGTCCTAATTGGTTTCCAATAACTTGTAGCGGAGCTTGATACTTTCCATAAAAAAAATATTTAATTTTTAAGTTGAGCTTTGGCGTTTTAAAGTGGCTGAAATTTTCTGGAAATAAAATTTTCTTTATTCTTCAAGTTTAATATTAGTTTTAAATAATTACTTCCATTAGGACTTTACCCTAAAGTTTAGATAATTCTTCAATAATGTCATCACCTAATATTTCTTCTAATGGTAATGATACTGGAGCAGAAACATCTTGTGCATTATAAGTGCATGGACCTGGCTAGGTGACTTGCTTCGATTTAAATTGCTCGCAAACATACCTGGCAGACCGCCTGGCAGAAGAAGAACCTCATGGCTCAAGAATCTCAGGACGTGGTTCAAGCTGAGCACCAGATCCCTATTTCGCGTAGCTGTGTCAAAAGTGAAAATTGCCCTAATGATAGCCGACCTCCGGTAGGAGACGGCACCTCAAGAAGAAGAAGATACCTGGCAGGATAGTTAGGAAATATTGAGTTAACTCCAATCTGGTAATCGTTGTCTGACACTTGTGAATCCAAATTCACTGGCACTGGGTCTTCTGACTGTGACCTTGTGTAATAGCAATCATATTTTGTTACAACAGAAATATAAAGATTATTAGTATCATTGTGGAAAGAAAAGTATTCTTTGTCACATCATCGTTATACGTGCTCCCCTTATGCCGCTGTATATGGGCTGTATATTTGACAATTTGTCATAAGCATTAACATTTTAAAGTCATTGTACGTAACCACGTCACGCCACTAGACTAACTCTTCATCAATCGTGCTTTATTCAACGCCCAATATATACATTTATTGTATGTTGGTATTGTATTCCACTAAACTGAACATTTGCTAATTTGCTATGAAGCAGTACATTTTTAAAGTCATTGTACATAATCACGTTATGCCGCTAGACTAGTTTGTTATCAACCGTGCTCAAATAAATATGAATCACAAACAAAATAACCGTTATAGGTCAGAAAATCTAGTTCTTTTTTTACATTGAATAAACTGTAGAAAATGTATGTAAGAAAAAGGTAATAAATAAATTCATATTTTGTTGTATTGTATTTGTAACAAAAACAACTTATATGTCGGTACATCGAAAAAAGATCGTTACAGAAACATTGCTAGAAAAGTCATGTTTCCGATCTACGTACATGACAAAAATGTGGGTAATTAAAAAAAAGATCGTTATATCATTTGTTGGAAAAAATCTATATTTACGATCTTTTCGTTATAGTTTTATAAAATATATAAGATTATACTAAGAAAATTAAAATCGATGATGAATAAATGCAGTAAGATTGCTTTGGTAAGTTAGTAGTTGCACTAACCTTTATCCTTTGAGCTGGTTGATGAAATGCTTAGTTTTTGTACCAAACGTCTAATTTTCGACGTTATTTTAAAATTCCAATGCTCCTTTTCACTTTTCTATGCTAATTTACCACTTGAACACATGAAATAAACACTTTTTTCCACGAAAAATCCAAATAGTAAAATTCAACGGAATTTATGATGTTGCGACGCCCGCACACAAGAAAAGAATGAAGTTTGACAGGAGGACGGCGCTACAGGCGCTGCATTGACAGTGACATTAGTTCAAAAGTTTTTTTTTGTGTTTTTATTTTCACAGGTGTAAAAAGGGTGACGCCTAGTACATACAGAAGTGAAACTACATACTTAATAAAGAAATCTCGAGCATGTAACGTCGTCGTAGTATAATAAAACATCCTGAAGTAAATTAAAGTACAAATTAGTTCAACACACTTTAACTTTAACACTGATAAAGTTGCATTTTAGGCTGTTTATAGTAAGTATCATTTAAGTGTTCCACTTCCAAAATACTTAAAATCTTCAAACATTCAAGTAAGGTGATCTTGGTTACTAGTAACGTGATGAATAATTCATCCAGGGTACCTACTTGTATTAGCGATTTTTTGCGGAGTCTGTCTGTCTGTCACCCCGCGCGAGCGGTTTCACTTTCTTTGCACAGATTTATGTAAATAGACTTTGGTGTAATTTGAATCTTAAAATCAGTTATTTAAGACACATAATAAAATAACCAGAGATTATGTGTTACTAGTTTTTGATTATAATATGTTTCTTGTAGTCAGTTTTGAAAAAGAGCGTCAGGTGAAAGTATCACCTGTTACTTATTATTAAAAAAGTCTTCCTTGCATTATACTACATAATTACAGCAGAAGATAAATCGCATCAGAAACCCATTATGGTAGTTAAAAAACCGATTTCATGCACTATGTATTTTTTAAGCAGGATGTTTTACCAATCCACTTTTTACACTCTAAAACGTCCAAACCCATGACGTTCAATACCACATATTTGAACCAATGACAGTGATGAACCAATCATATAATGTTCAAGGGCTGTTGTGATATGCGTTACGTTTCCGAGTAATAAGTTTCCGAATTTTGGAAACCCCCTACCAAATGCAGATTTACCAATTTTACCGCAAAAGTACCTCAGATAATGAGTTTATGACGAGTTCGCAATTAGTTAATGTTAATGGGTATTAATCAAGATGCGGGCCAATGTGGAAACTCATTAGAGACCGTCACACTGATGTTTGGGACGGAGCTGTTACAAACTTGGTTATGGTTTTAATTACTTGCATTAACTTGGGATACAAAGTAATATAATAAGGCTATTAAAAATAGCGCATAAATATGTATACATTGAATTGCATAATAATATTAATTAGAATAAGGAATAATTAGTTTTAGAATAAGGAATAATTAGTTTTGAGTACCTACAATAAATGTTATGCCCTAAACGTACTAACCGACAGGGTCACACATATTTTTTTAGAAACAGTTCTAATATTGTAATTTTGCATGTGTTTTGCATTAAATATATAAATAAAAAATACGCATATCTCTACCTACACCAAAGTTCAGCCAAATCGGTTTTGCCGTTTGCACTTGATGAAGGAATAAAACATACACACTTGCGATTACATACTCAAACGCTCACAAACTTTTGCGTATAATATAAGTATGATGATAGTTAGCCATGACAAATATAAACCTTTAATATTATTCCAGGTGCAATGCGCCAAGCAGCAGGTGCAGCTGTCAGACTCGTACCTGCCAGTCGCGATGCAGATCATCGCGCACCTCACCGACCAGATGGCCTTCGAGAACGCAGACGACGTCACCCCCACCACCTCCCGCACCACCACTGCCCAGACCAAGCCCAGCACCAAGCCACCCGTCCAACAAGACTGGACGACCAAACCCACGTGGACCACTAAACCAACAAATAAACCAACGAGCAAGCCGACCCAGTTCACCTGGACAACTAAACCAAGCACCCCCTCCACCCAGTTCACGTGGACGACTCGACCGACGACCAAGCCCAGTCAGTCGTGGAGTCAGTCGACGACTCAGCGCCCGTACGTGACGACTGCCTGGCCTGGGTTCAAACCTACCACTAGCGGGTGGTGGACTACTAAAAGGTTGTGGTTTGTAAATATAGGATAGATCGAGAACGTTCCAGAACATAGGATTTGTATTTTGTACATATTTAGTGGTTTGATGTCCGGAGACTTGTCCGTAACTTGTCGGATTCAATTAATCCGTTCACTAACGAATTCACTAAATGCGGCAATTTTAACGGCATGGAATATTTGACACAGATATTGGACATCATTATTTTTTGATACGTATGTATGTAGGTACAGGATAATTGTTTAGAGGCTGGTTATGGAAAGCTACTGTAGCTACCTTATCGAGTATATCCTTACTTACTCAACCTTGGTATTAGGTACAATGTATGTACCAGATAAAATTAAAATAGGAAATCCGGTGCCAGGCCTACTAGTTTACCCACCTTTAAAGCATGATAATAAAATGGTATGGTCGTGGAAATGCATGGGACAATAATAAACTTCGCCACTATCTTAAAACTATATCCAAATTAATAATATACTCTCAATTCCAGACCTGACGAGACCACTCCGTTCCACAAGCCCGGTCTTTACGCGCCGTTCTCTCCTCCGAAGCCGTTCTTCAACCGCTACCAGACGCGGAACTTCCTGCTGCCGATGTACAGTTCCCAGTACACGGTGCTGGGCCCGCAGGAGACCAGGTCTGGAGACCCTCTGCTGGCTGTCCCGCAGGAGGAGGTGCAGCCCCTGGTGGAACCCTCGCCGGATGACCAGCCTCTGCTGCCGCCGCACTTTGATGTCAAGATCTCTAGTCGGTCTGATGGCAAGTATTCTAAAAAGTAAAAAGGCATTCTGTGTTTCCTCAACGCATCAACTTAACTTAAACACAAGGTAACGAAAAAGTATAACGTACTCAAGTATTTAATTTAAGAACATTAAAAGCTGGATTTATCCACATACTATGTCAGATATCCGACTTGTTAGCCTTTGTATTCAGTTGACCGATAAGACAGTACATTTACCAAACCAATTCCATCACTTCCAGGCTTCGTGCTAGAAGACATAAACGCGGAGAATCTGCAGTACCTGTCCGAGAACGTGCGCGCGCTGGTGCGGCAGGCGGCGGACCCACACGACGAGCGCGTGCTAGACGTGTGGGCGCGCTCGGGCCCGCAGCCCGCCGCCTCCAAGGCCAAGCTGTCCACCTCCAACCTGCGCCTGCTGCTCCTTTACGACCTGCTCAGCAGAGATGCCAAGAAGCAGCGCCTCTCGGACTATAGCGTGAGTAACTAACTGACTATTTGAGTTAGGCTCGGAGTTAGAGTCGACTCGTTCGAGTCGTGTGACTGAGGGTCGTGATTCCCTCAGAATTAATTCTCTTAGTTATTTATTATTTTAGTTATTCTCTTAATAGGAAGTTCTCTTGGGCAGATACATCGTGGTAGGCGCCCAGGTCCTTCCACGGAAGACACATGACCTCGGATATTGTGGTCCTTAAACATGTCGGTTTCCTCACGATGTTTTCCTTCACCGTTAGAGACGACTATTAGTTCCAAAGTGGCAAGTGTAAGATTTACTCGCAATTAATTCCTGAACATTTACATCACAAAATAAGCAATATTAATAGGGATATTCTATGGGTAACCTATGATTTGTTATCCAGATATTTATTACAATGTTCTAGACGCCGTGTGATCATTATGACTCGCGGCGATTCGATAGATACGCCACGTTGTTTTGGAAAACTCACACCACACAGTAACTTTATTTTACACACTTGGATCAAAGACCTACCTATTTCCTTCCAAAATGCGTAATAAGAAAATTAATATCCTCGTGCCTTAGATTATTATTTCAACCAGTATACACTTCAAATTCTCTATTTTGATCTTGCAATCTTCGCAGGATCGTCGCGGAAGCCATTATTAACATGTACAGGGGTAATCAAGAGTAATCACCTCTGTTGGAGACACCTGAGCATGTTAATGGTGACAAATCTACGTAACTGGGGGTGATTAGTCAATGCTTTGTGGCCCTGGGGGTTATGTGGGGGGATTTGGTGGCAAGAGTGTTTAATTGTCTATTTACTCGTGAGATACTCAGTAAAAGGGATGTTACTACTCTAATGGCTTTACTAATGAGTTATTGTGTCAAACAAACAATTCATTTGACTCCTCTTGTCTCCTGCTTCTAAAGTCACATTTTATATCCACTTTCATATTAAACCATCATTTTATTTATTTGTTTAATAATTTGAATAAAACGAGCGTTGTTATCATAATAAACCTGGTAAGTATACAAAGCATGTTTTCTTTTTTGTATTAAATAGGCTCCCACTTTATTACATAACTAGCCTGATGTTAAGCAACTCTGCAGTTTGACAATCTAGCGCAGAAGCTCTCAAACTGAATGCTAAAATTCAAGATCCAGCAAAGAGTTGCACAGTTTGAAAGTTCGCACAGTAGTATTTTGCATAGCATTTTATAAAAGACAGTCATTTCAGGCTTTACCCATAGTTACTAAAACTAATTTTAAATTAAAACATATTATTATCATCATCAGCCTAATGAGACCCACTGCTATAGTATAGGGTATAGGCCTCCTCCCTCTTACGCCAATACTCCCTGTCTTGCGCTGTTCTTGCCCAGATGTTTCCTTCTAACTTTCTAATATCATCCAGCCACGTTGCACAGGTCTTCCTACACTTCGCTTACCAAGTCATGGGTACCATTAAAACATATAATCCCCTATAAGCCATTCGCCTAGTTAACTCTCCTAGTTTCACTGTCCGCCTACTAAGAATAACCTAGCCTGTCCTTATATGTATCTGTAGACAAGCCATGAAACATCAATAAACTAGTCACATTACTGTGAAACTTATATACTTTCTCAGCATTGTACAGGGGAACGTGGAATAGATCAAACTTGTTAATATTATGACAAATCAGTTATCACTCAATGGAAAGTAAGTGAAACTCCTTCCATTTTCAATTAGATGTGATACTGCACTAATCACACTATGATTTTTTTTCCTCATCATTATCATCATCCACAGCTGATTTATTTCCCGCTGGGTAAAGTAAGTCTCTCTTTTTCCATTATTATTCCGTAAATTGATGGATAACTTAACTATCTCCCACTCATAAAAAATATTAATTTGATTTGTTGAAAAAATTGCATTAATTTCACAGACAGCAATGCATAGTCAAATTTAAAACACCTTATTAGAATGTCTACAACTAGTGTAGCCTGTACAGGATCAGCAGAGTGATAAAGTTTTTACAAGCGCATAAAAGCACTTTGGCTCTCTTCTAGCTGTTATTGCTTTAAATGGAAGTTACGCACTTTATTCCTCTTGTAAGATTTCATTTGTTATCTCTGACTCGGCGGTCTTACCTAAATCACTTTATAAATATACATAGAAGAAAATAAAAATGTTACCTACGTTTTTATTTTTATTTACGATCAAAACATTTTAATTTCATTTGAGATATGATTGATACGAACTATACTATATTAGTCACCAAAGTTGGCAATAAACCTAACGAGTTTGACTTTTTGGTGATTATTTTCTATTTGTGGTTTACAGTTCTGACTCTTTTACGTCCAGAAAATCTTTAACGATTCCTGACCGTTTTGCATTAATCAGATTTGTATTAGCTACAATCGGTATAAACTCTAACACTCACATAAAATGTCGCAATGAGCCATATGAACTTTTAAGGGCATATTTTACTACCTTTTAACACTCGCCATATCTCAGTTGGATAATAAAACAAGTCCCAAAAATAATAAACTTGGATTAACGTCTAATTTTGGAACAATATTTTTCGGCAATATTTTCCTGCAGCCGTCCAATCAGACTCTTATTTGACTTTAAAAGCTTTGAAATATATTTAAGTGTCTTAATTTTATTTGGCGGAAAGAAGCTTCCATTAAAATGAAAGCCTTAAATTCTGTTAAATGACCAATTTGTCAATATTTAATGGGGCTCTTAGGACAGCCATTACATAGATGAAGGACCGTCAGTGACCTTTAGATGCCAACCACAAATAGATAACATTCTTCTAATTAACGAATCTATCTGTTCTGGATGGATATAGTCCTAACCACCACCGCCTTCACATCCCCCGACGGCGGTGGCTCAGGTAGAGAGATATTAGACCTCGGTTAATACATACAGTTTTGTCTCCAATAATACTAGTAACAGCACAGTACGATTCTGCTTGTTATAAATCAAAAATATTACTATCTCAGTGGAGAGCGCCCACTAAGTAAGCCGTAGTGAGCACCTGGATCCGATCTGTGCAGCACTGGGACGAGTGGCGAGGCTTATGTTCAGCAGTGGGCGGTAACAGGCTTACTAATACACAGGAATTACTAAGTATACTACTCTTGAGTCATATTTCCTCATGACTGGGGGTCGTGACTCTCCCGCAGTATTCATTCGTTAGGAAGTTCTCTTGGGCAGATACATCATTGCGGGCGCCGAGGTCCTTCCACGGAAGCCACAATATGTCCTCCGATATTGTGGTCAGTCTTATCTGTTTCCTCACAATGTTATATCAATGATGATGCGATGGAGTATGAATGGTGCTCACTGGACCTGTTCCAGGGCTTCTCCCCGGACGTGATGAAGGTGCTGGTGGAGTCCTCGTCCGGCGGCGCGCGGCAGCAGCTGCGCACTGCGCTCAGCAAGATGGTGGAGAGGAAGGTCAGTTCAATCTAGTCATAAGCATGCCTACTTAATAATAAGGGGTAATACCATTACATATCAGTATGCAAGAGTCCACTTGGTGCAACTGCAGTCACTCTCCTTGTTATTTTATGAGAGATAGTTCACACCTCAAGCTCACGCTTGATTACACTCGGTTGATGTTAAGCAACGTGGCATCCTACAATCCTTTTGCTTATCTAATAGAAGCCGATCAACTCTCGACTTGAAGTTCTCCTACCCTAAAGGAAAAAAAACCGACGTTGGATTTTAAGCATATTGGGAATTGCAATTGACCTGTGTTTATGATCATTGATGCAATCAATTGATTATGCTCGCTATAGAATTTTAATAGACGTACGACTATTGCATCTGCAGTATGTTTACACTATTGCTTGTTGAATACATGTTTGAAATATTAATATTATTAAATTAGGTAGTGTATCAAGTACCCATGACACAAGCGTTTGCTGAGCAGGTATAGGGCTTGATGACGCTTTGTAGAATGTATATTTTTTGTGTATAAAATATGTCACAAAATTAATACATAATTTAATAAAACAAAATTACATGTCAACGTAAACTAAATAACCCGTCCTGTAATCGTTCCTGGTGCAAATGTGCCCATCAAGCTAGCTGCGTTTCCGCGCTGAATGGCAAAGCTAGCCGTTGCAACCAGAAACAATCATTTTTTCAATATATATATTTACTTATAATTTATTTGGTATATTCCCCAGGACTGCGGTCACGACTACGCCAACAACCGCGCGCGGGAGATGGTGGACGAGCTGGCCAAGGATGAGTCCAAACTATCTGCCGAGCTGCGGTACTTGCAGCCGCTTGTATATAAGTACTAGGGAGGAATGATGTAGAATGTGACCTAGGGAGTAAGGAGTTGTGCCTTAGGGAGTAAAGGAACTTGTATGGTGCTAAAAGTGTGATGAAATCTGTTGTAGTCTTCATGATTTGGACTATATTTGGACAGAGAAAAAAAAAGTTGGAAGACAGAGTAGTATAATTTAGATGTATGTTATAAAAAAAAATTGATGTAACTATAACATTGCCATAATTTATTATACAACGAATACTTTATTGCCATATTCAAGAAATTACTATTTATTTTTGTAAGATTTTTAACGAAAGTTTAGTGATTACCTTTTCGATCTCTAGTGATTTTCTGCATTTATATTTATAAACCGCAAAGTATTTACTTACTTTAATACTAGACATGTCTTAGTGCATTAGCATGTTTGACAACAAAATACAAAGGGAAACAAAAAACTAAACAAAGCTTATACTTGGTACAAAGTATTTTAAGCTGGCGCTTGTTCGCTATTCCATCTGTTGAAGAAAAATGTAATGTGCTGAGAACTTTATTAATAAGTTATAAATAATAATGCTCTTTTATGTAATAAATGTAATGTGCTGAGAACTTTATTAATAAGTAATAAATAATATATAATGCTCTTTTATGTAATAAATGAGAATAACAGCGATGTGTTTTAATTACGTACTTTTTATTTTTTTGTTTTTTTACATGATATAGTCTTACGCTTGACTACAACTTGCCTGATGGTAAGCAACGTTATAGTCTACTTATAACTAGTTATTGTCTGACAGAGTACGTAGTTCAGGTTTTATGCAAATTAACAATATTTCTAAAGGTTGGTTAGCACGTTTGTTGATTTATCTACTTATCTGTGTTAATTTTAATAGAGATAATATTTTTCGGTCAAATAGATTACAAAACCTATAGTCAAATAAGCAAAGCTACTGAAATAATGCATATTTAGTTCCTTGTAAATGTACTAATACTACTAATACTAAATGTGTCTAATTGACAACAAAGTTCGCCACTCTGAGAAACCTAACTTATTTTTAACGATAACCTTTAAAATTACTTTAATAAATCTACATACTTAATACTTTGGAGTACATAATGTCAGTCATCATACGCTATGTATTACAGAGACGTCTCATTTACTTGAAGGGACGTCCCCCTTACAAAGGTTTCTTTCGTTTCGCCACCAATTTGTCTGAAAGAATACCATGATACTCTGGAACCGTGGAAATTGAACATAAAATGTTTAGTAGCATGATCATGACAAACAAATGACTACAATGGTAACAGTTTTGCAATTTCCAGAAGAGTTAAGCTAATAAACCAATTCAATTAAAAAACGGTAATTTTCATCATCATCATCATCCACAGTCTTCTCTATTCCACTGCTGTGCATAGGCCTCACTTTGAATGTGCCAGCTGCGTCGATTTTGACGGTAATTTTATAAAAACAAAATTTATTTATATTTGATAGTATATGACAATTAGATGGCGGAACAGAAAATAATGTTCATAATTAGCTGCATTTATCGAGATCCATTAAAGTATCTGGGTGCCCACCACGATGTTCTTGGCCAAGGGAACTTCTCAAAAGGTCTTCTCGAAGTATCGCTAGTTGAGTTATCGTGAAGAGCCGTTTCCGTCCTACCCCTGATTGGCTTCAAATCTCCTTGTACTTGAGATACAATGCCTGTGGAAGGCTGTACCATCATACTCCGAGACAGATACAATTTGTCCGCGCGCCGGATACTAAAGATGCCTGATCGTGATACAGGAGCCACCTGCCTGGCAGTTGTGGCTAGGATTTAATCTGGTTCAAAAAAAGGAAAATCGGTCGGTGTCAATAGATGCTTAAACGTTCAACATTTGAATAGCTTTGCTTATCTTTAAGTCTCATCAAAATTAAATTGTCTATATTAAATTTTTATTTCACAATAATTTTACTAGTGGATGCGCATAGAATCTTATCTAAAATCACGAAGATCGGTTGCGGCGTGATTGCAGACAGACCAAGAAACCAACAAACAAATGCTCCCCTTTATATGTTAAGATGGTGATAATTATTATCACATACTAAACAAAAAAAAAAACTTTTTTCGTTCATAAGCATTTCAGTATTAATCCAAAGCACCTTATCAGAAGGTACCGGCATCTCCTCGCACCCGCCGTATGTTATAAAATAAAGACATACATTGTTGAGGAGCACATTCGGGGACGTGAGCCGATATATTGTGTCGCGACAAGCGTGGGGTGTTTGCACAAATATAAGGGGGTTGTTTTGAAGATGAATGTTGCTCAAAAATTAAATAGGTAAGATATGAATTAAACTTACACACAGCAATAGTAAAAAACATAAGGTAGTAAATAGTTGAAGAACATTCCCACTGAAATCAATTTCCATTGACCAAGGTATGTTTAAAGTTCGTACCATTAATGCTTATCACCTTATGTCGTATCCTATACTAAAATGTATGATGCCAATATTACACATAAAAAAATATTCTTCGCTCTAATCTTACCAAACAGGTTCATTTTATTTTAATCAGTAGGTACCATTGTTATTTATAATGGATTTATAGTGGACGCCCGCCACTACGCTCGCATTGTTTCAGGATAAAAATCTTATGACACTCTTAAGACCTCAAACTAACTACATACCTACCTACCAAATTATGATGATCCGTTCAGCCGTTTTCGCGTTATGAGCGTAGCTTAGCGTTAGCTTAAACAGACAAAATTATAAATAAAATAAAAATAAAAATAAAATTAAAAATAAAATAAAATTTGTTTATTTTGCATAATTTCGTTTTACAAAAGATATTGGAATCCAAAGCCTCCCGAACTAGTTTTCTGTGTCTGTGTCTCATAAAAACTGCAGAAACGTGTTTTATCATCGATTTAAAGTATATCCAAACATTATTTTTATAATATTTTGTATGTCCACATTGTTGAACCTCTTTTTGAAGGCTTCCACTTTAATCTACCCAATCGCACAATATTGGTCCTGCGTACTCCAGTAAAGCTGCAATTCCCTCGAGTGACAAACCAGTGATAGACTGCTCCTGTCCACACACTTAGTGCAAGTCCAACAGCACATACACACGCAGAGTAAACTAAGCAGAGACTACTAACATTCAGGGGGATTCACAAAGCTTTCCTTACCATCTGGGGTACGGACATCATAGGATATGAAACAGAGCAAAACGGTTCATTTGTTCAAGAGATTTTTAAAAGCAAAATTTGTTTACTTACAAATATTATATAACCTCTAGATTAGCACCAGTAATAAAATCAGCAAATTAACATGGATGTCACTGAAAAGCACAAGCTAGTACGGTATACTTTACAACTATGGTATAATATCGAATCTTCACGCCATTATGACTAGTCTACCAGACATAATGTCGATGTATCCAGGCACACAGGCAATCACTCTCAGTGCTTAGTACTAACTTGTCAGGTCGAGTGGCGAGTGACGCCGGGAACATCTGTCTTGTACAGCCGACAGCTTAGTTTATACTAATTGACTAGCTATATATGTAGGTCAGGGTGTGTAGAATTTACAAGGAATTAGATCTAAACATATAATAATTCTTTGTTGTATTATAAGGAAAGGAAAAAGAATACTCTGCCAACAACAATTAATTCTAGTACATACAATCAGTGGGAAACATAACACTAAAAAAATATATTTAGATTAACCAACTTGTGACTATAACGCGTCACTATAATTATTAAAATATATTTTCACAAATTCAAAACTACAGATTTATTAGATTGTTTTATTCACTATCCAATTCTTAGAAGTAGGTAAGTACATTTATAAATTATTTACATAAAATTATCACACTTTTCAGTACTCTTACCAATTCATTGACTTTTTCATGGCACAATGTGTATGTACATTAAAATGACTTTACATTAATTAAAGATCCATACAATTTATGTTTACGTTTCATTTTGTAAATAAATAATAATATTTTTTATCTATAACAGAATCACTCTAACTTAACTCACGCATCAAGTGATTTATTGATCGATCTTTGGTTTTTTAAAACAACGGTAAAAGTCAAAATTCTAGTCAACGAACAACTCGTAAATAAGATTAATGTAGACAATAGGTATATGTTAGTTACTCGATTATATACTGAAATTTAAACTATTTTACTTTCTTAAATACATATAGTTATTTAAATAATCCTTATTCCAATCCATCATAACTCTAACATCACCTAAGATCATCTACACACAATAGATCACCTAAGTCCTTAACTGACTATTTGCTGCTCACTCTCGCTACTCGGTTTGAAAATCGCCAAAAAGCCTCCCCACAGCAGCTGGATAACACTTCCAATTAATTCTAAGATATAAACGAACGGTCCTCCTCTGCCACTGTTACTATTATCATCATCATTATCATTGTCGACGTCATCTAATTCCAAACTGTCGTCATCGAAGTTAATGTCACTGTCAACGTCATTGACAGTGTCGTTTGCTTCGTTTATTTCGAAGTTTTGTTTGATAGGTAAGTAGGATGAGAAGAGGGTGATTTTTTCTGGTTTCTTGTCGGATTTATGGGTAGAATCCGGGGAGATTTCTTCGACGTCTCGGTCGGGGTTGGTTTTGTTCTTTGGACTCAGTTCTATGTGTTCGAAAGGTCGCTTAGTGGTCGGCGGGGCTTGAGTGGTTGAGCTGTTTGCTAGACCGAAGAATCTGAAATATATTGTGGTTTGAGTTTAATAACACTTTTCAAAATTGGTAGATAAACGTATAAAGAACGATTTTTCAAGTGATTAATTATTATTTATGTTTGACGTGTATCTTCTCATTCGTGGGACATTTCTTCGAGAAGTTCGATTGCCTGCCCGTCGCCCTTTCTTAGCTAAATACAGCTAATTCAAGTGACACAATACCTATTACTTTTAGACGGCTAACGCCAGTTTAATCCTGTGACTTGTCGCCCGAGACTTATGCCACCGACGAGTATTTAATTCTTGTTGGCAGCAACTATTTCTGTTCCGAAACGCCAAATATCATCATCACATCACCTGTAGAATGGCTGCGTAATCCTGTCAGCGATGTTGTCTGCGATCTGGCGGTACACGTCAAGGGAGGGCCCGGTGCCCGCGGTGGAAGGCAGCGTGGTGTACACGCTCACCACGGACTCCTCGCTGGCTGGCCGGCTGCCGCACGGGGACCACACCTGGGTAAGGACAGAAGTTGGTTTATTGGGACAGTTTTATATAGACGTTCATATAGCTAGTACATAAGAGCTGACGGGAGATAAGAAAACATGTACTTATTTAATTTTTCTAGATAGATTTTAGTTTTTTTTTATATTTTTCATAAGTATAGGCGTACGATACAAGTTTGTAGGAATTCGTAAATGCAACTGATAACTCCATCTAGCGTCAAGTAGCGTTCCGTTGCGAGACAGATACTCATAATACCTATTTGATTTTCAGGCAGAAATTAATCACACTGAACAGTTTTTGTTTTGCCTGTTTTGGCTTAATTCTCAAACAAATGTTAATTCTTTACAACATTTACTTACTTATTTGATTATTACCATGATAGTAGAATCAATCTATGTAGGAAAAATATCGAAAAATCACGAAGGCCCCAAACGATTCGTATCATGAATCGACCGAGTATATCCGATGTCGCTTCCACCTCGGACATCCCAAACAATCTTGATCCTTGATCCCAATGCCACATGCTACCTACAGCTGACACCTCTGTACGCGGCTCACGTAGTCTTGATACTTGAGGACACTGACAATGGCACATTTGACTGCTAATGGAGCATTATTGTTTATGGAGGAGTTAGCATGATTGACGTAGGGACAGACATTTCTTTTGGCGGTAACGAGAGTTTGATGGTTGTTACGACTGTTCGGAATGGGGCTGTTTTTGGGCGGAGTAATGGTTGGTATTGACGTCAAAGTAAGTGATTAAGATTTTTTGGGAAAATAATAATTATAGATACCTACAATTTGAGTTACGATTTTTTTAAACTGATTTAGTTTTTGAGACTTAAATGAAAGTACGCACTGCATGTTAAAAGTTCGGTTGTAATATATTTTATTTTGTTGTTAATTAATTAGACACAGAAGAGTGATTTGATTTTCATCATTATAGTGATAAGTAATATAAGTGAAGATACAGACGGATGACATGACACCTACAAGAAATACATAACTTTCCTATCGGCAAGCGTGACTCGTCGCTGCATTGCTTTCCATGAGATGTCACACGCAAATTATGGCTTTGCCAAATAATATTAAAAACATATACATACTCGTTAGTCACAGAAAATAAATGACACATCTCTGCTGTATCAATAGCATCCAGTACTAATATTGCAGCTGCGTGTGGTGTGGGCTCATTCTCCCGAACACAATCGGTCGAGGTGTGGTATATTATGTATTATAATGTACATATACAATAGTTTGTGATGCGCTTACTGCATGCAGTAGCTAACTGATATATAAGTATATTCAAATTCAGTTTATTTATACTACCTGTAGGAAGATTACATATGTACAGTTATTGTACAGTGTTACAAGTATTTTACTTGATTCTGTTGAAGCAAATTTAGTCCAATAAGTTTCAGATGGGTACAATTTAATAAGAATACAATAAATTGTGATTGGAAACATAGTGATAAGTGCGAAAGTGCGAAAGGTATAATGGGAGAACTGGAATTAATGGCCAGAGATAGGTCTAGTAAAACAATAATTTTGGTCTTCAACATTTTAGCAAATCAACATCCTGGGGGATTTGAGTATTCTTTAATTATATTTATAGTTAATTTTATGATAGCCATAATATATAGTTAATTGTTATATTTTACTGGTATATGTGATATAAACATACATTTATATATATATATTTTATAACCTGCTATGGTCAACTTTGTCACTAAAACCCGTGTATATTTTAAGTTATTTTAACTATGCGTGTGTTTTCTGTAGACTAGGAGACAATGGGAACACATCGAACAAAAACTAGTTATAATATGAATAACTACCGGAACGCTACATTCGGCTCGGATAGAATATAAAGCACTCTTATTTATCTGTACCTATGGTTGCATATAAATAACGTTTGTGCAAAATACATGACAGTATTACTGAATGATGCAAAACTACATTTTAAGATATTATGTCATGACTACATTTTATTGTAAGTAATGACTGTAATATCAAATTGAAATAAATTACGATTTCTCATAGTTATCGCATTATTAGGTACACAAACTAATATAGAAGCATTGAATGAATAAAAAAAAATGCCGAGTGCATTTTTTTATTTTATTCATTCAATGTTTGGTTTTATGATTTTGTTACAATATGTAACCCATATTTTTTGTTGAAATCAAAAATAACACTCACTCATTAATCAAACTTTATGAGATAAATTGTAATTAAGTATCTTATTTAATCTCAGGTAAATCTCGTTCATGTCTTTTAAAAAAGAAAGAATGTATTGGGCACAGAAACTTGATAATATTTTTAATGATTTCACCAACTAGATTGATTACTTGACCAAACAATACACTACTAATCCAAAAACGTAAGACATTACTTTCATAAATATTTATTTCCCATGAATATTTCAGATAAAACGACCAATAAAATTAATATAATCATGTTGACAAGACCTTTATTGTAAATCGATGGTAAATATGAAACTGGTCCGGAACTGGTTTTTATAAAATTGAGCATTTTAAAGAAGAAAGTGGCTTTCGAGCTCGCGCCAAATCTCTCTGCCATTGTAACATATGTAATTCGTCAAAATCGAGCAAATTGGTACGGAAGGATCATAAACGTTGTCTTTCAAATTAATCTTCTTTTCTACACGTAGGTACATCTGTTCTATACTGTACTTATTTAAATTATCTATTGGTATGTCTAAAATCAACTCCAAAAGTATTTGGAGTAAATCTCAGATTTTATTTGATTAAAAACTATCAAAAATCCTTTTTAAAAATATTATTTACACAGCTATTTACATGGTTTAGCACGAATTGAAACATAAAATACTAGCAATAAGCTTTCGGTTATATGTAATTACATTTCTACTCGTATGTCAGTTGCCTGTAGGTGTTATAAATGTATCTAAACAGTCTCTATTGATTTTATCACAACAATCAATGATTAGGTAACTGACTTCGTTTTCCGCTTAGTTTAATAATTTCAGGTGTACTATTCTGTGACCTTTTGCCATTGACCGCTTTAATCAGTGATTAAGAACAGCATCCATCTCGACACAATGTCATTCAGATGTTGATAACGTCATCATTAGGTTTCGCGGCATAATATCAATGGACAGGTAGTGATTGATAATAAAAACTATAGTAGTAGCAATAGTGATAAACATTCATGTGATAAGTCATTTCAGATTTTTTAATGAACCTATGATAAACTTGAGCGCTAATGGTAACAAACATATACCTCCTTACTCTCATGCATTTTTTATAACTATTAAATCCAATCTCAGTGATCTATAATATAATTTTGAATACTAGGATGCTTGGATGACTAACTTTAAGATGCTTAAGTAATAATTGGTGAAAATTTTACTTTCAAAAATCTCATTACATCCTTTTTAAAATCTATTGTTAGAATGTCTTTCTACTTTGATACGGACCGATATACATAAATGTATAGCATACAAAGTTTAATTTGTGATTGAAATATAAATAGTTTCTTTTGTAATATATTCTAGTTTTTCTTTTAATAAAATTGTTTATTATTTGTTTTCTTCTAAAATCAATATGATTGAAGAAATGCCGTTAAAAATTCATATTTATTGTATTTCTTTTGCAACGACTTTATCACCGTATTGGCCTTATTCTGAACAATCTAAGTGCACTGGCACGTACCAGTCATGGGTCAAATAACAAAATATTTCAGGACATATTACACATCGCCATCTATCCCCATACTAAAGTTGCGCTTGTATCATGGGTACTAAGATATACATACTTTTCTTTTGTAAATACAAAAAATAATCATCAATAAATAAATTTCATCGTGTTATGAGTATTTAAAGAAACAGCCAATTTTTTACCATTTACTTTACACCAATAACTGTTTTATTTATTAGAATAATACAAGATTTATCAAATAATTTTGTAATAAGTGCATTGACTGCATAACACCATTGTGTTGTTGTGTATACCTACCTACAACAATGATTCACCTGTCACATGTTTTAATCTGGAGGTATTGAACTAGGTGAGTACTAACAATATGTACTCATTTGTAGAACTATTTGTTAATTAGTTCTAACGTTCAACATTGTTATTTTAAATAGTTTATGTATATTTGGATATAGAAAAAAATACAAAAGTAAACTGAATGTTCAGTTAGCACATCACTCACCAGCATCAAAGCTGTCAGCGCCAAGAATCCCTTCATGGTGTCACTTCTTCCCCACAAATCCCCTGAACCACTTGATCTTCTTCTTCCCTCGTCTCCGCAGACGCAGGATCCTCAGCCAGCTGTATGCGCCGGCGCACATCGAGCGAGTGTGGCTGCGCGGGAGACGATGCCGGCGCGTGGAGGGGTGACCATGGGGCGCGGGGTTAGGAGGATGAGTCTGTACTCTGTAAGTGTAGTTGGAGAGGAAAATGTGTATTTAGTTTGGTTCGCTAGAGAAAATGATACCTATGAAAAAACATATCATTATGGCTGACTGGACAATATAAATAATATTTTGGATTTCTTATGATTCCAATATAAATAACTTGTTCATATTGTGGTCTTCCAAATATACATATGTGCTGACTGGATATTTTAATCAATTTCAATGGTAATGAAAATGATAAGCATGAATATTTTACATATTATTTTTAACATACAGAAACAAAAGATTGATCAACTTTATTTACAATAATAAAATATAAAAACAAGGGAAGAAAAACTAAACATACTACTTCTAACTACTACAAAAAGGGGCACTTAGAAAATCTTTAGAAAAGCCTAAAGATAATCTAAGTGCTCCAGCCCACTACCAGAGGGCAGCGTGCCCAGCATACTGGCCGCATTACCACGCTGGATGGCAATGCTGATACGTTGAGCCAGAAAAAGGCCAGCATTTTGGTCATGCGTCGCGTCAACCAAGCGCTCCGAGAGGTTTTGGAAAATAGTATGGGCTCCCGGACCCCACGGCCCCAAAGTCTCGACTCCAAAAGGCTCAAATATGTAACTTCGGCCGAGGTTAGCATATTTGCGTCTCTTATGATGCTCGGCAATAATAGCCGCCGCTCCAGCCCGACACCGTGTCAAAGACAGATGAGACGGCGCCAATGTCTCGACGCAAGTTGCGTCCCACACAAGGGGCCGACCCAACTTCCAGGGCACAAGAGTCATACCGTCAGGTCTTTTTCCATCGTCACGTGCTAGGCCGCTCGGTTCGAGCATAGCTGCAACATTGGCAGTGGAAAAAGCCCGGCGAATGATGTCGTTCAGACTAGCGTGGCGGCTAATTCTACCAGCACTCCTCGAACATGAGAGGCCGTGGTGCCCGAGCTGGTCGACATCAGTACCACACTGGCAGCGATGCGGCTCACAGCTCCTCGCACCCAAACGCAAACTAACCGCGAGTCGGAAAGCTGTCGGGTCTAAAAGGTTTCCTGTATTAAAAGAAGGCATGGCCTGCAACCAAAGACCGGATTCCCACACACTGACCGCAAGGATACGGGCGCGATCCGCGAAACTAGTACACGTATCGAGAAGTGATTTCCGTGCTAGTTCGCTGATCGGCCGATCCCACAGTCTCTGGGAACGAGGTGTTGTAGGGAAATCGGTGTTCGATCGAAAGATTGATAGACGTAGACAAGTTAAAACAAAATTTTTAAAATCTAGTAAAGAGTGTATAATATTGTATTTCGTGGAATGCAAAATAAGGCATTGTTTAAAAATAACGACCTCTTTGCTAGACTTACAATATTTAATTGCACTTTACGCATGTTATTTTAATTAAGGTCGTAAAATAAAAAATAATAAATTTCAGTACTTATAAAGCTATATATTTACGACACATCTTTATATTTTTTTATGTAAATTAACTAAATCTTGAATTTTTCTATATCAATATTTTGATCACGATAGCTACTTTAACTAACACTAAAGTCAACAGATTTCGTGACGCTACAATGTTTGGTACTTTGGAGTTGCTAAGATACATGTAAGATAAATCTACTTATCTTACTTTTTTGTTGTAATCCCGAAGTATCAATTGGTCAAATATTATCCCACTAATATACCTACATAATATGCAAAAGTTTGTGTGTGTGTGTGTGTGTGTATATGTTTGTTATTTTTCAGGCACAAACTGCAGAACCAATCTGTATGAAAACTGACTGGTATCTATAATCATTGATTATAATATATCACTTTAACCTGGCAAATATCCTCGCAAGTCCCACATTGATGCGGCCCCTAGTAGGCCGCGGCCCCGGCCCGTGCGGCGAGCTTCTCCTCATCAGCATGCAGCAGCAGTGCTGGACAGCATACAGAGGCACTTGGCAACACTTGGCCTACCGAGGAAGACACCTGTGGGAATGTAAGGTCGTCTTCTATTTCTTATCGAATGAGAGTGGCCAACTTTGGTGTCGAGAGTTTGTCGAGCCGCCCTGAGGGCCTCTGACATGGCTTAACGACTGCCGTACTAGACAAACAGCCGGGACCTACAATTTAGTGCGTCATGCGACCCACGTAAGCTTGTTTAACCCTACTATCCTCTTCAGTAATTCAGATCTATTTGTTCAGTTAAACATTAACTAAAACTTATTTACAGTAAAGACATCTAATTATACCTTGTGAATAGAGAGTAGCTGATGGTGTTCTATAGTAACTATTTTGTTAACACCTTTATGAAGTAGCACGCTCAATGTTAACTAGCTGACTATTACAATATAAAACCCGCAAGTTTCATAAATTTGGAATATATTCACTAGAAAAGGAATCGCTAATCAAGGACTTCTGAACAAATCAGCTACTTACTAGTATTGTGTGCTCGTATTTGTTGTGGAATAATTGTTGTTTGAAGTTGATTGATCCTCGGTCACCCTGTATGTATGAATCATCAATGGTGTGATTGACAGATCAATAATGTTGATAATATATTTAAATTAAACTTTATATGCAATTATTTATCAATAAAATCCGATGAAAAGAAAATTTTACGACAGAAATTCCTAATTTTGGGAGTTTTTATTTTTTTATTTTTTATAGAAACCGTTTTTATAGATTTAAAATAGCACATACTAAATATTCATTGCAGTTATACGAAATGTTGAATGTACAATGTAACACCTGCTGGTATACTCGTAACACCTGCTGGTATACTCGTAACACCTGCTGGTATACTCGTAACACCTGCTGGTATACTCGTAACACCGGCTGGTATACTCGTAACACCTGCTGGTATACTCGTAACACCTGCTGGTATACGTGTAGGTAATAAAAATCTGTTCGTAAAATTATACGACATTACTTACTTTGTTTTGTATCAAATAATATCGAAACTATATTTTTTTTAAACACAAGATAGATCACAGAAAAATAACTTTCAGAAGACTTGATAACCTCCCTTTTTCGAAGTCGGTTAATAATATCTTAATTATTGTAATGTGAATGTCATATTATAGGTAACCCAAAATAAATGTTTTTTACGACTCTCCTTGACTACATATTTACCGATTGTGTATAATTACAAAACTCCTGAACATATATTAAATTATCCATTTTGGATAAAACTCAGTAAAATGATAAGTCAGTCCCTGAGTTTGCACAAGAGCTGTTTTATCCTTGATTAACGCAAATAACACCAGAGGTCACCACTAGCGCTCTATAATCTCGACCATGAAATGATCTCAACACATCAGTCAGGTCACGTATATTAGACCATAATGTAAGTCTGTAAGTCCTAGTCATTGTTTAATCGATCAATCTAAGAAGTACTAAATAGTTCCTAGACTAAGTTTGGAGCCGTAGAAGCCTGATTCAGAAGCCGACAGCTTCAATTTATTTAATTAGTTAATTGTATGCAAGCTCACCTCTCATGTGGAGATTGCGCTAAATATATGTACATACAAAAAAAAACTTCACCTACAAACAATATAAACATAGGTACGCTAGATCGTAGATTGCAACGTTGCTTAACATCAGGTGAGTTGTAGTCAAGCGTGAACAATCTAGAAAAAAAAACAATGGAATTTTCGTTTTCTTTATCGTTCCTAAATGGCTAAGCTATGTGGCTACCATACATAATGTATAACTTTAATCACATCTCATATGTAAAAAGCTATTATTTAGTTATTCCGTTACTACCAAAGGTACAATAATATTAAACACATTCAATTTTAAGTCATTTAAAATTTAAAACAAATAGAAGCCATATTACTCCTAAGTTCTCAAGCTGAAAGAGAGGTATGAAATTATTTGACCACGCTATATAAACAACTCCACCCGTTATAAGTACCATTTTTCACCGACTTCAAAAAAAAGAGGTTATCAAGTCTTCTGAAAGTTGTTTTTTGTATATCCATCTGTATATGACCGATTTAACTCGCTTGTTGATAAAGTTTCCGTCTCAAGTTAAAAACTCTCGTTACCAACTGACGTCGCTCTGCACTGCTGTCCGACAACACTTGTCATGAAACAAGTTTGGCACATTTCCACCGTAAACTTGTCTGAAAGAACTAATAAACCTTTGCTAGCAGTTTTTCTGAGACAATTTCATGAGATAAATTAAGTAAATAAAGTTTTTGAAGAGGATAAAGTTTGTCTAGATTTTATTTTATTTAATTTTTATTTGTTTCTAGCGTAGAAAGTAAGTTCAACGTTTTTAAGTTCCAACATTTGTTTTTGTTGGTGTGTAGAATTATGTGGTATATTTTTGACATAATTATTAATAAGCTCAAATCAAGGTCTCGAATTTATTTATTCATTACTTTTTTTTATAAGCGTCATCTATCATGTTGTATTTGTACTACAACAGTCATTCAAATTAGTTCTGCTACTCACCGGTAGATGGTTGCGTTCTACTGTTTGATGACTGTATTCTGCGTATATTTACTTAACTTAACTTAACGTATGTATTGTATAATGATTTAATTTGTACTTTTTTGTTACTATTAGAATTAACTTTATTATTATGATTAGATTATTTATCATTAGAGTAATTCGCTTTAAGTGGTTCTAATTGTGAGAATAAATAAATAAATAAATAAATAAATAAATTAACAATATAATAATTTATTGTAATACTTAAGTAATTTTCCCTGCATTAATCCCATGAATATATTATTGATTCATAATTATTCAATATTAGATTGGATTTGCAGTCTGATAAAAAACTTTACCGTTTAACAGACCAAAAAAACCTTACCTTTCACCTGTCATGGCGTTACCATGACAACCGTTTGTTTACAATATACCATAATACTCCATGCAATATACACACATAAATACTATTTTGCTCTATCATCATATTTATTTTTATGTTTAGAAAACGACGATAATGTCTGCAAATAAGTTAAATAGCCATTCTTCTAAGGCTTCTAGTTTCCGAAAAAGTAACTCCAGAGGCAGTTCAGCCAAGTCTTTGAAGTCAAGAGTTACCAACCCTCGAAGAGTGGTTCCATCAAGGATAGTGCCTCAAATAAGTACAACAAACAGGAGGGCTGTGTCAGCTGGTCTATTGAATCAAAATAAGATCACCGTGAAACCAAAAAAGACAACTAAATCGGATTTGAGTGTCCAGGGAGAAAAACCATGTCACATGGATTATTGCAAAAATTGCGGCGACGTACTACCACCTAATTACATTCGGAAAGTTTCTTCCGATACCAAAAGCATCCATACATATAGCTCTAGCAGCAAGAGTACTACAAGTGACACGAAATCTACTAAAAATGGTAAAACAAGAAACAAATCTGAAAGAAATACGCAGCTCGTCAAACAATACTATAAAAACGAAAACTTCAAGTCCACTGAATCGACTGAAGATATCAGCAATGGAATCAAAAAGATATCGCTGGATACTATCAAAGAAGTGTCAGAACTACATCCTACGGACTCCATTTTTAAAATATATCCAGAAGATGAAGACGACGTCACTTATTTCGACGTAGACGATCAAGGAAGCCTGGAGCAACTCAAGGAGTTTCGTCAGAAAAACTATTTCGAATGTCACTCCGCTAAGTCGAGGATCAAAAATAAAGGCAATGCGACCACCTTGCAAGGACACACTTGCGTTTACAGATTCTATTTAAACGACAGACTGTTTCCTGTACCATTGAGTACAGACCATAACAACCAGGTCAGATGTGTGGAGTGTCACCTCCCCATGGAGCTAAATGTAGGAGAGACGAGCAAAATCAACGGAACCATACAGGCAAAGGTCACCATAGGAAAGAAAAACCAAGATATTATGCTACTCCTTCCAGTCAAAGAACCTTTAATCATAACAGAAAAGAGAAAAGAAGAGAAGAAAGATACAGAAGTTGTTTTCTTCGGTGTGATAAATCTGGATGGGTTTGGAAACTCCATGTTCAACTCCACTTTACCAGCAAATTCGTTTGCATTGAAATACCAGAAAGGATACCAGGAGTTTGCGAGCGAACAGGAATATAGTTATAGAGATATCAATAAAACTGATGTTATTGTTATTTAGTTGCAATACAATATATTAGATATTAGTCTTCTGCAATTTTATTAAAGTACAATCATTGC
Source organism: Macaria liturata (assembly GCA_964023185.1). NCBI lineage: Eukaryota > Metazoa > Arthropoda > Insecta > Lepidoptera > Geometridae > Macaria > Macaria liturata. The sequence goes on from OZ026830.1 coordinate 323,201, forward strand.
TTGAATAATTTAGACCTTATCAATGTTTACAACTCCGGCACAAAATTAGAACCTAATAATTGGCTACAATTGTTTTAATCGCTATTGAGAACATAGTCTATTAAAATAAGTTTACTGTTTAGTAGGTATATAATATGTCATTTTTAGTATGAATATGTATATAACTACTTAATTATTTTTTAAACTCGACCTGTAAGGAAACATCTAAGTTGACATTTCGCGTTTACATTTGCAGATTCTTCTTGTACAGCCTGTTATATGACCGGCGCCAGTTTTCGCCATAAGATAGAGTGTGAAATAATGATATCTAGAATCATCCCATTTCTTTTTTATTTTTTTTTTTTTTGCCCAGGAAAACCTATTACAGGTACCACCCTAAAACCCCGGGGAGGGCGGATGGTTATGTGGGAGTCTCCGCCCCACTCCATAAGGGCGGCATACCCACTAAAAACCTGGGGTGTTCCACCTCCGCATCGTTGGTCCAGGGCCACGAGAGCGCGATGCAAACATCCGCAGCCCTGGTGATGCTGGCCCGGCATCGGGCCCCGCCTCGGGGAGCTTCAGCTCAACCCTCAATGGACGACGTGTCAGAACACGGGACACGTCGTGCATCCTGTGGGGACTCATTTTAGGGCAACAGGTTCCCCGACCTGCCACCCAGAGCCCCCAGGAGTCAGGCAGTCGCAAGACAAAGCGGCCGCCCTCCTCCAATGCGCCCTCTGCGCGCGGAGTTCGGTTCCCGTGTCGCCGCTACTCGGCCGGTACACCGAACTCCTCTCGCCTCTCGGCGACCACCTCGGGTGCTCTGAACGAGCACCCAGCTCCACCTGCACCGCGAGGTGCGGCGAGCTCCACGCCCCGGGCCCTACACCAGCCCTCTCCAAGGAGAGGTATAGGCGAGGGCCCCCACTCGATCGGACATTTGGACACAGGCTAGCAAGATCCACCGGACTGTGGAAGTTACTAACCTGTGGACGGGGTGCACCAGGCCTCCCCAACTAACCCCAAATCCCCATATGGAGAGATGAAATTAGTTGGGCTTACCCAACGTGAAGGTAGTCCGATCCACGCACCCCATCTAGAATCATCCCAGTCTCAAGGCTGGCAGCTCTCACAAGGGAAGTCAGGTTGCCTCACCTACTCACCACTTACAACACATACACCGCTTTTGCGCTGTAGGTCAATGGCAATATCAATCTAGTGTTATTTTCCATAACAAACGTATTGCGGAAAAACACGGCGATTTGAATATTATCAGGATGTAATGATTGATTGATATAGCTTTTTGTTTTGCGCACGTCATTGGTCTGTACTAACATAACAAATGATATTGTTTTGAATCACAATATTTTATTATAGTTTGATTATGGAAAATTTTCGATACTTAATCCTTCTTGTTTTTTCTTCTTTCGGTGTTGTAAGCAATCATTTTAAACCACAAAAGCTATACCTATATGTATATGCCTAGTGGGAGCAAAAAACTAGCTATTACTCAAAAATGACGTTAACATAATGTTAAACTACTTATTTTCGTCTATATGATAAGATAAAAGATAAAAAGATAAAGATAAAAGATAAAAGCTTTATTCACCTTATGACGTCACATCATATAGGGCAAGTCAGTTTACATAATTTTCCTTAAATACTAAGTAATTTATCACTCTTATTATCTAATGAATTTATGAATTTATGTATATAACTATAAGTTTTTGCATCCTAATTACAATACCAGATAAAATATGATCTCTGATTTAACTAACATGAAGAAATGAAGATTCTACTAGTGGCATACTCATGAATTCTTTAAGAGAATAAAATGGGTTGCTTACAAAGAATTGTTTTAGTGTTCTTTTGAATCGTATAGCCGACAATTCTATTATTTTTGGCGGCAATTTGTTAAACATGTTGATTTTATTATACAAGCCTTGTTTTTGCGCTTTGACTAGTCGATTGTTTGGTTTTCTCAGATTGTTCTGTTTTCTTAGACAGTATTTATTATTTGAAGCCAATTGATCCTTCTCGTCGTAAATTTCTAGTAAGCAATTAAATATGTATAGGGATATTACAGTCATGATCTTATTATTCTTAAAGTGTTTCTTGACTGAAGTTCCTTTTCTCAGTCCCAACATAATCCGTATGGCTCGTTTTTGTGCTCTCAATACTTTGATAATCTCTGTAGCGTTGCCCCATACAGTGATAGCGTATCTCAATCTAGACTGAATATATGCGTGATATACTGACAAAAGCGATTTTTCATCTAATAATTTCCTTAATTTAAGCAATACATAACCTGCAATTGCTAGACTTTTACAAACTTTTGTAATGTGTGCCGAATGAGTCACAGTGTAATCAACTGTATAACCTAAAAATACGTTTTCTTTCATTGGAATCTCTCCTGCACATCCTTTTTTAGAATAGTAGTGCATTACAACACTTTTATCAGCATTAAGAATAATACCATTCGCACAAAACCAGTCTTTTAAAATATTTTTTGCTTCAATTATCTTACTACCCACATTTGTTACATTTTTGTCACTTATCCCTACATGGGTGTCGTCGGCGAATAGACTAACATATGCCCAATCTGGCATTGCATTTACGATGTCATTTACATAAATTAAAAACAGTACAGGTCCTAGTACTGAACCTTGAGGTACACCAATATCTACACGACTTGTGGAAGATATAACATCATTCACATATACTACTTGATTACGGTTGCTCAAGTATGATTTCATCATGTTTAATTCGGGTCCTTCAAATCCGTAGTATTCTAGTTTTCGAAGCAAAATATCATGGCGTAGACAGTCGAAGGCTTTCGATAAGTCGCAGTATATACTTGCGCATTTTTTTGCTTTGTCTAGGGATTCAATAATGTAATAAATCACTTTTCTTATGGCCATTTCAGTAGATCGGCCCGGACGAAATCCAAATTGAGAGGCTGTGAACAAATTGTTTTCTTCGAAATACTTTATTATCCTTTTTTTAATAACAGTCTCTAATATTTTTGATATTGTTGGCAATATACATACTGGTCTGTAGTTTCCTAATTCCGTTTGTTCTCCTTTTTTATACAATGGAATAACTTTGCCAGCTTTTAAACAATCAGGAAATATCCCTGCCCTGATACAGTCATTAATTGTCAAGTGTAATAATTCTAATAGGTTATTATTTGCTAATATAAGTTCTCTTAATGTCTTTGAAGTTATGTCTAAAATGTCAGGTGATGTCTTTTGTTTCATGCTTTTCACAATTGTCAATAGTTCTTGAATGTCCACGAATTCAAAATTTATATTCTTTTCTGTCTTTGGCTTCATGTTTAGGTATTCCAAGCTTTTATCTACATTAACGTCAATGTTTCCAGTTATATTTTTTGCGACATTAGTAAAAAAAGTATTAAAAGCGTCTGCAATTTCTTTATAGTTTTCTGTTTCTTTTCCATTTTCATTTATTATTTTCGTTATGATTTTCTTATTCTCTTTCTTCTTGTTATATTTTACTTGTTCATTTATGATATTCCAGCTTTCTTTTATTTTATTGTGTGACTTTTCTATTCTCTGTCTATAATATAAACTTTTAGCTGCATTAAAAACTCTCTTTAATGTCTTTTTATATCTTCTTATTCGTATAATACGTTTATTACAGGGTTGTGCTTCTTGTAATAATTCCATTTTTGCCAAATTATTTTTAGAAATTTCAATTCCGTTCGTTGTCCACTTTTTAACTACTTCATTTCTACAGTTCCTTAATTTTGGAAAAGCAACTTCATAACAATGTTTAATAGCATTTTGTAAAATTTTCATCTTCATATTAGAATCCTCACAAACTAAAATTTCATTCTTTACAGTTAAATAGTCTTTATTGAACAAATAATGAAAATATTGTTTATTATTGGCTGATATTCGTCGGGTCATATTTACATTCATGTTTTTAACTTTTTTTACATTATTAACTAGTACTATGAGCTTAATGATTTTGTGATCTGCAATTTTTTTATTTATTACTGAACAATCATAGGCATCAAAATTAGCTATAAAATTATCAATGCAGGTTGCGCTAGTTCTTTCTATTCTAGTGGCTTGGTTAATCAGAAACTTACAGTTATAATTATGCATAATTTTCATAATTCTTGTTACATTTTTATCCTTCTTAAAAATATTTAAATTAAAATCTCCAGCTATTACGAACCGTTTATCTTCTTTAGACAGTTTATGCATGAGTTTATTAAACAATTCAAAAAATAAATATATATCTTTGTCCGGCCTATATGCTGCAATGACAATAATTTTACAATATTTTAATTCGATCGCTGCTAATTCAAAATTCATTTCGAATGCTAGTTTATTTATGTCGTGCCTAACTTTATACTCTATACCATTTTTGACAAATATAGCAGACCCACCGTGTATAAAGAACTTTCGATTAAATAATGCCGCAAGCTCAAAATCTGGAATCACCATCGTCGCTACACGGTCGTCTTGTCCCCATGTTTCTGTTAAACACAAAATGTCGCATGGATGGTCTCGTAAGAAATCTTCTATTTCTAAATGTTTGTTATTCATACTTTGTACGTTAGCATGGTATATTATGAGTTGGTCTTGCTTAAATTCTTTGTCTGAAAATTTGTTGAAGATTGTTGCAACAGTTGATTTGAAGATTGTGGGATGAATCGTAGCGTAGATGTGCACGGAAATATTTTCGAATCAACAGCAGTGGCTATGGCTTGAGCGAAAAAACCTTTAAGATAGCTGTAGCTGTATAGTTTCCCTCGATTGTCCCTGAAATTGGGATCTATGTATTTCACTTTGCTTGTACAGCTAGCTAACTGTACCAAATCCATGTTGGTGTTGTAAATACTCATGTCATTTTGGTTATCATATCTGATTCCACACAGTATAACATTGAATTTTCTTTTTTCTTCATATAATATCTCTTTGACTATTTTAATGTATTCATTATTTCCGAATTTCATATCAATAGATTCATTGTATTTGTTTATTAATATTACTACTGTATCGCTAGAGTCAAAACTTTTTGTAATAGATGTGAAGTTTTCCAATATCTTATCGTAGCTGGCGCCAGGTTTACAATAGTTGATAATATTGTAGTCCTCACTGGTTTGTCTCAGTAGTTTTGTAACAATTCCTTGTCCTAGTATATCTGAAAAAATTGCTATGTTTCTTCTTTTAGTCTGACTTCTTCTTATGCTGTCAGCAACTTTTTCGTCTTCTTTGATCCTATTCTGTTCCTGTCTTTCAATCTTATTCTCTCCTTCTCTGCTGCTATTATTTCTATCTTTAACTAGATTTTGTGTCGTAGTTAACTCTAAAACTCTATGCTCTAGTTTTATATTTTCTGTATTTAGAATTAAACACTGTTTCTCCAACTTCTTAATCTTTTTTGCGAAATACTTAACTTTTTTAAGAGCCGGTGTTGGACATTTGTACTGCTTGATTACTACTTTTCTTCTAGATTTTCCCGCAACTTTTGCTTCTCTTCTTTCTCTTTCAATTTCTTCATTTTTCTTCTTCTCTTCTTTAATCCATTCTTCTAGCTGTCTTATCTTTTCGTTGAGCTCGTTTATTGATTCTTGCTGACTGTCAATTAAAAGTTTTTGTCTATCTGTAGTAACTGACTTCCTCGAATTCGGTGTGCTTTCTGCTCCCGTGAGTATACGAAATCTTTTCTTCTTATTGGCTAATATAGGTGATGTCTGTACTTCGCTGAAGTCAAATTTTTTATATGTTTCTATAATTTTCTTATCTTTTTCTATTTGCTGTTTTAATTGTCCATTTTCTAAAAGAAGATTATCTACCATGTCATTCGCAGATGCTAATTTTTGTTCTAAGTCATCTACTTTAATTTTCAAGGAGTCATCCAGGTCACATAATATGTCTGTATCAGACAGTGGTAAGCTTGTCTCATATATCGAGGAGTCATTCAAATTTCCCACAGAACTAGCCTTCTGTGGTCGTCTTATATTGAAATTCACATAATTTTCACTGTCAAAATCTCTTATTTCGTCCATTCTTAGTCAGTATTTTACTTTCAGTTATCAAAGTAACAAAATTGCAAAAAAAAATGTGCAAAAAGAAGTGGTCTTTGAGATTTGAACTCGCGTCCTCGATTTCATCAGTCCATGTCACGATCCATTAGACTGTTCTCGCTTAGAGTTTTGGAACGAAATAGTTAATCAGATTGTTCTGTGGATGAATATGACTCAATGAACGGTTGGGTGTAGGTGTATATCTTTGTGACTCAGCTTCTCTTACCGCTCTAATCCGGACGATGTTCATGCGCAATGTGTCAAAATAAACAACGGTTGCCGCAATTCTTGAACACTATTTTGCTCATATCTTCGAAACCACTGCATCAATTTAGTTCGTATAAACACTAACGCAAGCGTTGAAAGGTTATCTCGGTGATATTGTATCTTCTATGTCCGATGATTCGCTTTAAACCGGAAAAAACATTTAATAATTGCGGAGCAAACTTGCGTGGTGTCGCCTTGACAAAGCGCGGCGCGCGATATGAATGACTGATGATAGACAAAAACATACATTCATACATAAGCATTCGACATCATAGGACTATATACCTCACTTTCTTCAGTGATATTCTTCTTAGTTCCTGTTGAGTCGTCGTGTTGAAAGCCGCTCCCTCCCGTGAGGGATGCGTGCGCCGTTCGTCGTGCTGCTGCTCCCGAGCGGGAGGTCGACGCGCCTGCACCACCTCCAGGAACCACAGCCTGTCGTCCCGGCGCTATACCTCGCCACGTCGAGCAACGCCGACCGTCGCTGGTACGCCGCCGGACTGAGCGACTCGACGTGGTCGGGAAAAAGGCGCCGCAGCGGCAGGCACATCGCCACCTCATCACCTCACCACGTCGAGCAACGCCGACCGTCGCTGGTACGCCGCCGGACTGAGCGACTCGACGTGGTCAGAATTTCCCCGGGATCAGCGTGTCCCGGAGCCCAGCCCCTCTCAAGAAACAGTGATTTCAATGAGGTTCCTACCAGTCCCCTTCCGGGGCTGGAAGACGACCCGACGTTCGTTCGATATTCTTCAACCTGATTGTCTTCCGGTCACCCATCGCTCAGCCGTCCACAGCGTCCATTGCTTAACCTCCCTGTTCGCCTAAATTCACCTCCATGTATGCAACACATCGCACCCAACAACAACATTAGCAGCGTTTCGCGACATCTCAACTTGCACATACCTACCAATATGCAGAATTATCAACGACAACACAGCCACTAAACATCTCATTGTTACGAAAAATTCTCGGAAGCACATATACAGGCGTCTCTTGGCAGAGGATGTTGATGATGATAAGTCATCAATGTTTAGGTCAGTTACAAACATCTCGTAAATTATTTCAATGCTGGTTGATTCGTCATTATGATATGACTGAATGCTGGCTTACCACGCAATGTTTAAATAAATATAATGTACCATAACCATAAAAAAGTGGTGTTTTATTTAGAAAAGTACAATAGTACATTGTTACCCTAGGGGTGAAAGTAACTTATTTACTGCCGAGACGGGGTTTGGCGCCCGAACGTAGTGAGGGCGCCAATAGTTCGAGAGACTAAAGTCTACTGAGTCTTTAGCCCGAGGTAAACACTGTGCTTTCCATTACAAATACAAGGAAAGTAAAAATAAAAACATGAATTAGCTAAAGAAAAAATGAGTAAATTTTATTTTACATAAGTTTTACATAACTTTGATGAGATAATTTTATATAAAGTTTATGGTAAAATTAGAACAATTTGTTATTCCACTATAGCCTCTTCTCTTATAAAATCAGTCTGCTATACGTATAAACAAAAGTCTTCAAATCGAAAAATGAAATGAAGATCGAATTGCCGCTTTCCCGCCTATTTTGTTTGTTTTTTTTTCTGTGGCCGGCCAGCTATTCATTATCATAGCCATTATTTTTTATTTTCATTATTGGAAAAATGGTCAATATTATGCCCAAATGTAAGTTATTTTAAAGAAATTGTTGAAACTAAATTATAATAAAGTTATTTAAAAAATATATATTCTTTAATCAATACTTAACTTTAAGTTATTTCAATTTTACATCGTGGCTGTATAGAAAGTTGGAACATGGTTCATTAGATATGTGAAAAAGAACTAGTTTTTTTTAATAATTTGACAGTTGTCAGTTGAAAGCGATTCTCCCTAGGGATGAAAAGTATTACTTTCATCCCGCTCCTCAGGCAACTTCAGACCATGAGTAATATCAGAGTATGAGTAATGAAAACAACTTAGATGCAACTGCACTTCTGTAACAGTAATTCTGTCATTTTCCGTTGCAGTTTAGTTAGCCATCTCCAGCTTCTAAAGCCAACATAAATTACCCACATTTCATTTCGGAGCAATCATGTATAAGTGTGTACGCAATCCGGAATGCATAAATAAAGGTGGTGATACACGCGCGAGCCAGTCGGAGTCCAACCTCCTTGCTTGTAGTGCCGCGGGTGTGGTGTTGAACGAAAGAAACATGTTGCTCAAACTGGTGCTGGTGTCAGCAGCGTGGAGCTTGGCTACTGGGGATAATGTGTTGCGTAAGTTTATTTTATTTATCGTTTAGTATTTAAAAAGTAAGTTAAATAATTGTATTGTCTTTTATCATTTTTTTGGGAATTAATTCAATTCTATTCCTTTACTAAATTAAAGGTAAAAATAACATTTGCCCTGTTTACGAGGGAATTAATTTGTGATCCTCTCAAAAAAGGATTTAATTGGTATAACAAAAACGTTTACGGTATGTAATCTAAATTCAATAATTTTTACCAGGTGACCCAAAATGTAAGTTTGTATTATGCAGGTTGTTACAATTTTCGCTCTTTATCAAAAAGTTACTGACTGTTTGATTGAACAATGCATAACAAGTTAATCAATTTATTTATTTAATTAACTACAAATGCATAACAATAGCACTCAAACAAAAACAGCTTCACAATATTTTAAAATATAAGTATGTGGTATGGAATGAATCGTTATAATGTTTGCTGCAAACAAAAGACTTCAACGCGTGCGCATATTATTTTTATATCTCTAGTGTTGTGAGTAAGTACATAAACTTTTCAATATATAAATATTTAGCCAGTATTCATGTCAACATATTTTTAGGAACGCGTTACGTCCAAGATCTCAATATTGCTTACCATCAAGCAAGTTTCTCCTTACATCTATAAATAAAATGATAATATGTTTTCTAAATAAAATTGTGTCATAGCATTTAAAACATCTCGCCTAAGAGTAAGCGATGAACGCAAAATGCATAATATTGTTCTTGAAATCAGGAACTATGAATAACAAAAATAATGTTTACTATTGTGTTCTTTCATAACTGTATATTAACACAGAATTTGATTAATTATTATTAAAATTTATTGAATATGAATTATTAATTTGAATAACATAATGCTGGGACGCCGCCGCCGCCGCCGGTGCCATTTGAGTATTGCATTGTTGCATTCCAAGCTGTGACTTATTGTAACTTGTACTTAGCTAATTATACTTATTATATCATAGTGTTTGGGTTTGTAATGTAGCAAATGAATATTAATGTGAATGGAAAATAACAAAAATAAACGTAATATTTGATCACAAGGTAAAGTTGATGTGATGAGTCCTACTAAAAAAAGTTGACTAGGTCATGGTCACTCTTTCGTGTGGAGATTCCTTAAAATTAAAACTGAAGCCTTATTTAGTATGTTACTAACGATGAATTTTGTATTTACAAAGTTTGGAAAGCCGCGTTGGTATTGATGAACTAAATCTGTCACAAAAAGGTTTCCAGTAAGTTATTATTTATGCAACATATAATAACTTAATTATAATTATAATGACATCACTAGAGACAAGAACGCTGGCTGGTTCCTTGCGCAAAGGATTTCTATAGCAATCCAGCGTGGGAATGCAGCCAGCGTTCTTGGCTCCATACCACATGTAAATGTTTTAAATTTAGGTTAAATGTACATACTCTTATTTAGTTTTATTAGTGTATATAATATGTGTATATATTGTTTATTATTGAATAAATATATGTCAAGTTTTAATAATAATTCATATACTTAATTATTAACACATTCAACCGATATGCAGAACGTTACTAAAATTTACCATACGTGTTACGTATGAGCACTAATTTCCCTTTCTCCCTTGAACATGTCAATAAACCTTGTCACTAGGCCCTCTCAAGGCGGAACTGTCCTCAGCCACTGAACCATGATCACCTCACATCGACTGTAATGAGCCATCTCCAAGCAACGACCTCTGCACGATGTATTCATGACACATGAACTGGGCGTAGAGTCGCGATGTGTTTTATAACAGCTTCATTTTTATACCTTACTTACTTTTTACGTATGAGTTACGAAGAAGTGGCAAACTCGCGCAGTACAAACATTGCTGGATGATGTGCCTCTCCTTGTGTTATGTTGCAATAATTAGTATTAACCTTGTGTTGATAGTTGGAGCTACATACAACATCTGAGGAACATAAACATCTGCTGTTAAAAATTGTTAACAGGTTAACAGGAAACACAGCTATTTAGAAAGCAATGCATGGTAATCATTATTTAATCTGTATATGCTATATACTGTATATGCTATATACTGTATATGCTGCATGATAAAGATATGTTTATGTTTAATCATTATCGAACATTTATTTAATCAACAAAAACAGTCATCTTCTACGTGCCTCTATAGGTAGGTATACATCCCCGGCTCCAAGGCTAGCTGCAGCCTAGAACCCTAGTATCACGTAGAATATAAATGTCATGTTCGTGAGTCTGTCCCCAGTTAGTGCACAATGAGCACTTTACATGCGGCCGCCGCCCGCCCTTGACCAGGCGCGAGTAGCAGGAGCCGGGTGATAACAATAGTCAATGATAATATGTAATTAAGAAAACTCGTGGCTACTATAAACTCTATGCCAATTTTGGGTCCTATACATAGTTATAATAAGTTATTAGTACATACTTACAACACATATGATAAGTAAATTATAATATCCCGTGGCTAGGGCATAGCAAGAAGCATAGGTTATGCTAGCCAGTATGTGTTTCACTTCATTGCGGAAAAAGAGAGAAACAAAAACTTAACACTTTCATTTTTTGTTATTTCTTATTAACAACTATCTGACACGTTCGAGCCAAGCAGCGGACATCCACTAGTATTTTAATAAGTTCAAGATGTGCAGTAACCTTGTAAGATGCAGGAAATGAATTGACTCGTTATTGTCAAGATTGCCAATGTATATGTCTCATTGAAGTTAAATGTTTACTTTATCATCATTAAATATTGACAAAGTGTCTAAACATCATAGATACAGACAAAATAATGTAAAAGGCTTCCTCGTGTTTTCATGCAAGTAAGTTGATTATTTATTTAATTTCAACGTTAGCTCAATAACTCACTATCAACCTACTATAATAAGTGATTGTAATCAAATTACAATTTGAACTCCTCAACTAATCCACAAAGTAACATCCAATTAAGACTGATTAGTTAATTATTACTAGTGCTGTCAGTGATGATGATTACTCCCTTGTGATTATGTGAGTGACGCACTCTAATGTAATGATAAGGTAATATTGACGTAACATTGTAACCACATCGCTGAAACTTTCTCCTCTCCGCGGAGAACCAACTTTTACTTTCGCTGCGGTATATAAGTTATGTCTCATGAAAGCTGGGATTGCTGTTGTTATGTCAATATATAAAAAATATTTATATTACAGAATACGGAATAAGAGATAGCTGAATTTACAGCTTTGAAAAGTTAAACCCTCCTCCTTAGTCATTTTTGCTCATTACTGAGGGTCGTGAATCAGAATCAATTCATCAGGGGTATTCTCATGGGCTGAGCCTGAAGTTATGCAAATAAAAACAATGTGCACGCATACTTAGACAATAAAGTGGCTTCTTGAGATGTGTACTTTTTTTTTAAATTGGGCACAACTTCTGTTGTAAAACCAATGGATTTTCCCGAAAAAGTCTCTATTTAGTAATTGTTTTTTCTAATGTTGTATAAATATGTTAGTCTTGCAAAGGGCAATAATAGTATGTATTTGGATATTGGTTTACTAAGGCCACGATACGATAAGTTACCGTATAACAATCACCGCAAATTGGACAAATCAACTGATGCAAGAAGCCAGCCAAATATTTTTAGCCTCTATGAAATAAACTATATTTATTATAAGTATTACCACTTAAGGACTCGCTACTGCCAGTGGACCCAGTCCCTTGAATTTTGTTGAATTACTTCGAAATTACGACGATTGTAATGTGGCCGTTCTTAGTACCTTTCGACTATAGTATAGGGCGGTAGATAACGATCTAAGCTGTCAGTTAGCGCGCTGCATGTTAGTGTGCGTGGCTCCATAGGACCCGGTAGCGATTAAATACGTAACTTTTTTATTCATAATTTTTTTTCTGTTTCTACACTATATCTTTGATTTAACTATATCTACATATAAAAACTTCTGTCACTAATGTTCCACAGCATATCATAACCCGTATCCGAAACATAAGAGCAAATATACCAACAAATCTAATAATGTTATATTTTTATATTTTAAAATTTCTTGATCCATACCAATAACATATATATTATGATTCTTCTATCCATCATACATTTGATCAGGAGTGCGAAATATCGTGTTTCATCAGTGGTTGCAACGCGCGAGGCCGCCTTGTGCAAGCGCGGGGAAAGATGAAAGCACTCGCTGGCATTGGCATCGTTACTACTTGCCACAGCACTTGCTCTTGACCGGCCACTGCAGGCTATATACTACTAGGTATGTGTATGTACATAGTGTATATATGCGTTGGCTAGTATACATAGATAGATAGATAGAAAATGCTTTATTGTAACATATGAAATAAAATACAAGGATTGAAAATAACTTAATGTACTAGCGCCACAAGTGGCGGCAATCCTAGTATACTAGGTATATATATTGGCGATATGCAAATTTTAATCGTCTTATTCCAAAACGTGATTTAAATATTAGTCTAGAACTGTCAAAACAAACAGTCGGTTCTTGTTGTTCAAACAAAAAGTCGGTTCTTGTTGTTCAAACATCACACAATCAAACGTCCGTTTCAAATTAGATTTTTTTATAAGGTAACTTACACAGTTTAATTTGAATGTTAGGACAAACAAATTTTGAACAACAAGATCTAACTTTTTATTTTTAAACTTCTAGACTAGGTATATATACCTATTTTAACCACGTTTTGGAATAATAAAATAAAAACATTATATACCTAGGTGATACACGCGATAAACATACAGACACAAAGATAAAGTAACAAAAAACATCATCTATTATGTTACTTTGAGACTTACTTGAAGTTTTTACTGATCAGTCTTCATGGAATCACTCCGATAGTGTATTTCTACTTCTATACAAAGTAAACCTCAACTATAATAACAGCGTACTAATCTGCAACACGTGCGTAATCTGACATAATCCGGTAAACGTAGTCCGCAAGTCAAGTGCTCGTTAAGTAATTACTTGCGGAAGTAAAGTTACGTTGCAGCACATGTGCGCTATTACTTGCGTTACAAGCGTGACCTGCAGGGTACTAACAAACTTGAATACGGAGTTTTATTCAATGTATGTAATAAGGAGTACCGCGATCGGCAACGTTATATTTTTTGTTTATTATACATAGTTCTAATCTATTTCGAAGTAATCGGATGTATATTGGATTCAATATTAATCTCCAACCCGTTTCAGGAACGATCCTGTTTATAATATTAGTGTGATAAAGTCAAGTTTTTCTCACAAGCACAACAAACTTAGGATTATAATAATGTTGTCAAAAATAGAATACCAGATCAAAGGCTACCAAATATTGACATAAATTACAATAAGAACCGTTTCAATTGTTTTTTAGAGCTACTCACATTTTCGTGACGCTGACACAAATTTCTAAGTCGACCAATCACCTTATTTTGCTTTATTTTTAACAATGTACAACTATCTTTAGTTCTTAGTAAATGTTACCGCATCGAAGAAAGTGAATTGTGTAATCGAGTAGGTACCTACCTACCTAATTGATTTCAAACTATAGTTATACATTACTATAATTACGAAATAATTCCGAACTGCAGCCGGTATCTTGTTGAAGTAAGTACTCGCACATACAACTCACAACGTAGCCATTTAAAAAACATTTTTTATTAATGGAATAGGCTCACACTTGACTACAACTTGCCTGATGTTAAGCAATGTTATATTCTACGATCTATCGCGCTTGCCTAGAAGAAACCGGTTTACTCACGACTTGAAGACCGACAAATTATAGTTCAAGCTCAAGTTATAATATAATTTACATGCCACAGAAATAACTGTTTTTCCCACCATAAGAACAGTAATCATAGTAAATAAACACCCGCATATATAAATGTCACCTATGGCACACGGTCACGTGAGGTCGCTCGCTGCGCCGGCGCACCGCGCACCCGACTTAGTTATTTACCAGCTTATACAGTAGGTACTAGTGGGTGCTCGCGGCTTCCCTCGCATTAAGAAGTAAAACTTACATTATTTAATTGGCACGCTATTTCACCTCTTTAAAAGTGGCATTTCCAAAAATCCTTTCTTGGCGGATGCCTTCGTCATAACATCTACTTTCATTCCAAATTTCTGTCCAATCCATCCAGTGGTTTGGGCTGTGCGTTGATAGATCACTATATCAATCAGTCAGTCAGTCAGTCACCTTTGAGTTTTATATATTTAGATATACAGAGTTGTACTATATACTGGGACACAAAGTGGCTTCCTAACCATTATTTTTGATCACATTGTACTATACATTACATTGTATTATGTCAAAAGCCATTTTGTGTATTTATTGGTCTGTTTATTCCTCTTTCGCTTCTTAACACATTTACGGATCTTCGTGATTTTTAGGTGTGGTTATAGTATAAGGTCCGAAAAGTGGCATAATGCCACTAATCAAGCAATCTACAATGCAAACGTAGCGGGCATTCACAAGACTAGAGACAGACACAGATGTTTATTGATAAATTATGGAAATTTACATGTGAAGTTAACCTACACCTAAGTCAATCAGTTATTTACGCGTTATCTATTATTTCATTCAAAATGAAAGAGCTCGGCTCTTGTCAGTGGAGTATGCGCCATTCTTCACGGTTTCCTGCACTTTCCTTGACTTTCTTATACGACATGACACCTGGATTCTCTTTTATTTGGTCTATATTATGATCTTCTGGGTCTTCCTCTTCCTCTTCGTGCCTCTAACTTCCCCTCAATGATATTTATCATAAAGTCGTCATGTCGCATAAAGTGATATTTCCTCTTCTGTTCTCTATTTTGGTCATTGTTTTTTGTTCTTGAACCGTGCCCAGTACCTCGTCATCATAATTTGATGTACATCTTATTTGTAACTACTGTATTTTAATGTATTTCAATATAATCATTATTTATTGAAATGTAATTTCTTAATTCTCAGCGGACTCGTTCATCAAGTGTCGTCAGAAGGAATCGAAGCTCAACGACTGCCTCAAGAAGGCTGTGCCGGACGCACTCCGCAAGATGAAGCAAGGTAACTAATAACTCGAATAACTTTATCACCTATCTATAAATCAGATTCCCAACTGAAAAAGTTATGGCATAATATTATTTTTGTTGTTTAAATTAAATTTTCACTGTTGTTACATAAATTATGTGTCGATACACTGGTACGTGTACAGCCGAAATAAATATCTTCTGTAGACTAATTTTGTTTAATCCACTCTCGATTTTAGTAAAATACACACCAAAGAAAACAATTAGGGTTTGTTTTTTTTTATAAAATATCTTCCTATACATCGGATACAGTTCCAGATTTAAAACCTAATGTGTAATAATATGATGATAACGGATATAAATTTATAAACACTGCTCGATCTGTGCACTAATGAATTTATTAGGCAATAATGTTATATTTCGTGCTCAGTGTGTCACTCGGAATGAAAGATACGAATTGAAATACTAAAATGATTAAAAAATTACCCGTATGATATTACCTTAACCTATCTTCCTGCTCCTTCCAGGCGTGCCGTCCCTGTCAGTGCCGCCGATGGAGCCGCTGCACGTGTCGTCCATCAACATCGACTCGGGCGCAGGCCCGGTGACCATCAAGCAAGACTACAAGAACATCAAGCTGAGAGGACTCACTGACTCTGTGCTTACTACTTATAAGTAAGATTTTTGACACAAAATACAGTCATAAACGTATAGCTCAGTTATATTGAATACAACCTTGTTACTTTTTGATCAGTAGGTGTAGGTGATATACGTTTGAGTATAACTAATTATCTATTCAATCAAAAGTCCCAAAAGTAAGAGAACATTAAACAATTACCTAATGGGTAATTTATACTGTTCACGCTTAATCATATTAAACATTATGGCTCACCATCACGATGATGCAAATTTTACTCAAAAGCTAAATTATGTTTACTTATTTAACAAAAAAACGAAATATGTATAACGTTTCAGTACACAACCCATTTCTACGTGTACAACATCCAATACTGGTTATAAACCGTCCCTGTTTCAGAGCGGACCTGCCCCACTACCGGCTCCGGACGGACTCCCGCACGCCCCAGATGGAGTTCATCGCCGACTACGTGATGCAGGGCAGGATCCTCGTGCTGCCCATACAGGGGAAAGGAGTCGCTAACATCACCATGGGTTTGTTTGGAGAAAAGCTAACGACAAAATTAAATCATCATAACATTTTCAAACTATTACTAGCAAAGTTAGCCCTGTAATCTATCGGGGCGCGAAAGACTAGTAAAATCTTGTAAATGTTGATATGTAGCGTTAAAAGTACTTATCAGTAATTTAAAAATGATAATAGATTTATATCTAATATCATTTCTAAATTACTAATTATTATGAATAATAGCGCTATCTAACAATCTAAGAGTGTATAATGTATATAATGTCGCTAGATGTCGCTAAGTTTAAACTAAAGTAGTATTTAGTTTAAACTTAGCGACATCTAGCGGACAGTAGATGCAACAAAATAGTTATATGTTTACCTGTTAGGTGGCAGTATTCACAATTATTTATTTTCATGCCAATGTAAGCGAATGAGTTGGGTTCATTATTACTAAATTCTAGTTCGTCTACCCCGCGATAGATGGCGAAGTTACGTTTTCCACGTAACAATATTTACCTAATCACCTAAACTTTATTTTTCAAATCATAATCGTAATAAATCTGTGTATTTTCTAGTTAACCTGGTAGTGAAGCACGACCTCATTGGAGAGCCTGTGGTCCGCGACGGAGAGACCTACATGCACATCAAGCAGTACAGAGTCAAGTTCATTCCGCAGCGAGTCAAACTCTACTTCTCCAACCTCTTCAATGGAGACAAGCGGCTCGGGGACCAGATGAATATGTTAGTATCTTAGCTTTAATTATTATATAATTTAATTAATGTACAGATACTATTTTGTGTGTAACCCAGAGGCACTTAGTCAGCCGTCTAGGGTGGCAATCTCTTGGAATAACTTTTGACTAATTGTGATAAGATTCACATTAACATAAAATGAAAATTTAAAATATTTACTGTAGCTACCACAGCACATTCTGAAAACCATTGTAAGTAATTTACAACTTTATCTTACCTTACTTATAGGTACATCTAATACTTTTTTTTCCAGTTTCCTGAACGAGAACTCTGACCTGGTATTCAACGAACTCAAAGAGTCCTACGAGAAGGCACTCAGCTCCGTGTTCCAGGATGTCACCAACAAGATCTTCGACAAGGTTCCCATGAACAAGATCTTCCCACAGGACGATGTTAGCACTTAATCATAGAAAGTAGCAGAAAAACACCCGTTTCTGGCGCATTTGGAAAAAAAAAGTTTTGGATTATTCTGAAATAGTTTAAAAATAGAGTAGTTAGAAACACACTGATTATGTATTAGTAAAAGTGCCTAGGCACGCATTATCAGCTCTTACTACACTCAAAATATCTTTGTTATATTGAACAAATTTAATGTAAGTGGCGCCCTCACGCTCATTGCGGTAATAACCGGAAATTGAAGTGACGTCAGGAAATGGGTGAAATAATTACATTGTAAATAGCAAGATATTTTTGACTGTAATAGTTTAGTTTGTTATGAGTGTTTTGAAACTATGAATACGTATTTGATTGAGTTTTTATGGATTGCTTTGTACTACAGCTGATATTACAGGTGAAAACATCTATGAAGTCGCTTTTAACAACTTCTGTTTTTAATGAAATTGTTTTTCTATGAAAAGCAATGTAAAGAGCAATGAATTTGAACATATCTTGAAACCTATTAGTTTTAAAAGTACATCGGATTAAGTATTAACTTTGTATAGTAATAAGTGAAAGACAAAATTAATTTAGTTTTTTATATTTATTTATAGTACTGCTTTAATTAATTAGTTACCGTATTATTAAGAAAATTCGAAGTGTAACAATAATTAAAGATACCCAAACAAGTGTGGTTTTTATTACAGTAATCAGCATTTTTCAATTTTTTGCTAGAACTGGTTGATATTCCGTACTTTAGTAACAGCGCCATCTTGCGGTGAGTAGCAGAACTATTTGGTTAGTAAGAGCCATGCAGGATTTCTGCAGTGTCGCCCATTCCGTTGCATTTCTTAGGTTGTTGTGTGATGACACGTTTCGGAGCTCGTTCATTAAGTTCCACATCGTGCCTCCTCTGGTTGTGGAAGTTCCGTGCGTTGGTCATGCACGTCGCCTTGCAGAACGCTTCGTTGATTATGATCACTGGGAAATATAATTTATTTAATTGGTGCCTCCGTAAATTATAAAAAATATAGATTGGATTTTAAAAAAATCAAAACAGTGCAGTGTATATTCAGTGAATTAAATAAGCTCTTAAATATCCAGATGAAGTACGCTGTTGGAATAATTATTAAAGTGACGTAAATAACAACAATATGCTACTAACATATCCCAACGAGCAAGCAGTAAATAACGCAGCCCAACAGGACCGCTGTAAACTCCATAGTGGTCTCGTGAGATTAACAAGACGTCAACTTTTCTGGAATTTACACCTGAAATGTGGGCAGTAATTATCTAAACATATAATATAGCATTAGGAAACGAAACAACAAACCAAAACCACTAGACATTAATCAATTGAATAAAAAAACAATGTTTAGTTGAATTTGATCAGCCATTTGTCAGATATTTTAATACCATCGCGATACAATTCTTCTATGATTCGTATTTTCATTTCCAAGTGATACTTTTTGCCACGAGAGTCGCTTCAGGCCTATCCTTTTATGAAAAAATATTTCGTAGAGGTTTTGCTACGAATATAAATAATGTAGCACTTTCGTAGCATCTCTACAACTAGCTTTTATAAGTCATGAGAGTGATCTTTTTCTTTTTTTCGCATGAGAGTGGCCAGCTCTGGTGTCGAGAGTTTATCAAGCAGCGCGAAGCGCCTCTGAAATTGCTTAACGACTGCCGTACCAGTCAAACAGCCAGGACCTACAAATTAACGTGTCATCCGACCCACGGAAGCGCCAAAATTAAAATGGAATGCTACTTTTTGGCCACCCATCCGCGTACTGACCGCGTCGACCATTGCTTAACATTGGTAATCGCCTACGGGCACTACAAAGTGATAATAAATTATGATTAATACTTAGTGTGTTTATGCTTTAGAGGACATATTCAGGATCAATTTCTCAGTTTCTCATAGATCGCAACGAGGCCGCAGTCCGATAGGGCAGGTGGTTCCTGGAAATAAACAATGATTTTTTGATAATATCTTATAATTCATTAACAGATTTAGAAAATTTATCTATTAGATCTGATAAACTACTTTATTCTTGAATAAAATAAAAATGAACATTCATTTACGAAACAAATAAGTACTTATATTCATCTTAGGAGTTATAATCTCGGAAAATTAGATAAAATTGCAAAACTATTGCAAACTACATTTAGGAATTAAAATTCTACGTGCGCTTCTTGTAATTTACATCAAATACATCAAGTTTATTCATTAAGTACTACATTTTGCACCACATAAATTTTTGCCAAACAGTCAACTTTTTCAAGATATCTGAAACTTTTAACACCCTAGGCAGCAGCAATGCATCAGGCAGGCTGTAGTCAAACGTAAACCTATCCCACGTAAAAAAAAGTTTTTTTTTTTCATTAGAGTTGAGTCTCAAAACGTTTTGATTTAAACAAAACTATTTTTTCTACATATTATTAGCTATAACACTTCTAAAGCTTTTTTACGTATTAGATGATGGACTTGTAAAACTAGAGTATAATCACTACATAGCAAAAAGAAAAGTCGCTTTCCGCATCTATCCCTATGTCTGTGTGCTAAGATCTTTAAAACTACACAGCGGATTTAGATGCAGTTTTGTTTAATAGATAGAATGATTCAAGAGGAAGGTTTATATTATGTATAATAACGCGTGCAAGGCCACGGGCAAAAGCCAGTTGTAAATAAATGATTTACCTCCACAAGGCAAGTGTCGGTGTGTGGCTCGGAACAGACAGCGGATGCAGAGGTACGCTGCGAACAGAACCAACACAAAGAACGCAGTCTCCCAGAAATGTTGGATCAAAAGCCTCATACTTATTACTAGATGTTAGAGACGAAGGTCACATGGCATGGGGACATACGGGGAACTAATATTTGGGGGGATTTGGGAAATTAAAACCCAAAAACCCGGTTTGAGGACATGACAGAATGTTACTTGACACACACGTGTCAGGAGTTTTGTGACAAGATGACATGGTGTCACGACAGAAAAAGAAGATGGTGTTGTCGATCAAGAAGTTTGTTTTTATTTGTTTACCTTTTGTTCTTTCCTATGATTTCCTTGCTCCAGATTATGTATATGGATGACAGTGTGTGTAAGTAAGGAGCTCTCTACCAGAAACCTTGTATCCTACATTACACGTCAGGATTCTTCAACTCCTGAGTGATTTGATTTTTCCAGACAAACGTGCTACAACTTAAGCTGCAGCGGTGCTAAACATCAAGCGGGTTATATACAGGCGTTAACCTATTAACTACTGTTAATAACTGTTTATCTAAACGTGTCTATTCCTTCTTCGCAAATTATGCGATTTTTACTTTTGGCGCTCTTCGGTGTTACCAGCGATAATCCGGAATACGAGCAGCCTTTGTGTTAATCTGTTCAGTGTAGGTATTTCATAAATTTAAAATTTATCATGTTTGTACTTGAGATAAAACAAAACCTACACAATCACTATTAACTACCTCATTGTGATTTACATAAGGCAATTTGAATAAAAAGAGCAGTAAGTAAAGTGTGTCGTATCATTTATTCAGTGAATAACAATGTCTATGGCATAGTCACTGGTAACATTATGTCGAAGATATAAAACTTAACTTAAACTTAGCCTCTAACTGAACCCACTGTCACAAAATCATACTTATATCTTGGAAAATACTCTAATATTTTTTACTTTTACAAATTGTTAAAGAGATTTGTTTCAGAAATAATAAGTTGATGTTGTAACAATGGGTTTAAAACAGCAACGTACAATTACTTGCATTTTGTGAGCATTTTCAATTATTAATAATGCTTTGTTAACATAATTATTACACATAGAATAAATTGTCTTATTTTATTTGCTTCTGTATCTCGATACCAAAACATACTAATCTATTATTTGATTAAATATTTTGATACTGAAATAACTTCAAGTAGAGCATTATAATTTATCCATAGAGTTTTATTTAAAAGTTTATTGTAATAGGGCCGGTTACACAAAATATTAACCAACGATTGAATCTGGTTAATATTTCGATAAATAGCCAAGTGCAAATTAACAGTATGTAGCTATACTATAAGCAATATGTGACAAATATTTGTGTCTCTTCAACCATTAATTTAATTAAAATTAAATTATACATTAAAATGATAGAAGAAAACTTATTTTGCTTGACATTAGTAAAACTATTGTCTATAGCACTACGTTTTGTAATTCCTTACAATAAGATTTAAAAAATATGTCACTTATTTTACACAAAGTATTATTATAATGATGATTTATGAAGTTTGTAAAGTCGGACGGTCGAGTGACGGTATAATGATTTTGTAAATTTATTGAAAAATAGTATTTTTTTCAACTAGCGTCTTACTGAGGTACGAAAAATGGATGAATTTATTTTGCACTACTTCATATGATAGTTAGTTAAAACATGTCGCTACTTGTATAGATCGAACTACAAATACCTTATAAGCTCTACTCCCTCACAACCTATATAAAATGAGATTACTGTTTAGAAGTCATTGCCAATGTTCCCGGCTCTTGCAAAATGGAATGATGAAAATTTTAGTTAAATGCGTTTGCCCAAAGTGTTTATTTATATATTACTCACATTCCGGGAAATTATAACTAAAAAAATTATATCTTAATTATAATTATATCGCTAGACACAGTACACGAAAATTGTACTTAGACGTATGTTATTACCACAATAATTATTATTTATATATTTTATAATTTGTAGTGCAAACTCGTCTGTATTTTTACTCACAGGACAAAATAAACTTATAAACTATTCTTTTCTTAGCACCATAATAATTTATTAAAAAATAATAAGTGCCTACGATTTTTTTTGTTGTTTTATTTTTCTTTATGTAGATCACTAAATATTTTAATTTATTATGTTCTGCGTAAAATGTTAAACAAAGGGTCATAAATGAAAGACATATATTCTAAAACAACCGGCCTGCCGACATATCAGATCTCAAACAACACATTGTTTAACTGATTTTTTCATTATTAACGAGTGCAAAATCTACAATTTCCTCGCAAAATTGCTGAATTATTTTATCTTCCTAATGATCCTAAATTGTTAGTACAATTTACCTAATCCTAAAGAATAATTATTATTATAAACTTAAAAAAATATTGTTACAATTCGATTAGCGCAACCAAACTTTACAATAACTGTGTAAAGTTGGTAAATCAGCGTTTAACATGATGGTGTAGCTCGCCCACATTTTTCTAATTGCCATTGATAAAATAAACCTCAATCGTAGCAAATGAATATGAAACAAAACAGGCGTTTACCAGAAGGCCTTCGAAATCTAAGATTTTTACTAAATATCTATGATATTGACATCTGATATTTCACCAATACGTGTGAGCAATCAGCGCACTCACTGTCTCGCACGGGTAGTCCTCTGTTCACTGGTCACTGGAGCCACTGTCGTCCTCCTGTCATTCAAACTGCGTGGTGGAGGTGGACCTCCTGCAGCCGAGAGCCACCGGTGCTGGTATCCTGGAGGCACCATTCCTCGCATCCTTCCTAGGGCTGGCCAGCTGCCTCGTGCTGGTGGACCGCTCCAGCTTGCCGTCAGACATCACCCACGCAGACGTGAAGTCAGCGTAGTCAGAATCTTTGGAACTGGTCCGAGATAAGGAATCGTCTCCTTTCGAGTAAGTCCTGATGATCTCCTTCATCTTCTCCAGAACGGAGGCGTCGTCTTTAGCAGTCTCCGCTGATCTTAATATCTGTTCTAAGAGTGGGCTGAGAGATTTCTGGTTCGGAGGGGAGCGGAGAGTAGCGCTGCTCGCGCGGAGGGGAGAGTTCCTCTGGAAGGCCTGGGGAGCTGGCTTGGGCTTCGCTTTCGGAGATTTGTTGGGATTTTCGAAAGTGTCTGCTCCGATGGTGGGTCTGGCTTTGGACTTAGCTTGCGTGGGGGCGGTACGGCCGCTCCATGTGTTTCTGGCGCTAGGCGGTAGTTTGGGAGCCAGTTTGGGGGATGTCTGGACTGGGTTGGCTCCATGTTTGGGGCTGGGCGTGTTGCCGCGGCTGGGGGTCCTGTTCCTGACGGGCGAGTGCGGGATCCTGCTGGGTTGGCGGCTGCGGACTGGCTTGGGAGAGCTCTCCTTCTTGAGACTCCTGCTGGGAGCGACGTTGGTCTCCGCCAGCACGCCGCGCTCGGGGCTGCCGCGGCTGGACTTGTCGTCGATGGAGCTGGACTTGCGGCCGCCGTAGAAGGTGTCGGAGAAGTCAGTCTTGCGCAGGCCAGTGTTGAGGCTCACCAGCACGTCGCGCTCCTTGTCCACGTGACAGCCGTCGTCTTCGAGACGCTCTGGAATAGAAAGAAGAAATGTTTAACTTAAGGTCTAAAATATTTAGTTAATTTAAGAGGGGCTAGGCTTAGGGAAGCTTGGATTAATTTTCTGCAGAAATGTGTTCTTTCTTTTGATAAGCGCTCCTAGTTTTTTTTACAAACACCAAGCGCATCTATATTTTTTATAACTATGTAATTTTATAAGACACATTCAAGTTGTTCAGTGTAGATACACATTAGATCACGACCAACACTGCATGTGTCCGTACATGTATATTGTATAACCTCCCACACGGTGTGGACACGGCCTTATACAGACACAGAGGAATGCAGGCCTGAGGCAGCAAGTACCGCGACACTCAAGGGTGGACTTATCTCAATGGCGTTAGATACCTACTATAAAATAGATATTAGAATAGGTAAATGTGTGTAAGAGTGGTGAGCTTTGGTGTTAAGTTTTTGGTATGCTGACAATCAGGAGGTCAAGCAAGTCGTTTGCTTAAATGACACTGAGATTGTAGGTAGAGGAAGCCTACAATAGAATGGAACTGTATCTCAAACGAGACTACCAAAACACCCCACGCACACTGAAATCATGTTTGTATAAATGTTTAAGATGTTTGAGTGTCTATTGTATCGAATAGTATAACATTTTAAACAATACACAATACTAACTCGTAACTATTATTGTTTTCGTTTTCTTTCCATACAACTGTGAACCCCCAGATAATGGCAAGGTCAAGGCTGTGTCAAATTGACTTGTGCCTTACAAGTCACACCACACCTGCTGTACATGACCATAAACTTCATGTGCAAATACTACTTATAGTAGACATATTCTATAGTTGTTGTAACTATTACGTGTATTTTTTTGCTAACTCATTTCGGAAATTAGCGCGTTTGAAACATTTTTAACTGACTTTTATAAAAAGGTGTCATTCTTTGTTGTACCTATTCGATTCCATGAGGTTGTTTTATTCTGTGTCCACTGTGATTTCACTAAATTAATCACGATTTGATTTTACACATGTACATACATAAGTACAGTCTAATTTAAATAGATTATTTTTAAAAAAAGGTATTTTCGTAAAAGCCCGCCATCATGTCTCTTGCCGCCCAGCCCAGAAATGACTTCATTGACAGTACCTGAACTTCTACTCAAATACCTTCGCCAGCTGAGCTGTAGTCTACACTCTACCTACAGGCTATTCACCTAGTATGAAATCAACAGAACATTCCAGAGCCAGCCCCATATAACCCCCTAAATAGGTATCCTATCGTCACCATGACGTGTAGCCCCCTAGTTTGGCAACAGCACCCATTGTTCCAAGTTCTGCATGCATACACCATCATGACCTCTGCCTTAATGATTTGTTTACATCATGATTACAATCTAATGCAGATTTTGATTGGTCAGCCATATGTTTTGATTGTTGATCAAAGATCATTTGCTGCTATCTACTATCACTGCTAATTTAAAAAAAAACTATGAGAAGATCGTAAAGGGTAGAAAACATCACCTTACCTCATATCCGATTACGTGATATTTCGAGTTATGAATTACAAAACACAATTTGCCGTTGTTCTGTAGTGCAAATACAATACAAATATATTTATTTTACAAAAAAGGGTCAGTACTTAAGTAATAAATATTGTATGCTATGGGACAAGTAACATGTGGAAATAATCATCAAACTTCAACACTGTCAATACATAGAGTGACAGTGCGTCAATATTGCAGAAACAGTTTCCGCCGTGTGGCAATATGACTGTCACTACACTCACTCGTGTGTGTGTTCTGTGTTTATATATAGGTAAGTACTTACTTAGTACTTGTACAGGGATATCTGTGAAGAAACATGGTGTATATGCAAAATTAATTTATTGGAGATTGTTAAGCAAATCATTTTTTAATTGGTTGGAACAATATTTTCGTTTACAATGAGATAAATCGGTCTATAACATAGTAATGTTAGGAATATGGTAAACAATAGTATAGTCATAAATCAATCATGTATGTATTTTCAATCGACGAAAGTTAAACAATGCCATATGCGGCAACCCTACACCAAACATTATTATATATCTTCAGTTTACATTAGACGTACAAATTGACAAGTCAACTGCAGTATATTTGCACATCGACGCTGCAACATGTAATGTAAGTACAATACAGTAATGCAATGTTCCTGTAACAGAGGTTCTATACCTGAACTAATGTTAGCTTAGTGCTGCAAATATGCAGTTTGGACACTAATTTGTCGAGGAATTCAAGTGGTAAGTACAGCGATTTAATCTTGTTGAAATGTTTCAAAGCCATATATTTATTCTGGCCTTCCTTGTTGTTGTCAACTTAGTGAAATCCTTTTTTTATTGAGTGCCGCCATAAATTTAACCCATAAAAGACAAATTGTATACGATAAAAAGTGTTATTACACAAAAAATGTCTAACTACAGTTTACCAAGTTACAACATACGTACTTTATAATTGTTTGTATAACCTACTATGCTATCCTACTCGTAAGACTATTTTTCACAAACAAATTCTCAAGACATACAACACCATACTTTTTCTCTACTCATCCCGCACACCTGTCGCCTATGACTTAACCCCTCAATAATCTCATCTACATGACCATACTCTATATGTCAGGTCTCTGCAATGCTGACTACAAACACACAAACACACACACTTGTATGTAAGGAATGTCAAACAAACCGTGTTATTGTTAACGTTGAGTCAGGGGGAGAGAATTGCATTGAAGAAAGTCGCAAAATGTGAAGATTATTAATTTTGTGCGTTAAGCATACTGCTCCGTGAAAAATTTCAATGTATTTTTGCTTAGTAAATAGATAAATGCATAGGTATGCCTTGATAAAAAAAACTATATCTCATATTCCATACATTAAGTCTAATCAAATCAGCTTTTGTATACTCTACTCTTTACTTATTATCCAAAAACTTCTATAGTATCTTATTAAGATTCTACAAAATGTTACTTTTATAGAGCCTCATTTTCCGTCATATTATTTTTCCAAGAGATCTCTCTCTAGCCTAGATTTCCGCTGAAGCTTCCAGAGCGCTTGACACACTTTGAAATATTACGCTCCGCCTGAAATACTGAAAACCACAGCTCTTTGAATATGAAGCCTCTCCCGGGTTGAGGCTTCTTTTTAGGATAGCTCGTGAATGCACGCTTAGTTAATTATGAAGTTTTCAGTGAATGAATACTGAAACATGCTTGTGAAAGGGAGAAAAAAAGGTTGGTCAAAATTGACAGTTACAAAGCCAACGTAATGCATATAAAGCAATGTGTTTCTGTTTTAAAACTTATTCAGAACAAGTTGTATACACTCAGATATTGTAAGTACTTTTTTTATTATGTAGCAGTTAGAAGTAGTGTGTTTGATCCCGCTCCCCTTGTTTTTCTTTAACTATTATTGTACAAACATATTTTTTTACCTGTATTGCATTATTTTTTAATATTATTTTCTAATTATTAAATTATATCTCACCAGTTAATTCAGCATCCTCGATAGAGTTTTGGCTGTGCAGCGAGTATCTGTTGTTCCCGCGGGCGCCGGGCGAGCCGTGCGCGGAGCCCTGCGTGGATCCCTGCGTGGAGCCCAGCGCGCCCACCACGCCCAGGCTGCGGTACCCCTCGTCGGAGACCTCGGAGCCGTTGTCGGAGGCCGACTCGGCGGCCGGCGCTGGTGATACTGGACGGGGACTTCTGGAAATGGAGAGATAAATGTCAGATGCTAACCTAATCACTTTAGTATCATTATTTTAGTTAGAGGTGGTAGTGACTCTGCAAAATTTAAAATATTGCAAGAAGGATCAACGTTGGACAACATATATTATAAACAATATGTGAACTGATTTTCTCAATTATGATTAGGTATTGTGTTCCAAGTTTCAACATGATCCCATTGCTTATCATAATTAACAATTTTACTTCAGGGACGGTTGTCTTTGCGCAATTTCCTGTGAAATCCTAAATGTTAGAGCGAATTAGAAAATATAATAGACAAAAATGTATGTGATTGATTTTGAAAAGAAGATTTTTTTTGTGCGACAGTTTGAGGAGTCATGATATGTCTTACCTGTTTCTTAGTCCCAGCGGCGTAGGCACCAGGTGGTTGGAGGCCACCACCTTGCCGTTGAGCAGGTGGTTCCTCCTGTCAGGCGAGGAGGACTTGCGTCCAGGGCTGTTGTTGCGGCTGCGACTCCTGAGCCGGCGGCTGGGGGAGGGCGCGCGGTGCTCGTCGCCCAGGTAGGGCAGGCTGGTGGGCGCGTCCAGCCGGTTGGTGGACGAGTAGTGCTGCTTCTCGGAGTACTGGAGCGACGCTGGCTCGTACGATCTGAAGGAAGGGTAATTTTTGGTGTTTTTTTCTCTCAAAATACAGGTAAGGGTTAGCTTACCTATTAACTGTGACATGCACTATTTTAGAAGTCATAAAATTTTTTGATAGAAATGTGTCTTCCAGAAAGTTTCTAGATTCAGAGCAAATAACGGTCATACTGATTTAAATCTAAATTATTTATTGGCATACATACATATGTACGTATATCATTCTTTCATATCTATTGTTAGCTCAGTTATTAAACATCCGCGGTTATAATGGACTTATTGCTGACTGTAGATCTTGGCTCAGACTAGGAGCATCCGAATCAAGTTTTAAGGATGTTTTTCATTGGATACCACTTACCTGTGAGTAGGTTCTGGAGTGTTCTCCGTGTGTATATGTGGCAGAGAGGCAGGTGCAGCTGAAGGTCGTTCATAGGTGACAGTGGCTCCAGCCAGGTCGTGCTTGGGCCTGGCCAGGCGAGCTGACAGCGAGGTGCGGTGCTGCGCGCGACAGCGGCACGGGTCGTGTTTGTCCAGGTAGTGGGCCAATGTGTCCCAGCCACCGCCAACACGGACCATCACGTGCGAGCGGAGGATCTTTGAAAAGTAAGTAATAGTTTCCTTAGTATGGGACTAGATGTCGCTGTGTGAAAAGGACTCGGAATATTTACATACTTATTTATTTTAATACGGTTAATTTACTTTTATTGCAATTTCATGATTGTGATTCATGATAAAAAATTCTGCAGAAATCGGTTCTTTCTGATTTGGAAACCAATTATATTTCTGTTTGATACCTTTCTTTATAAATATTGTAAAAAAACATATTGTTTCGATGAGGGCTGCAGCGAAGTATCTAATGTAAGAGATGCTGCTTAATAAAATTGATAATAAAAAGGACAATATTAAATCCTTTGGAGATAAGGTAAGAATTAATGTGAAAGACTGAGTAAACAAGTATGATTGCGTCCTATTAATCACCCGCGCCTGCTTCCTGCTCACCTTGCTTGAAGGAACATTCTACCATACAGGGTTATTTACAACTACTTGCATTCCAGTACAAGTATGTACTCTATCACGTTCGCCCAGAGTGTCACTTCAGGAGATCGATAATCAAATGCCTGATAGCCATGTGTAAAAAAATGCTATCGTTTTTTGAGCATTTCTCTGATATTAGAACAAATCTAGTATGTTTATCCTACTTTGCCTCTTTACGCTTCAGTAGAAAAATTGCCATGTGTGTTCTCTAAAATTATTTTGACGTCTATTAAATATATTTATTATATTTTCCAGCCTCTCCATCCTATAAAAGGTAAGTGCATCTTTATGTAACGCGCCTATTTTTAATTCGCTCGGTAAATTCTCCGTCCCACTTTAACTCCAAATATAGACCCACCGAGCCCTTTACTGTAAATAGCTTACTCTAAACAGAACTATCATTCACTTTCAAGCCAAATCGAACCTAAAGGTCACACAACAAAGACGCGTTTCCTTTAAAGCTCTCGCGTGAATCATACCTATCGATTCCATCTTTGGACAAATCGAATCACTTGAACTTAGAATCGATTTTTCATAACCAGTATAATAGATCCCCACAGAAAAGCACAGGCTAGCCTTACGTGGGTCTATGTGAATTGGTCGGGATCCTTATAGGACGCAAGGCTGGATCCTAAAGCAAGAAAGCCGAGGTCAAACTATTTTAGTAATGGAAGCTCTAAAACTACGTTCTCACGACGTTAAAGGCGCTTAATTTGGTGTGCGATCTTTAATAATATATTTAGTGAATCATTAGTGCGCTTTAGGCATTATTGATTTTGTAAATCTGAACATAAAAGCCAGTCAATGTCTTGCTTAAACCGCGTTTGCTCAATGGCGGAATCCAGGTAGTAAAGTAGCGATTCAATCGCTATTCAATAAAGATTTGAAATGTTTGACTATAAATTCCACTATTGCCGCTGTCGTCTGCTTATTGAATTGAAGTGGAGAATTTTGCAATGTTATCAGATTGATGGATGGGTTTCAATGATTGTAGAATGTAGTTTCCCATTTAAATTATGGCTTTTTTATTAGACCTATTGTATCTTTAACAGCACAAAGTATTTTTAAAGATGGAAACATCTCGTAACACGCAGCAATTATAGTCCATTTCATATAGCAAGTCACCTGTGACAGGTCAGTAGAATGTAAAAGAACATGTACATAAATTATTGTGACGTCATGCTCATGTTGAAATATTTCTATTTATTAGTGAAAATATTATGTAAGTTAACAAAAATAACTATTAATATAAACAGTAAAAATTATAAGACATCAAATAAAGGGTATTTTTTGCGTGTACATACTCGCATTCAATGTTACAAAAAAATAAAATATTAAATTTCATCGCACAGCAAAGTTACGTACTACTGCTAATTGTGACGTCATTTTCGTAGGGTTGGGACTTGGTAATCGATTATTTTTGACATCAAAAAAATATCGCAAAAACAAGTATTTATCATTTCGATCTATCAGAGATAATTATTTATGTACTTCAAGCACAATGATTTTATGCGATTTTTTATATTGAAATAATTAAGGAAGGTATTTATGAGTTTTGTATCATAAAATATATAGCGAAAAACATAAAAATTTTGTGTATCATAATTTCATTTGAATAATTTAATATATATTTTGGCTTCATATATATTATACTGGCAATATTTTTTTATCAAAACTGTATTCTTTTCTTCTTCTCAATTTGTCCCTTCCTTAATTTATCTGTAGGAATTTATTGTGGGTTCGACGAATATTATTTTGTGATTGTCGGTAATACACATAACATTTTTAGGATAGGCAGATGAAAATAGCCATAAGTAACTACAATCGATAATCGGTAAATTTCTAATTCGAATTACTGCAGTACATCATTACAATTGTCAAAATGATATTGACAAGTGACGTTTTATATGTGTCACAGGTGCCTTGCTATATGAAATGGATTATAAATCAGACACATTGCTAATTTGTCAATTTGATATTTACAAGGTACGATACTGGTCATAAGAACATTTCAAACAGAACTTCAAAAACTCAAACAAACAAAAGTTTCAAATATACTCACCCTAACAAAAATAAGCATCCTTGTGTCTCCAATCCTGTACTTCCCCTCCGACACTCTGACCATGGGGAACTGCGTGGGGCAGGAGCACCTCTCCACCAGGTCCCTGACTCTCTCGTCCAAACTCCTCAGGTCGTTGGTGACCAGCTGCGGCTGCGGGCCCGACGGCACCAGGCCCAGAGCCGAGTCATCTGGTCTCAACTCTTCACCAGCCAGCTCTCTCTCTATCTGTCTCTCCATCTGGACTAGTAACGGAGCTGGCATGCCTAGAACAGCTCCTTTTCTAGCAACTTCTAGAAGGCATAGCACGACGTGTTTCTCGTTCTTTCTTAGACATAGGTCGTCGGTTTCGAAGAGTAGGCACTCCAATATGCCTAAGGCTTTTCTGCACCAGTCGATGAAGTTGGAGAGGTTGTCTCGTGCGAAGAAGGTGCCTGCCTTGGCTGCCGGCAGCATGTTGACGGGAGGCCGAGTGCGGAGCGCCCTTGCCAGCAGCACGGCGTCCTCGGACTCCGGCTGCGGAGACTCCAGGATGAGGCGGGCCGAGTCACGGACTGCGTTGGCGTGCTGCAACAAATAAGAGCTCTTGTTAGATAATTGATAATTACTGTGATTTTACTAAAACCAACCTCTTACATGCCTAGAGGAGGAAGCTTAAGTGAGTTTGTGTGATTAGCCCGTCTCTATGTAGCCTTATCGATCGTAAATTGACATATTGAATTTGGAAAAGACTAAATTAAACGAGTATGTTCTTGAGTGTTTTTATAAAAGGCGCTTTTGTGAAATTACTAAGCTTGCCAGCGGTATGCAGGATGCCTGATGCGACAAATATGCGTGAACATAATTTCTCAAAAACGTATTAGTCATTCTCAAAGTATATTTATACGGCTATACCTATGTATGTATGTACTGACCCTATATGTTCGTTACTAGCCCACATATCGTAGCCAATGCACCGTATATGAATGTTATCAGATGACCTACTGCCTGCGCCCTTATCGATTTGTCATTGCTGGATCAACTAGACACCAAACAGTCGAGTAGAGATGACACACACAACCTTGTATTATAGTAGATCTATGAATATCATCACAAGCAATACAAAAGAATGATACAGTTTAGCATTGAGATTAGATTATAGGCATGTCTAGTTATGAAGAAGTGAAAAAATAGTCTATACAGAATGATCAGTTAATAGATTCTTGTGTAGGTACATATATAACGCTATGCTTACTTTACATCCTCGGTTATTTGCAAGTCTTATTTGTTTATTTAATGTGATTTTTCTTTATTTTGTTATTTACTACTTACTATACATGACTGACAGAATGATGAATGATTTATTTATTTATATTGTTCGTTAATGAAATAGTGATAATTTCATGAATTAAGTTTTGTATTCTATATTATGTAAATTCAAAACACCTAATAATTACAAATGGACTAAAATGTAAATATAAACATAAATCTAGAACTAATTGAAATTGCTAAATATTAATGTAAATACTAAATATTATAATTAAGACTTTTTAAGGACTGTAGAAGACATAATCATGTTTAAAATATTTTGACAAAAATCTATTGACATTCCAAAATTTATTTTTTAGCCTGTTCCGAACTGTATTACTGTAATCAAGATCACTGGAAGGGACTAGCTAACATAGCACGGGTGTGCCCTCACCCAGTATGTTAGGTAGTAATTAAGAAATATTGTAACACTGAATAAATGAATTTTTAATTTGAATACATCACAGTCCTTATTTAAGAGCCATTAGATCAGGAAACCAATCTCACAAAGGGCTTTACATAATCATTACATTATTTATCTAACAGCATTTATTACAACACGAGTAAATATATCGTCTCCATCATCCGATATAATCAGTCGCTAAGTGCACACACATGCATAAGTAACGTGTATTTGCATTAAGTGTTAGCTTGCATTAGCTGACATTTAACTTGGACTCACTTAGGACAGAGAATAACAACTTAAAATGAGTTAAAGTGTATGGGTGTGGACTTTTGTATGTAGTAATCCTCTCCAAAAGAATAGAAATAACTATGTGGAATGAATATGAAATTTATTTTCGAATATTTCTCTCTTCGAGTCGTGTTTCTCATTATTTAGTTGTGACTTTTGTCCTGGGCAAGGACGTAATTGGCAAAAAATAAACATAGATATAAATATTAAAACAGCAGTATAGTTCAAAAATCTTTATACGGCGAGAGGTCACACAAGATGACTCCTGATTAAAATTTATGTTTAAATTTCGTCTTTAATTTGTCAAGGTTTACAATTTAATACATATTATTAACCTTCCGACCTTAAAGGCAATAACGGCTTAACTTGCGATTCGCTACCGAATATTGAGTTCATTAATAATTCAGATTAGTAATAAGAAAAACCAATAATACCTGTGTACCGTACAATTACAACTGACATATCACGATATGTACGAAAATAAAGACACTGCTAACTAAGAGGTGGGAGCAATTTATGTGGTTGAGTTCATTGTCACTCTGTTGGGATCCTTCCAAGTTATGACAAGTAGCAGTTATATTACACATTTTTAAGCGTTGCCGTTGTAAAGGATGTAGTACGGGAAAAATAAATAATACAAATAAACAATATTTCGAAATAAATAAAATAATTAATTTAATTTCTCGTATTTGCACGCTTTGTTCATATGTTGATTTTGTTATGCCTAATTATTGATAAGTAAGTATTATGTTCTCGGATTATATTTAGGTACAAACTGCCTTATATCCTATTTTTTGGTCACTTCCAAAAACTACAATACATATCAGTATACTTAAAGATGAGAAACGATCTGTACGGAACCCACGCACGTAACTTCTTAAAGTTAAACCTGGCCAGTTTTAATTCAATAAATACCAGTTGCAAAGTTACTCACAATACCATAGTATTACCAACATAATAGCCATACATTTGGCTTTCAACTTACTCACGAGGTTATCATTCAGTTTAATCTTATACTACGCGTATTGATTATAGCATTGACAACCTCTATGTTTACTATATTGTGATTACAT
This sequence comes from Macaria liturata, assembly GCA_964023185.1. Classification (NCBI taxonomy): domain Eukaryota; kingdom Metazoa; phylum Arthropoda; class Insecta; order Lepidoptera; family Geometridae; genus Macaria; species Macaria liturata. The sequence continues at coordinate 357,856 of OZ026830.1, forward strand.
CAATATTTTAAACACGGAATAGGTTATGTTTGACTACAGCCTGCCTGATATTAAGCACCACTTTGACATTTGTTTTTATACACAATTACAAAACTGTATTTGAAAGACATTACAAGGAGGCCAAGATATATTTTTAAACTGGACTTCAAATCACTGTGTGGGAAACCGGCATCTTTGCGAGTACAAATAACATCTTCTCCAGAACATTCACTGTTATTATCATCATAGTGGCTCGGTTTGAAAAGCATCATTAGGCGTAGTTTCTTCTTCTTCACTTTATTTTCTAACATTGAAGGACATTTTGAAGTGGGAAAATGCATGAGTTGCGTATAAGAAGTGATGTCTATAGTTTGACAATGTGCCTCCCACTGGCTCCTCTCAGAGAGGCTGCCAGCATCACTGCAGTCACTAGTCACTACACCATCAATATCTGTTACACTTGGTGATTCACTGCTGGCGCCGGGGGGTACCACTGGCTGGATACAAGATTGACTTAAGACAGTTAAGACATTTGAAAAAAAAATCATATTTAACTTCCCTAGTTCTAGATTTGCAATTGTATAAGTAGCTAACTGTGTGATTGTTTGATATGTACTAGGTCTGCCTAGTTAGATCTCAGTCACAGTATAATAACAACATTTTCAGCCTTATTTTTTCTAGACATAAAAAGACCCAATAAGTTTTAGTAAATTCGTTAAAAGAAATATAACGAGCTTTCAGTCAATTATAAAAATAATATTCTGGATGATACTTTCTTTGTAGTCTTTGCTGTAATATAAAACAAAAAATAATTATAAAACCTAAAGTAATCCCCTGAGTGAACAGTTATAAACGATGTTACGCCACACCGCGAGTGGAGTCAATTCAATCGATTTAATAACTCGATTGTTCACAGCCTCTTCACTACAACACTATGCTGAACATAATACATTTATTGCAATTCAATCTGGGAGCGCTTTAAGTGTCTATTTAAATAACAACAACAAAATTCGATTGATGCAAAAGTACGTACGTAATTTTTGTTTACATTTGCCAATGTGTACACAAAAATTATGTTAGTACACGCAACACGCAATTCATTTTCAACGCAATTGATAGCTGTATTTATTTTATAAATTTGGGTTCTTATTTACCATGAAATCGATGTTGGGAAGTAAATAACTACTTAACTTTATAAATATACTTCACCTATGCAACATTGCCAGAACAATATACTTCAAAATAACTGAGCTCAAGTCAAGCAGGCCTAGTGATTAAACAGAAGCACAAAAAATAACTATTAATCATCTACCACCTACCAAAAGTCACAATTAAAAAATCACTTGAACTTAAAACCTCTTTCAGTCAATAAACTCTCCATTTTTAAATTATCGAAAGAGTTTTATTATCTTTATAAATAAATCCAATTACACCATTTCCCCGGTAATATTGTTCGCGGTGACATTGTATGTAATGCAGGGGTCGTCAACCGATATTGGGCACAGCGGAAACCAGACTGCAGTTCAAGGTTGGACACCGCTGGTTTCGCTTTCGTTCCAACATGTAGCTTAATGGAAGAGGGTATGATTTATTTACAGCAGAGCTGATATTTTAATTAATGTAATTGTTTATGAGTACATGTGAATTTGTAATTAAACGGCTACACACATTTGGATGAAATTCGGTATGGAGATAGACTGTGCGCAGTGGCTGAACAGTGAACATATGAACACATAGGCTGGTATCTAATATTGATTACACAGCAACGGATTTATTAATTTAAATTAAAACGTACTAAATAGTTAACAAGATGATGAATTAATTTTGTATTACTACATTACGAATACATAAATCAAAATTAAATAAAAAAAAGCTTTTATTTCCTTAACATCCGAATTTCAAACAGAGTTTTTTACATTTGTGGTACCTAGTTAATTTGTTTACGATTTACTTTCATTAAATTATTGGTTAGTGAGTTGTATCTTTCTTGGTGTCAGGTCCGCCTGTGGCGGAAAAATCCTCTTCCAACTGTCCTTTTGATTGTAGCTCCAATCCCAGTATTTATAGCAATTCAAGAGAGTATAATACATCCTTGACATAATTTTGTTCTATTCGGGCAGCAACCATAGAACTTATTCCAAGACCATAAAATTTATTCCAAGACCCAAAAAAAGGGGCAACCATGAAGCACAGCTTGTATGCAATGCATTATGAACCTCAGTCAGCGGTCTGCAGTTACCGTACAAACCGGAAAGCCGTCAGTTCAAGGTTACACCACGCTGTGCCACTTTGTGTCGCTTTCATTTATGCATCTCGCTTTATGCAACCGAAGAAAGTGTCCCAGGGCGGTTGCAGGGACACTCTGTTATGTGAATGGATGTTATGAAGGCAGGTATTGTTATATTTTGTAATGATACCTAATACGTTTTATTTCGACCATTATCTTTTGTACTAAAGAAAATTATTATGGTTACCTGACCACAGCTCAGGAAGAATACATTTTTATCGTATTTCAAATTTAAAAAAGTATTAGTCTTAAGCAGTCCAAATTACAAAATACAGACCTATATTATATTACAATATTATATATGTTTTTACACAACGGTATTGCCTAGCCAAAAAAACTATATGTAAGTAAATGAATCTAAAGGCAATCTCCCAAAACGACGAGTCAATTAAGGTTCCACGCCGCCATATTGAAACGTCCAAGCACGGGAGTTTAATTAAAGCACGGACAGGACAATGCGGCACTTGTCCAGGGAAATTAATATATTTATTGACTGCAACATACGGGCTGATTTAGTGTATGGATTCAGATATTTATCTAAATCAATCGAGATGGTCATACATGGACCAAGTAAAAGAAAAGGCGAGTGTCATGTCGTATAAGGAGGTCAAGGAATTGGCAGAAGATCGGGAAGAATGGCGCATGCTCCACAGACAAGGGCCCTGCCCTTACATTTGTGATGATGATGATGATAATTCTTCTTTTCTTATTGGTTAAGTAGGGTTATTTTAATATATTGAAATTATAAATGACTAATTCATTCTTTCAAGATTTGACTAGGGTGATTGATGGTTATATTAACTAGTGTCAACCTGTTGAAGAAATAAGACAATTGACTATACATAAAAAGCTCAAAAACTGCAGATCATTGTAATTTTTTTTATCGGTGTCATTGCAAAACAGGCTGATCGATCAAGGATGGAGTGCCCTCGTATTTAATCAGATCTAAAGTTTCAAGTGAGTAAAGAAATAAATTAATCAATATTTTATTTGCCCATGTTGTCACTTCCTCATACAAATACCATGAAGGTGACTAATTTCGCACAAGTCTAGCAATAATCCTCATCATCCTAAATTTAAGATAACTTAAGGAGTTTATGTACTTACATTGAATATCAGAGTAATAAACGAATTTGAATCATTGTCAAACACTAAACAATGGCTGCCATCGACCTCACAGATAAGATCTAGGGATCGCTCACCATCATTAGTCTTTATGCCGGCAATGATACACATACATCACAATACTAACAAACAGACAAACAATCAATCAAAGTATTACAATTTAGATTATTGATAGCCATGTTCAACTTGGTATGATTTGTCTGAGAATTTGATAAATTTATTACATGTATAGTGTATTTCTTAATGATAAAAGTACTTAGGTTAAGGTCAGGGCGAACTTGTGGTTTTAAAATTGGTTATCGTGAGTCCATCAATGACTGATGTATAAGAGCTACTGTGCTAATGTTCATTGGTAGAAGATAAATTAACGGAAAATGAAAGGAATTTTTCGTGCTTTTATTGAAGATTTTACTTCGTTCAGTTTTTCTAGTACAGCAGACCAAAAAGGTTTGCAATAAAGCTCCAGCGACAAAACCGTGTATAAATGACCAAATTATAATGGTGTCAAACATAGAAAGTACTAGATTTCAAATACATATAAGTAAACGAAACTACCTACTCAAAAGTTTTGTGATACAAACCTAAGAAATGTACTTAGTGATATCAATCAAAAACTACCTTCTTCTTTTATAGTCAGTTAAAAAAGTTTTATCATCTAACCAGTGTTATTAGAAAAGTACCATAAAACATTAACACGCACAATATGAATCTCAAGCAGTGTGGTTATGTCCAAACATGGCTCGATCAAACGACACCAGTCGTTCAAGGCAATGTCACTCGTATATGGCAGTTCCGGGCCTGACATACACAACACACTGCTGGAGTAGGTAGGTACTGGATTAGTCAGGAAGGTGTAACTTGGTTGCTTAGTCTGTGGTGATCAGTAAGGTTTATGAGAGTGGTGGACTTTGGTATTGAAAAGTTTCAATTTGATTATTTCTGTTGAATGCATTACGAGTAAGTACGCAGTATCCCCATTTCATAGGCCATAACATAATCTTCATAAGATGGATAGTAATTCATTAGCTTTTCTGAAATATCCCTCCATATAATCCATGAGACATTCTTCGAATTTCCGATGTCTCCGTATATTTCCACCTCGCTCAGACCCTCAATACTGCTCAATACCGTGTCGAATGACATAATTGACAGGCGTACTTTATTAACAACCGATTTGTTCGTACCAGTGGCACTACAACATGTAGACACGTAATTAAACGGCCATTAAAATAAAACAACGTTAGTCCAAAATAACGAATGCTATTGATAAAACTGACGTTTGTGTTGTTTCTATACACACACTCTGTAGATAACCCAAATTATGTTCCGGAAATATCGATGCACCTATGTCTGATTCGAAATATAGGTTTATGTGTTTGCATGCTATTTGACTAGAATTGTTCACGCCTAAGTTACGACTGAGATTGGTTTCTACCATATTTTTAATTATTGTAATACCTACATACCTTTTTAACATATAGATAAGTTGTACCTGTCTCTGGTTCATAGTCTATGCTTAATACTTACACTGCATTAAATATAAAATTTACGATTTTTCATCGGCCCATCAATCACATTTAATGATCCTCAAACCGCCGCATTACGAGGGTTTCTTCCGTATTTATACCATTAAAGGCACTTGATATACCAATTTGGGTAGTTGATATACCATTTTGGGGTACTTGTTAATACCATTTTTGGGGTATTAAAAAAAGCAATGTATTGAAAGTGTGAATGTTTATGATATTAATCGCGAGTGAGTGACCGCGGGGCCTTGCAAGGCTGGCGGCATTGGCGCGCTGCCCTTGTACGAGGCAACCGGGCCTGTGGCTTCTACGTTACGAGGACTGATTGATTTTTGATGGCAAATCGCCTAAACTTATCAACACTATACATATATGTAACGATTTTGGTTTTTGTGTCGATACGAGATAAAATTACTAAACCAGAGAATAGCCAAGATGAAAGCTAATAGTTAAAACTTATTAAGTACTTTTTTCTATACTTTTGGACTAAACTATTATTATATTGGAAGTCCGTGTATTTTAAAGTGCGAGAAATAAACTAACGTTAGCCCCCTCGTGGTCAATATTAAAAACTTCTCCATAAAAATAAATAACCCTAGCTCCCATGAAGATCAACCGCAACAACTTGAATCCCCAAGCCAACATGAAGTAAAGGCATGTAAAGGTAACAGTAACAGCATGTTGTTTACTCGCGGCCGACCTTGGCGACCTTGCGAGACCAGCCCACGGCGCGAGCGGCACGTCGCGTCGCACTGTATCAGTATAGCACACTTATTACAATAAATATTAAGTTTATACGTGTGTTTGTAGGAAAAAACTGCGTGGGAGGATCTGGGATGTACTCGCTCATGAAATCGTCGGTCAGTTCGTGGAGTCAACTAGTCTTGCGGATGCCTCGTGGAGAGGCGAAACACGTGTCGACGAGAATATCTTGCCAAAGAACTACAAAACTTGAAGACACAAGGTGCGGTGTTGGTAAGATCTTAAGAATCACGAATGCCACTTTGGTTAGGAGGAGAGGTGTGGCTATGGTATATGGAGGAACACACCTAAAAACTACCTAGTTTGTTGTTTGAAGCCGGTTAAGGAGCACTCGCAGCGGAAAAACACTACACATTTTTCCAGAGTTTCATTTACAATGGATTTTCGCAAAGTGACGCCTGATTCAATATCTGATTCATATCAGACATAAACCAAATGCAAGTAACACCACCATGCGCAACTAGTATGTCACACTATGGTAATGCATGCAAGTTGCTGCACTTCCTTTTATGCTTTGTTAATGGTTTCACGCGTTATTTTATAATCATTACCTGGGCGAGTTAATTGGCTGACTCACTGACTCAGGGTTAGATTTAATATGTGATTATTTTATTACAAAATGATAATAATGTGATAAATAGCAAACTAGCACTTTTTATGATGTGTTTATAGGTATTTACTACTGATTAGATGAATAAAAATAAACTATGTAAATTAAAATAATTAATCATCTCTCTCAATATTCGTATTCAGACTTAACGCTACACACAGCGCCATCTTGTTCAAAATGTATCAAACGGCCGTTTGATATTGAAATAGATAAGTTTGTAAATCGTTTCGATCGAAGGCCAGTTAACTCTATGCTTCTTTCTGAGATCTTTTTAATCCAGGTTAGTATGTGAGTATTTAACGAATTTAAATGAATGCCCCGCTACCTACCCCATTTCCGTCCTTAATTTACCCCTGTCGTCTCCAAAAAAGACACTTTTTTCCTTCTACTAATTTGTGTAGTGTTTATAATTACACCATTTGTTCGTGCCACAGAATAAGTGACAGTGACTTCGTGTGATGACCCCGGATGTGAGGTGAAACGGAAAAGTTATCTAAAAGGTTTATCAAACTAAAATTACATGAAAGGTACATATTTATTTTGTAGAACAAATATGCATATCATCGAATAAGAATTCAGCGAGAAAGAAAATTTTAATAGCAAAAAGTGTGCGATGGCCGGGAATCGAACCCGGATCAACTGCTTGGAAGGCAACTATGCTGACCATTACACCACCATCGCGGCTGACGTGTTACTCGAAATTACAAAACTAATGATACAATTTAATTGGACACGCCTTTGAAACTGATTGAATCACGATCGAAAAAATGATCGAACATTAGTTTAGTTTATTTTACATCATTAGTTTTTGTCTGTTATTGCTTGCGATACGGTTTATTATGATAAAAGTGATTCCTTTTTCAATTCCTAAGCCATTTAAAACGACTTTTTTTTACTGAACTACATTGTAGGTCCTGGCTGTTTATCTAGCTTGTACCTATGGCAGTCTTTAAGCCATGTCAGTGGCCCTTAGGGCAGCCTGATAATCTCTCGAGACCTGAGTTAGCCACTCTCTTTCGATAAGAAGAAGAAGAATAGGCAGGCACCACGTACATACAAAATACAATATACATAATATTTATAGTAAATAAGTACCTCACCGTTAATCTAAAGAAACAACTTTGCTTCTCCCATACATAGTCATATCATCTACCATAACAGTACCCACACCTACCCGCCTATATACCTACCTATATACTATATACCTAGATGTCACTCGCAATCACTTTGTAGCTCGCCGCGGGTGCATCGTGATCTACGTGATTTGAACGGAGACCAGCCTTCGGGATTATTGAGGATTGTCGTGATTAGTTTAATATAGGTTTTTGAAAAAAATGACGTTTATATGAAAGTGGCCAACATCGGTGAATGATTGTTTTTAACCGACTTCATAAAAAGGAGGTTATCAAGACTTCTGAAAGTTTTTTTGGTCTTGTAATGCTCTAGGCGCCTCTGACATGGCTTAAAGTAGGTACACTGAATCGTAATTTATTGCATAGTTAAAATGTAACTGCCATTTTATTTCAATTGAATGACTAAGTTTATCAGTACTTATATCGACTTAAAACTAAAGATGTTAAGTATTTGACTAGCTGGAAATCTTAGCGGAACTTCAGAACTCACGTCAAACGAGATAACCCGATAAACGAGATAATTAAAATAAATATAAAATAAAGAATTAAATATAAATAGTTCTTCAACAGTTGGTCACTCCAGTCTATGAGTCGTGCTACCATCTCGCTGTAATTGGCGACACACGTTCTCACGCCGGCAGTGGGGCCACACCCTTATACGTCGCCGCTCACAGACGAACCACCGCTTTATACAGTTTAGAAAAAGTTTTACTTTGGAAAGTAGGCGTGAAAATGTTTACTAAATATGATGTAAATTATCTTTTGAGCAAATTGATTGTATAGTAATTTAACTGCATAGAGATCACTATCGTCGTTTATAGTAAAACTTTACTAGTATTTTTAGATTATAGTTCGGCCTTTAACCAGCAGGTAAATAAAGATATCTCGTCACAAGCCAAAGGGTCAAAAAGTCGAATTCAAAAAAGTACGTTTACCTAAGTACCTATATAAAAGTAAACCGATATTCCTTCTAACCCCATGAATAATGCAAGTTCCTACAATAATATGTGTGTCGTGTAGAGGAAATAGTAAATCTGTATTTCATCACATCCTTGGCAAGTTAATTTTCTCGCCAACTTGACAAATAGGTGTAAAATCCAGTAGGCCTACAAATGTCTAATAACTACACAAATAACTCTGCTCACCTGGCGGCAGCACTTCTGCAATTTTCTATGTAAATTGTTTACAATTTCAAGTTCCAAATTTATCCACGAGCAGATTTTATTTGTGCGTATCCTAATAGTTACTTTCGATCGACTCCCACGTACAAACTATTTAGTGGACATTTTGCGTAATTTTCGCGTCAGTCTATCTGTTTTACAATCTTGGCTGAACCATCTAATATCTGGGCCTGAGGGCTTAAAATAAAATATTGTTGATAAATATTATGGAATAGGTGTTATCTTCTGCTTTACGTTTTTTCTGACAAATTTTAATCAAAAGATGATAAAATCAAATCCAAATACTCATATTTAACTACATATAACTAACCCACCGGAAACTTTATATTTGCAGTTAAAGGATACGTTTCGAAACAATCATTGTTCAAGCAATTGAAACGTTTATGTAATTCGAATTTATTTGACACTCAAAGTGTTTCAGTTTTAAAATTCAAAGAAAAAAAGGTAGGTATCTACCGCAGCAGATGAGAAAAATATCTTATACCTTTAAAATATTGAGTTGACGACAAATCCCTTGAAAACGCTTGACACCAGAGTTAGCCACTTTGCGTAGATTTACTTACTTGTTTTATGAAAGGATACCTTTAGCTCAGTCCAGACATTAGTTCTAATTTATGCACTAGATAAACCGGTAACAGAACTGCAGAAATTGGGAAACTATCATAATGCAGAGATTACAATTCAAGATTGCTTGAATTACATTGAAATGTCCAGATTGATGGGATCACAGTTGTACAGGAATGTTGTACGGGTGTAATTAATAGAAACTTGGTTTAGGTTATTTCTGGGCAAGTTTGAGATTATTGTGCTCACTGCTATTGTGTTGTTTTTTATTATCTGGTTATTAATCTATAAGGGCTTGCTGCTAATTTGACTGCTTTTAGGGTATTAAAAATAACATATATTTTTTATTATCTTAGTAATTAAAAGTATATATCACCAAGTTATAAAATAGTAAAAATATTCAATGTGGACTCGGTCATAGCAAGCAAACGAATACCTACTCCCTTTATACATGTCAATTTTTTAATGAATAATTTTCAAACCAAATATTACAAACAGCCATAACCTACAGTCAAACGTATCATCCGCTCAACGTAAACGTCCAAATGTAAATAAATATAAATTCAGCTCGCTAACTATGACACAAGGTATAATATTTACATAATATAACCACTTAAACAGCTATTTTAATGCTTTGTTTAAGTTACAAGAGCGACATTTTCGTCACAATGCCATTGTCACTAACTCACTAGTCACTACACTGACGCAACTCACTTCCTCCGTTTGTCTGTCTGTCTGTCAAGTAGGTCGCCGGGCAAGGAGGTCACAGGAGATAGTGAGGCCTATGTTCAGTAGCTGATAACAGATGAATGGAGAGAGATGATTACGATTAGTTATTAATGAAGGAGTTATTTTAATACTTCCATTGTAAATGATAAAAAATAAAACGAATTACTATTTTAAATGATATATTCTTAAACAATATAAGATTTGTGTTAACTCACTACTAATCAACACATGTCATGTTTACGGCTATCTTGCAGAATACATGTCTTTACCTAACACTCGAGAAAATCTTATCCCCTAGTTACTTGTCAATATATTATTTACTAATGAGTTGCATAATATCAAAATAAGTGTGTAATTTCTATATCCGACAGCACACCAAATTAAAACAATCCAGTAACCAACTAATTTATGTGAGTCAATTACTTTTGCCCAAGAAAACCAGAAACGTATTTTTTTTATTTTTTTAGAATACTGTTTATCAGAAACAAACCACTGTCAGTATGTTAAACTGTACATTAACACGAATCCACGTTCCACTTCCAACACTCACAAATAACCAAACGAGGGATCAAACACTAATATATCCCCAGAATGTATAATTTCTACATTGAAACGCCCAAAACGTCGGCGATTTTAAAGAGAACAAGCTTTTGGTTGTCTCCCAGTGTACCAACGACATAATACATCAAAGACAGCTTCATATGACGGTAAAATTTGTAAAATCATCTGTTTAATATGGTGTTTCTAAGTCACTGATATGCTGACCAATCATCATTCGGACCTTTCACATCATTGCTTGATCAGACACTGTATATATACATGCTAGGTTAGGGTGCTGATTAACAGATTGTAGAATGGATAAAGATATAGCGGTATTTTTTTTTTTTTTTTTTTTTACGTGGGATAGGTTTACGTTTGACTACAGCCTGCCTGATGTTAAGCATTGCTGCAGCCTAGGGTGTAACACGTTTACCTAGAAGATACCTATTAACTCTAGATTTGAAAACCCCTGGATGGTAGTTCGCAGGAAACACAGCTTCTGGTAAAGTGTTCCAAAGCTTTGCTGTCCGTACAATAAACGTTGAAGCAAAGCGCTGTGTTCGATACTTCGGCACTTCCACCATAAAACGGTGTCTACCTGCGGACTTTCTGCTTGTTCGGTTATAGAAGGGAGCTGAGGGAATCAGTTCATGTAGCTCCTCTGCACACTCTCCGAAATGAATTCGATAAAAGACCGACAGACTGGCCACCTTGCGGCGATGATCCAAACTTTGGAGTTTTGCCTTCTTAATGGTGGTTTTACCTACTAACCTCTTAGCTCGCGTCTCAATCGAATCCAACGCCTCTAGCTGGTATTTTGCTGATCCATCCCAAAGATGCGAGCAGTACTCCATGCACGACCGAACTTGTGCTTTATACAAGGTAAGCAACTGTTCCGGATGGAAGTACCGACGCACCTTCGAGAGGATACCAAGCTTTTTGGCAGCCAATTGAGCCTTTGACTCAATATAGGACCCAAAATTTAACGACGAGGTAAGGGAGACTCCAAGTAGGTCCAGTTGGTCTGTGATTGGAATCGAAACATTCCGGAAAGTAGGGGCCAGGTGGAACGGCCTCTTTTTGGCGGAGAAAAGACACGCCTGCGTCTTAGTGGCATTGAATCTGACCAGGTTGGCATCGCCCCAATCAGAGACTGCCTGAAGAGAAAGATTCATGCGTTCGACCATGGCCTCTCTGAGTGTTTGGATTTCGGCCGCATTAGTTCGTGCAGTGGACACATAACTCTCTACAACCGTGCTGTCGTCTGCATACCCAAAGATACCGGGTTTGAGCAGATCGTTAATATGCAGCAAAAATAGGGTTGCAGACAGTACTGACCCTTAAGGGACTCCGGCATTAACAGCCATCCGATCTGACGAGCAGCCATCAACGACCACCCGATTAGACCGATCCCTCAAAAAGTCTGAAATCCACGTACAGAAACCAGCGGGCAAACCGTACGAGGATAGCTTACTAATAAGGCCATCGTGCCATACCCTGTCAAAGGCTTTTGAAATGTCAAGAGAAACCGCCAGTGCTTCTCCGAATTTCTCCATTGCCTCACTCCAGATGTGTGTGGCATACGCTAGAAGATCCCCAGTTGAACGATTCCGGCGAAAGCCATATTGTCGATCACTGAGGAGGTCATTCGATTCTAGGTACGCCAGGAGCCTGCCGTTCAGGACGCGTTCCATACTCTTACAGAGAATGGACGTGACTGAAATGGGCCTGTAGTTGAAAATGTATAAAATTGCGCATCTTTGAAGGTCGATATGGACTTTTGCAACTGCTGTTAATGTCTGTCATAAGATAATATGGTTTTCTAGGGCATTTCTAGTACAGCCTATATATTTTTACGGAGCGTCGAGAATCATATTTTACCAACACTTCAAACCTATTCAGCAATAAAGACACCGACTAAGAAGAAAGCGGTAATTAAGAGTCTTTGGATTGTTATATCTATACAGCGCCCAAATAGATGTGATCGATAAGAATCCAGGTCAGACCCTATTTGGGAGACAACGGAACTGGTACCTAAGTGCTGTTAGACGCCCACTGGGCCTACCATACTGCCCTAGTCACTGTCCAGTGGACAGGCCAAGGTACTAAAACTAAATGCTTGTCTATATATATATATATATATATATATATACAAGCATTTAGTTATATATATATATATATATATATATAGTAGAAGTTAGTGAGCGTCGATGTTATTAACCGACTTCAAACAAAAAAGGTTATCAAGTCTTCTGAAAGTTTTTTTTTTTTTATGTTCGTCTGCTCGCTTGGCTAAGGTGCATCTCTAAATTAAATTTTATTACGTAGTTCGTAACAAGCCAACCTTATAAAAGCATGTTAAACAAATATACCAAACTTAAATTCAGCTTATTTCTACAGATAACAAGGTTTCATTGTAGGTATGCAGCAAAAACACAAATCTAAAACCTAAATTCTTAGACCTTTTACAACTAGGTATAATGTTGCTCTCTGTCATAGCAGTAGACTCAGCAGATCAACATTCTAAACTACTGATAACTGATACTCCTGGAGTCGTAGCTGTCCTCGTGACCTATTTTCATCGTCATTTGTCGAGCAATTACGAGCGCCCTTGGCGGGTCTCAAAACTTCGCTTATCTAGTTCCCAGGCGGTTTTGTAACCATTTGAGTAATGATTCTGCCAAATTGACATGATACATTCTTTTTGTGTATTAGTATTGAATAGTTGTACATACATAGTAGATTGTAGTAAACCAAACACTGCATTACATTTAGCCAAGCTGAGATATTTTTATATTAGTTTTTTTGCATATTTTCAAAAGTAGTGGAACACAAGCTAAGAACTGGAAATTTAATATTATTGACCTAAGTTACCAGTATATCACAGCTGGTAAAAGAGTCATTAGTTGTTAAATTTAACAACTCATTGAAAAAATTTGTATGGGCGTAACCAAATCTAACCTGTTAGACATAAAACGCAGTTAATTGGCATAAAGTCGTAAAATAAGAAGTATATCAGTTTGATGGTGTATGTTCCCTATAAGGCGAGCATTGTTTTTGCTTCGACCGTCGATAGTGATGTGAATGACCACTGACCGACACCTACGCGAGTCTTTCAAACCACGGACTTACAAACTTACAAACTGTTAGAAATTAATCCAGCTGGGTATACGTCGAATCCGATATAAAGAGATTTCATGCATTTAGTAATCTTAGAATTTACTTTTACCACCGAACTAGCAGGAAAAAATAATCTAAACTTCCAGATATCTATTAAAACGTAAATATACTATGTTCTTTTACACCGTGCTATCAGACATTTCATTATCGACCACCACAAAAGAACCCTATATTCCAAGATGCCTCATTTTATAGAATGGAAATGGCTCTCACAAAAAAATGCTGAAATACACACCACACATTTCCACGATCACTGTTCCTGTCTGATTTCCGCTTAGACATCCAAAATTTGAAGTCATGAAGCAACGCTTTGCCTGCTATCTTTCTAAATGGAGCAAGGTAATTCAAAGCTCCATGATCAGGGCATCGCTAGATTTGGCACCTAATCACATATAATAACGTTTATTATTTTAGTGCTAAGTGGCAGCCGAGAGATCTCAAGTACGTGTCAAGATATCGAGATAGGTAGAAGAACGTGTAGTTCGTAGGCGGACTTGACAAGATCACGTCAAAAACCTTGGACCGTTTTTGGAGTTGGTTAACTGACCAATGTTGTAAATTGAAGTGTGTTGGTAAGCACCTATAAAATCATGAAGTACCTACTCGCAAAAGTAATAGTGAAATATCAATATAGAATGCCATAGAAGATACATACATACTAACTTACGTGAATTAAAATTCACACCTTAGAAGTAAGAAATGTTGTACATGTTTAAGGGTCTTAGGCTCTGTCTATTTTGTTCTAAATGAGCAATTTACGAATTAAATAAAAACTAACAACACACACATAGGCACATATATATATATATGACGTAACATACTGAGTCCATAAAATATTTCTAAGTGATGTAGGCAATGCCTCCGCAAACAATTCAAAGTATTCAATATAAACAGGAGCCATAATTAGACCACTAAGTTCACACTCTCATTCCCAACCTACCCAAAAACTAATAATAAACCTAAGCACATGTGTTCCCCCATTGATAGTTCATAATGGTGGAAGCCACACGCAGCGCACAATAAGCACATTAATGACTATCTACTGTACTGTACGATACAGGCTGGGACCTTGTCCAAATATATGAATGACATAGTATAGTCTACATCGTAAACGAACATAGAAGAAATTTTTTATACTTCGGTTTTCGATCTTATTTTTTTTTTAAGAAAGGTTTTTCTTATATTATATAAATTACACATTGACTTTTCTGTGGAAATTATTCACCAGCTAATCAAAACTATTCATTATGATATTAGGCTTGGCTGCGACTGTCTTTGATTATATCTCTGAAAAAACTTTATTTACAATAATAAAATATAAAAACAAGGGAATAAAAACTAAACATACTACTTCTAACTACCTACTACAAAAAGGGGCACTAAGAAAATCTTTAGAAAAGCCTAAAGATAATCTAAGTGCTCCAGCCCACTACCAGAGGGCAGCGTGCCCAGCATACTGAGCATACTGGCCGCATTACCACGCTGGATGGCAATGCTGATACGTTGAGCCAGAAAAGTAAAAAGTATTAAGTAGTTTGACATGATTTTAATAACAAAAAAATTCATTATTTTATTAATAAAACTAGACATTGTAACTTCTAAAATTTTATAAAACTAAATGTTATAAATTCAATTTGACGAGATATTGTAATTTGTGTAGCATATTCTGTGATATTAGTACTTATACCTATACCTATGTATGTTACAACTTTACATTATCAATAAAGATTCTTTATCTTTATCTTTATCTTTATTCTTTGAAAAGTATTTAATAATTACAATACTCAAGCAAAACATTAACTGTTACTTAAATTAGCTCTGCTCCTTTCAGGCATATTGTTCATTTTCTTTTGAATCCAGTCTTTTTCAAAATCCGTCTTAGCGTAGATTTCTTCTAAGCAAGCGAGCTACATCTTTGATTGCTGAACGCTTAATCAGGCAGGCAATTATCAAACGCAAATACATCTACATATTTATACAAAGCTTCATAATAACTAATATAATGACTATGACAAAGAGTTAAAAAGAAGGAAACACACGAGACATTGTTTGCTTTACGTCTGGTAGTGGTAGGAGGGCCGCGAGATGACTCACACTCACTGGCAGTGTGTTTTGTTCTAGATAAGTGTTTAGGTATTATTCAAGTGCAGTGCTCTTTATTTTCAGGAAGCGCACTACAGTATTTTTTTTGTAGGTACATTTTTGGTGAATTTCTTGTTTATTAGTTAAGTTGCATTTAATAGATAATGTAGATGGTGAATATCATTATAGCCCTATTTTAATTCACGATACTTGATTTTATTCGGGTTTCTACAACATTTCTAACCTACACAAGATATATTATATTTCTAGTAATAAATTTAACTAGTATTTAGAGCCAATATGATTGACAAACTCAGATTTACTCTTAAAACTTAACTAAACATTGCTGACATTAGTAGTAATTTTAAATGTTTATTTTTATGCAATTTGACATTGAAATTAAGTAATTAGAATAAAGAACTTGTTTACAAAATATCTAGAAATCGTAACGAATTGTAACGAAACAGGTCGTTCTGTCGTTAAATGAAGGCTCTGTTTTGAAATACTTACCTATATTACGAATGTTGAATGATTAATACTTACCTTATATTTTCAAGATAAAACTATAGCTTACTAGATACTCGTGATTGTTCGCGTACTTACCTGAAACAAAAATACACGTAACATAAACACAGTGCTCTCACAACTAATTGTAATGATTAACATGTTGTTTTTTTTATATTACGAGGTACTCAAATTAGTGAGTCCCCAATGCATTAATTCTGCGAGGAGCCACAGCCCTCAACAATGGGGAATACGTTTCAATGAGGAGGAAATATTTTAAAGCAAAGAAAGTTACTCAAAGCTACAAACTACTATTAGACTTGGATTATTATGTTATTATGTTTTACTCGCAGGCATAAAACAACAACTTTATGCGATTACAAACCTATAAATAACACATTATCTGCGGAAAAACAAAAACATCTCGATACACAAATCGATTAGTCACAATCGAGTAAGCCGATCGATATCTCGATAATCGACAGAATCGAATCGCACCGAGGTCGTATTCGTTACTGTCTTCGGTAAAGGAAGAATGTTGTCTGTCCTTCTGGATGTAATTAATTGGCGACCAGGAACAGTACGCCGAGTAATTGGTAATTCAGTCGATGTACATTGTACACGGATTGTCATGGCCGAGCAGAAATATTTATATATTTATTTATTAATGTAAAAAAAATATGTGTAAAAATCGTACAGAAGATTCAAGCGGATTCATAATTTTATAATTGTTGTTTCAATACATTGATAACTAGAACTAATAGTTGGAATGTTATCTTAAGTTTTATCTCTAGATCATGATATGGATGTGATTAGATGGATGCTGAAAAGTAAATTATTGTTGTCTACACTATTGATATCACAATAGTTAAGAAAAACTTTTCTTGTCTTTTTTGGCAAAATCATTAGTTAGGTAGGTATACATATAAGTCGAATTGTTTTAAGTGTTTGTTTCCATGTTATTATGAGTATGTATGTATGTCAGTTCTATAATAATTGTTTAAATGTAAGTACGCTCTACCATAAAAGAAAGAGCTTTACTTTTAGCAAAACCAATAGACTTATTAAGTCTCATACTCATATTTATACAAGATCGCCAAGCAATTCTTATTATCATCAAGATATTGCAAGGCCCAATTCGTAAATTTACATTTAATTATAGTTCTTAGATCTGTCTACAGCTTCACTTATCGCCTCTCAAAATAATGATACAAATGGCGCTTAATAACTGTTATAATATTAATAATATTGATTATTATAAGAGATGCAAGGTAGAAGGTCGACCGGGGCGCCGCGCGTGGGCTATGTTGTAAATGTTGTAATATGTACTAGAGGTACCAGGAATTATTGAAATTAGTAAGGATATTATTTTATTATTCATCTTTCAAGAATCACGGGCTTTACGCTCGATATTCAGACATCAGTGGGGCCGTAGCCAACACACAGGCCTTTTACAATATGATACTTAAAATTAGGCACAAAAATTACAGAGAGTGGATGTAAGGGTATGAAAATAACTATTTCAGATATGTGATTAATTTAGGATATTATTATCATTATTTTTATAAATTTTTGCATGTATTTGGTTGCTATTTGAGTTTGGGAGAGAAAAACTATCACAATAAAAACATATTCACACAACACACATATTGGGAAATCGATGCGCGCGTTGATGTCTTTCATGAGGCAATTCTGAAAACGCGTTGAACTCTTTGTACAGTTATGTACTAGGTTCATTTTGTCTTAAATAGCTCTGATAGTTGTGGTTTTTTTAATCAAGATAAATTATGAAGTCGAAAGAAACAAGTAATAGCCCAGTGGCGAATGTAATGTAAAATATGTTAGAAGGGAGACGAAATCATACCGTTTAGTTAATATTTTGATAAAATGTCTCACGAAAGTTTTAATATTGAAATCATACCAGTATTTTTAAACTTTTTTTTTTTAATTTGCTTCCATTGAAGCAAAAATGATGGTTACCTCATAAAATAGTCTAATACCAGGCGCCCGGTTCAACAATCGAGATCTTACATTCATTAACCAAGACTCGATTGAAACTTTGCCGTTTAATATTAGTACAAGTTTAATCGAACGGTTCATTTAGTCGGTTCAAATGACAGGTTACAAATGAACAGGTTTTCTAAAATTCTACTACATTCTTGTGATTCAGATTTAGGTATTGTTAATATACCTACTTATATAAATTATGATGATTAGGAAATAAATACATATAAGTATTGATAGCTGATTTTGAACCAAAACATATATATTATACTATGTGTTAATACACAACAAAATGTCACCTACTTAGTACTTCGAGTAGTTTACGGTTAGAATTTAACTAAAGCCATAATAAATGTAATCAAATAATTTACATTTCATGTTAGAATCTTACCTATTTCCATATAATTTGAAAATTCCCACAAAATTACCAAAAATTAATGTAATATGTTATCAGAGCGGATATATTGAGTTAAATAGGTGTTATCTAGTCGATCTAAAAAGGTTTTCGTTGTAAAACATTTGTTAACATGGCTGTATGGTAAGTGTTGCCACATAAATATGGAGTAACATATGAACAGTTTGCTTAGAACAATTAATCATAGCATCCATTAAGTGTATAAAAAATACAAATAAAATTAATTTGCATTCTTATAGTTTTTTTTTTCTAGTATATTTATTTGTGAAAGGATATCTTGCTTAACCACTGCCTTTTACAAATCAAATTGTGGTTGTTACAGTAAATTAATAGCTATAAAACACTTTTAACAATTTTTAAGTTAATTACTTAAAGTTCACAGAAAATATGGCAACTGCTTAATTAATTCGACGAGCCTATAATAACTTGTTAACTATACTTAATTAATATCTTGGCAGTTTTAACTGGCAATAAATTACTTAGAATTTGCCTACCTACTGGTTTTTAGCAAGATTGCAATTATATGTGATGAAATTTATTTAGGTGTTGCCTACTTGTGTTTTGAAAGCCAATTAAAAATTAGAACAACGTAACAAGTTTATTACAAGTGAATTTTGATACTGGGCAATGAAAAAACCAAATAAAAAACTTTCAGAAGACTTGATAACCTCCTTTTTTTAAATCGGTTAAAAATAGCTAGCTGCTAGTACAAATAAATTTCAGATGTAAAAAGTCATCTTTTTTTACTCATTTACTTAATTTTTTTTACTCAGTAACTTGTTACACTGCTATTTTAAATAATACACATTTTTTAAATTCTTAACAATATTTCGATGGTTACTATTTATTGTTTGTTTATAAAAATTGCACAATAATCTTACTTGAAAGGATATAATATCTGTCACACTAGCCAGTCATGTTAGCTAACAGACTTCACACGAACTACAAGCGGGAATAATAATACTTCAGGGGTTACTATATGATGCTGAAATGAAAACTATTGTTTTCTGTTGATAAAGCATTAATAAATTTTCTTTACAATCACAGTAAAAAGTAAACAAAGCAAGAAGAAGGGAACGGAAGTTGCATAAAGTTATTGTTTTTTTTTTTCATATTGGCACCATAATACATTAGAGTTGCCTGTCTTGTATGAAATAAAAAATACCTTGATGTCGCTTTTGAAGAAAATATGGTCTTGTGTGCGGTCTAATAGTTTAATAATGAAAGTGTGTATGTATGTATTGTATATACTTATTATGTATGTCAGGTATGTATATTCTATTATACATATGGTGAGTTAGAGAATTTTATTGACAAAAAAAAATTGTTACATTTGTATTTCTGTTATGAAAAGCTGTACAGATATCGGCATATTTTTTTATAAATAAATGTGTAAATGTGAAAAACATTGTAGAGTAACCACGACCGAAACCACGACGTATCCATGATGTGTCCATATCGTACGACATAGTTCCCCGTGCGCCCTTTACCCCGTGAAGCGACAAACAGCGCGCGCACGACTCACGACCGGCGCGGGCGCGGGGTGACGTGCTGCATTACTACTGGCTGGCGATAAATAGGCAGTATGATAGAAAAAACCGCATTATTATAAATGTATTTTGAGAAAAAATACTTACAGTTTTCTCACCACAACACAGAAAAATTAAACACAAATCTTTCTTTAATAGATTAAATGATCGCTCAACTTACTTTAAAGCTGAATTCAAACCTTTTTCAATTTGGCACACATACCTACTACAGGATTAAGCTCGTAAAAGAAATTTTAATTAATACACTTTTTATTACTTCGCGCGGAAGATGCATATATCTGCCCAAGAGGACAATATTTATCTTATAAATAGTGATATGAATATTTTGGCCCTTAAAGTAATTTTAATGAACCTTCCTAAAAATATTTCTACGGAAGCTAGTTACAATCACTCATAACCCTTCCTAAACTTCATAAATAGTTACTTATCACGCATGTATCACTATGTATGTGATGACCATCTGATTCAATGTTCAGTTCATTACCTCTCAGTTAGAAAGTTAACTGTTACTTATTGTACCACTTTGTAACATAATTGTAACTTAATTGTTTTATACCGTGTAATATTGTTACTTAATTGTTACATATCATGGAGGAACTGCGTTTGAAAATTGCAAGAACCATCCAGGTAGTGTGGTTTTTACTGAGGTTAGTAAGTTACGTTCGTGTTGCGTAAAAGTTACCGAAGATGAGTATTTTTTTTCAATTTCAAAGAGTTAAACAAACGTACATATATATCAGTACGTCCAAATACCAAGCAGTAGCGTTAAGTAGTACTGGGTGAGATTTAAATAAATGGAAAAGTTTTTTTGCTAGAATGCTTAATTTAACATAGTATAGCAATCGTTGAGCCATCTCAGAAAGCCTTAGGACGTTCCAAAATACTCTAGCTAGCATAATATACAGTTACAGAGACAAAACATAAATTACATCAAATATAAACAGAATTGAAGTAATTCTGAAGAGAAAAAGGCCAACGTATTTCTATTATCCTCTGAGCCATTATGCCTAACAATTTGATCGTATTATACAAACATAATTAATACACATAATTGATAAAATAAATAAACAAGCTAGCACGTAAGAGGCAGGCGTGTCGAGTGACGTCACAACATATTGACGTTAGTGATTTGACATTCAGAAGCGGCGCGGGAGTCGTGGGACACTGCTTTCTACGCTGATTGGCTTCCTTGGAACTGGATGAGTTATTAAAATAAATAAATTAAAATAGTTGTAAAAACTAAGAACTGTAGAAACCATAGTTAGCTACCCTCATACTTTACTAAACCGAATAGGTTTCTTTTATTTGACTCCTGCATAGTGCAGTGCACAACTTTAATATATTAATACAAATTTTATCCTATTTACAATCTTAGGTATGTATATTAAATATATTTACTAAGATGAATTTCAAGTTTATTACATAATTCTTTATGAAAGCTTTTATGATTTGATATCAATATTTTTGAGGAGAAATGACGATGATAATTCAAAACAAATAATACTGAGTCAAACTATCACATCCAGATTTAAACATCTAACAGCCGACAATTAACGTTCAAAAAGCCATAATTACATGTTAGCAATTACTGGCGAAAGTGACGACGTCGGTTATATCGCTTCTAACATCGATTATGCATGTTTAATCGATTATTTTACTCGATCTTTATCGAGTCGCTGACCGTGAAGGCTGCTGCGGGCGGTCACAAACCGGAATTCAATTTGTTAAGTAATTTTGGAATTCGCGTGAGAATATGAGATCTATTTTTGCTTTCTATGAAAGTTTTTGATGGATTTGGAAGATTTATATTAGATCGATTTTCATTACTTATAGGTATAAACCTAATATTAAATTATAAGGCAACAAATGATACAGGGCTGATAAAAATATTCGTGTACTATAATTTACTCAGTGTCAATTCACTAGTCAAAATCCAACCACAGAGTTGGGTATCCTAACTATCTCTCACTGTTATTCATTCGAAATCTAGTAACTTTGCCAAACTTAACCTATCAAGCCGGAGTTCTTGCATCCTACCGTTAGACAATTAAATAACTGGCAAGTTAAGTCATCCTCGCATAAGCCGCAAGTAAGAGACTTCTTAATTCTAAATAAATATATCATATCTCAAATTAAATCCAAGCAAACAAATTGCAAAACATTATTGCACTATTTCACCTGAACTTTGCTCCTTAAACTATCCTAATTACTCCATACAAATACCTACCAAAGGTCACATATCTGTACATTTATCTGTGAGATAATCTTTGATTAGCCGGTGCTAATCTCTGGAGTGACTCATGAAACAAAAAGCAATCGGAAAGAAACAAAAAGCGTTAATTAATCACGAATCAAAGTTTGAGTGCGGCCACGGTCGAATGTTCAGAGTTTTAGATGCTATACTGGTAGATAGGGATATTATTAGATAGTTAAATAATCATGGTTAAATTTAAAAAACAATGAAAACTCATACTTATGCCTAGCTATTCAACAATTCTACGTTAAATAAAAAGAATTGGGCATCTTTCGCATTACTCAATACGAGTCCATATCAACAATCAAGATTTTTTTAAATTGCATTGCACCACGAATTACAAGACACGTATATTATCTCTGGATATCCAGTAATTTTCATATTTTTTTTGCTTTATAAACGGCAGGAGCCTATCGCTACGATATAGCCGAATCTAGAAATCCAACAAATACCTACTAAGTACCCAGCAACTACCCACGGTCTATATTACACACAAGCACACAAGCAACACAAGCGTTAGCTTAGTGTGGGGCTAGATGGCGTTGTGTGCAATGTCCCGAAATATTTATTTATTTATTTATTTATATTGTGCCGCGAATAACGTGATGAATTGAGTGCTGTATCTAATTCGATGATGCTATATCAATCAATAGACGAATGATCCCGGACGGCAGCCTCCACCTCAGATCAATTACTTCATGGACTGCTTCCGTGACGGCCGCACAAAAAACTCTTGACAGTTCATCACATCACACGAATGTTATAAAAGCACAACATGGTGTTTCTGCTATCTTTTTAATATATGGCTTTGTGTATATATTTTTTTACATGATAGGCTCTCGCTTGACTACAAATTGCCTGATGTTAAGCAACGTTATAATCTACGATCTAGCGCACTTGCCTAGAATAAACTGGTTTACTCTCGACTTGAAGACCGACAAATTATAGTTCGAGGTAAGTACGTATGACTGTGAATAGATATTTGATTTATCTTTCACCAAGCACCAGATGATGTATTCTTGAGATGTTGTATAAAGAGCCAGCTCCATTCCAATAGAAGCAAGCTACAACTGCAAATTACAAATACAAAATTAATTTATTCATCTAAAATCTTAAATTACTTAATATTTCGAATCCTCTGACCTCGAATATGACCAATGAGTTTCTTTAGCGAGTTCCGCAGGCAACTTGGTTGTCGGACTGACCATTCTGAACAATGTATCAAAGAAATAATAGCAAACCAACCATCTGATGATAAGTGTTGATTTCGATTACAGAACAAGCTAACCTGAGGTGGAGCAAGGAGCAAGCCTGTAATGGATTGTAACTTATTTTTGGGGATTAAAGCGTATTATGAATTTTATCCCGGATTAACACAGTTAGACCACTAACTACATGCCACCGCTACTAAAATAATGGTTAAAAACACGTGGTTCATAATTGAAATAGACACGCCATGTTGATGGGTCGATGACAGGACGTTTTTGTACGTTTTTTTACAGTTTCTTGATACAATGATTAATGGTATTAGTCAGATATATTGAAAACGTCTGTAATTTAATTACAGCAATGTCAAACATGAGTTGTTTATTTTTCGTTTTGGTTTATCATCAAATAAATATTCCATGGTAGGTATTTCTACCACGTATGTTAATGTCTTATTTACTGCAATAAATTATTATTTAAATAATTTATAGTTATTGTAAGTATGATTATTAATAAGTACAAACAGTTTTACCAAATGACTCAACAAAGTAACAAACAATTCGTGACCTAAGCCGCAGGATAATGTTATTTTCCTGTTTTAGGTACAAAATATTAACTAAATTGCTTGAAATGCAGTTTAGAATTTTATTCATACTTTACTTGTTAATATTCAAGATCTCTTGGCCAAGGTTTTGCTAACCTCATGTCGGAATGTGTTGATAATTTTCTCACAATTAGGGCTAATTACCTTCAGTAAGAACTACTGAGAACTTATGATGGAACTTGTTGTTGTATACTTGTGTAGGTAGGTATGAGTATATTTCAGTTTCACTGCTTCAATCTAAATCTTTATGTAAACTCTCTTATATAAGACGTTCTATTCCAATTCTTAGTTCAGAGTATTATAGATGCTTTATAAATTTGTAAAACTAGCGCAGAGTCCCTGGTTGTTTGTAATTAAAAAGCTTGATTACTTCTTGCACAATTCAATTAATTAACAAGCAAAATTATCAAAATTTTGGCAACTGAAGCAAGGTTGGAACTATTAAGAAAAATTACCAAAAGTTGCAACCTCAATGCATCCGCCGTAGCTAATTGCAAAGTTTATTGCAATAATTGCAATTGTAATGCATTGTAAGGTTTAAAAAGAATAATAATGTCCTTGTCCATGACATTTGAAGTGTTGGGAGCGGGGCAGGGTGTGGCACGATAGTATATATGAATGGGCATAACAATCATATTTTAAATACATAAAATTATTAATGTAAACCGTTGTTACTGAAAGATCCTGTTCTGCTTGTAACATTTACCTACAATAAAACCAACATTTTCCTGGGACTGTGCAGTAAACACAGCCAAGTCAAGCCAAGTAAGTCACAGCCAGCCCCAACGGAAGACCAGCGCTGGTTGCTTCCACACAACCAGCATTATGCTGAGTTGGGGCTGTGTTGTGGCAGATTTTTATGTTTGTTTATTATGTTTTTACTCCTGTGTGTTCTTCTGTTAAATCTGTCACAATAAATGTTTTCTTTCTTTCTTTCTTTCTAAACAAATAAATTTCTAAATTCATTATTTGGATATGTTACGGAAGTTATATTATGTCATTTATGACTCTTGATACATGTAAAATACAGTATACGTCCTTTTTGCACTCTCAGAGGTTAAGGCTTTTTATATACTCTCATTACCAGAATTCACCATACTTGTAAGCTTACATTTTTATACCTTTTTTCTTTCTTATAGAATGTCTTTCACTAACTCCTCTAAGCCCGTATAACCGGCACACGCCGGGTGTCACTGGCTCCGTGCTCGGAATAACAACTCACCTACTTCCGGAGTGGCTGTACTGAATCCACTGTCTTCCGAACTGTATAGTATTAGTGTTGTATTACATGCCGGGCGAAAACATTGTCAAGCACGATCCATATCTTAGGCCGTAGTTGCTTTCCATCTGCATGGGCAATAAACTGTGATCAAGTTCAAACCAGATTTAGTTTAAAAAAGTCTGTATTTTCATAGGCAACATTTATGTACATTCTGACGTAAACTACGGCACCTAACTAAAAAACCTAAACCAAAATATTGCAAAAAATACGAAATCCCATAAAACCCAAGCAGATTTTTGGGTTTTTTGATTGTATTGTATTGTATTAAGTAGTATAGAAATCCTGTATTAGATATAAAGGTACTGTGATCGGGTTTCCCGTTGCGGGGTGAAGGAGGAACAAACATCAACAAATTATACAACCTCATTTTCATCAATGAGAAAATTAGGTTTTAAGGAGTGGTGGCTATTTTTACAAAAAATCTAATTAACTTTTAAAAATAACTATTACGGTTCCCCCTTTCAGTTTCAATGACACAGTTCTATAGCATGCTATGACATCGTAATTTTAAAATTCAATAATTATTAATCTGAATTATCACCATTTCAATTTATTTTCTTCTCATCAAAAATGCAATTCAATTTAATGTTTAAATTTTTTCAAGATATCTAACATTATCACCATCATCCCCAGCTCTTTGAATCCAACTGCTGCGTATAGGCCTCCCTTTGCATGTGCCATCTGCGTTGATTCTGTGCAGACCCCGTCTTGAAAACCCCAACTTTAATAAATTATTACCTTCCTATCCAAACTTTACTGTTTTAATTCTAAATAGAACCTCTATAACTAAAGATAGCCTATACTACCTCTATAGAAGACAGTGACGGTGTCTTTCCACGAGTGAAATAAAGAAAGTGTTGTTGGCACCACATTTGGTCTCCAGTGCCCGGGGCAAACACTATACTAACTATTAGGTACGGAACTAACTGGCACGGTGACGGCCGCGGTCATAAGTTGGATAATGGTTTGTTGTTTCTTTTTTATTATATTGTAAATTATTTAACTAAATTCGAGACTTAAAGTGCGGATTGAAAACTAAAATAAAAGTTCGGATTGAAATATCGTCTCCATCTCTCTAGGTCATGAAATATGAAGCTTCGAAGAGATAGTTTACCTGAAATGACTGACATTTGTAGCACACAATTATATGAATTGGTTATATGTTTTTAACTATGTAATTATCAAGCATCCTCATTATTAGTTTTTTAGAAAATTTCAAGTGTCTATTAGATAGTTCCGAAGTCACACCGAGGGGTCAAAGAGGAGGATTAGATCCCGCAATCGCTACCACGCCAGTATGTGTCATTCTATTCTTTACGACCACCTTGTACAGGTTACAGTGCATTGTGTACAATAAGGCGCAGCTTTCTAGAGCTCACACTTTAGGCGTAATTGGATGGAATAAAAACAACATGGACTCCGGTGGACAGATAAAATAGTTTCAAAAGTATAAAGTTTTTCTAAGAATTTGTGTGTGTGGTATCATCAAATTTAATTACTCGATCAATGTTTAGTTGAAATATTTTTTAAGAGTGTATTAAAAGAAAAGGCGGGTGTCATGTCGTATAAGGAGGTCAAGGAATTGGCAGAAGATCGGGAAGGATGGCGCCTCCACAGACAAGGGCCTCGCCCTTAAATTTGTGATGATGATGATGAAGCATTTTTTTCTGAAGATTGATGATAAATGATGATGTTACAATTTTGGTAAATGTAATTTTAATTGTCAAAAATATATAGACTAAACATTAAATTCGAAAACAATAAGCTACAAACGTATAAATGTAAACTTTTCACATCTCAACTCAGTAATTTACATAACCCTTATCTACAAAACTTGCCGCGTCACGCGCGAAACAACATTTCTCTCACGCGAGATAAAATCTCATTGTCCAAAGAAATAATGAAATTACTGCTCTCAATAATTACATGATTTACTACATTTCGCCATTGTTTGCTAGTTTCCCGCATGATTCGCACAAATTTGCGCTTTTAATTGCTTTTTGATTCAATCATTGAATTAATGAATGGCTTTGAAAGCTTTTCACGCAATTCTGCTAACGGGTATATCTGGAAATGACACCTTATTAGGTGATTCAGATCTAGATTGCAGTGAGTAAGATGAATTGCTACATAATTACTAAAACTGGTCTAATTAGTTGCGATTAAAGCTAAACACCGCTATTTTACATGTGTCATAATATATTAGTGGTGTCTTTTTGGTTTTTTACGAATGACAAATACAAAAACGATGACCAAGTGAAATATCCGTCACAAAAAAGGGATAATTTATTTTGCCAAAGCACCTACATGTAACAAATTATGATTTAAATATATAATTACTTGCGTTGAGTCTGGTCGTTTCTATGTATAATAAGTATGTATTTACAAAAGAAAAGTATATAGGTAATGTATTATATTCGTTATCTAGTACCCATGATACAAGTGTAAGCTTAGTATGGGGCTAGATGGCGCTGTGTGATATGTCCAGAAATATTTATTTATTTATTTAATAACACAATTGACGTAACGAACGTAACCAAACCATGGAAAATCATCACATGACGTACTTAAGTTACCCACTTATGTCTATCCCAGTCCAAAAGAAGATATAAGTTTACAGCCATTCATAAACACTCTGAGTTCTGACGTCACTCGATTGTTGAGCCAAAACAGTAGTTACTAGTTGTGGCTTAGCACGATGATTAATGAGGGGCGCTACTTGACCGTTAGAGGAAGAATAGGTGGAAATAATGGTAAGTGACAATATTGAGGAATATACACAACAGGACAAATATGGAAGTAAATAGCAATTGAAATTATGAGTTTTAATTTAATATTAGGACAAATTTATTAGTAACGTTAAAAAGACTAGTGTGATATTCTTAACTAAAAATAAAATAAAAAAGCCATAAAGCACTTTCGGTAACAGTTAAAATTTAAAATGAAAATTGTGAGAAAAGTATTTTTTTTTGTACCTACATCGAGAGTTCATAGTTATAGAGTTCTCAATTTAAATTATAATAATTATAATCAATAGAAAAGGAGAATCACAGAATTAACTCTCTTTCTATCTCTCTCTGTTTCTCTCTATATTAAATTAGTAATCTAACATTAGTTTATCAAGTGCGCGTCGACCCTAGATAATGCACATCAGTATGCAAGTTACATCACGGGACGAGTGTCAAAGATCAAGCGTACAGATGAGATAATGGACCGTGGCGAGTGATAACCTATCAGTGGCGGCGCGGCAGCGTGGAGGTCTTCCTGCTTTCTTGCTTTTCGGGTTATCGGGGAGGAAGTTGCGTAAAATGTGATAGGTTTGTTTTTTAATATGACAT
Organism: Macaria liturata; assembly: GCA_964023185.1. NCBI lineage: Eukaryota > Metazoa > Arthropoda > Insecta > Lepidoptera > Geometridae > Macaria > Macaria liturata. The sequence goes on from OZ026830.1 coordinate 386,711, forward strand.
TTATGAAGATAAGACATATTGCAAAGAGTTCAAAATGTATCTAAAATAAGATTGAACTTTATGTCAGGTTTCTTTCTGTAAAATTAGTAATTTTTATGCACAGTGGGTCAAAGAAGAAGAAGGTTAAAGATACTTTATTACTATATGATACTTTATGTAACTATTTAGTAGGTAAGGAATAATGTCCCTTCTATCTAAGGATATACACTTAATCCTTACATACTAACATTCAAATGGAGAGCACACATCCTGTTCCTAATGCACTAAAATGCCACCATATCCTGACCTCGCATCCGTGAGCAAATGTCAACTGGGAAGGAAACCTTAATAAGGGCAGTCGAAATAAAATAATTCATGCAATTTTATTTTATATATCATTGCAATACAGTATATTTTTGCGTGCATTTTGGGTGGATTTAGATGGACTTAGCAGATATGCTTAGTTTTCAGAACAGATTTAATGAGAAACGTATTCTTACGACAGATCGTAGACGTTAGATAGTTATTTTTGAAGTAGTTTTTTTTTACTTAAATCATCTATTGTATGCTCAACAGCAGAATGACATCTGTTTGATATTGTTAATCTTTGATTTTTAGCTGTCAACTAGTCGTCAAAAGAGAAAAAAGGGTGGGCGTTACATAAAAAAGGTGATATTATTAAAAATATTTTTTCAGTACTAGTAAACCAACCCAATTTGTTCTTAGATAAAATGAATAGTAGGTAAGTAATTACTAAACTTATTTTATCTACTTTTATTAAAACAAAACCTCTACAGCCTTTTGAAATTGCAATTGTTACGGTTATGACCAATGAATAAAAGATAATTTCATAGCTAGGTTCATACGGTTTAAATTTATTTTTTTGCATCATTATAATTTTTGATAAACACATATCTAGGTACTTTCGCCTAATACGTAGGTTCTTTTGCCTAATAGATAAACATATTTCTTTTTTATACTAATAGTTTTAAACATAATTTTAACATTAAAACAGCGGTCACGTCCAGAAAAATTAAAACACAAACCTCGTTAAGAGAATGCACTGAAACAATACATCGTTTACTCCCCAAAAAATCCCAAAATAATATTTTTTCCAAGTGGCAGCATTAATTAAAATATAGTGATGTGCGTTTATCGATAAAAGTTGACAATTAGAGTCGGCATAAAAATATCGTCTCATAATTATGCCCTTATAGAGCCCTCATTAGGGTGTTTAATTGTTAATTTTCTGCGAGATATTCACTGATGGATGGGCATGAAATTGTATGGCTGATTCAACAATAATTGTACAATATTATGGTCATGGCGGTAATTGGTGGGCTTCTTTTGTAGCGAAGTGTCGACACGTCGGACTGTAGGTGAGATCGTATAATTTTTATGAATGCACGTGAAAATACGAGAGGCAGCCGCCATGCTACGTAAATGGAGCTTAATGATTTATTTAAATAAGTAATGAGATATTTTAGTCACCGACACGTATGGAGCTGTGACTCATGTGCGTTACACAAAATTGGGCCCGAGTGTGGGCACACTTTTATAAGCAATCTGCATAACTTGCGAGGTTACTTTTAATAGACTAGTGGCGCCAACTTAATTTGGCCTATTTACTTGATTATCTTAAAAAACTGTAGCACTATTCATCATAACCATAAGCGTTACTCATAAGCTATTTGACATTCCACATAACAGTGACAATTACCCATCATGCCGTAATGCCAAAACAATATCATTAAAAGCGCGGTCCACAAGGTTGCAGCTGTCAGTGTCATGTTTGACATTGACAGATGTGGTTGCAGGCTGGTAAATGGTGACCGCTGAGGTCAAGCAGTCGTTTAGTGCGGTAATTACTGTGTTCGCACGTCTGATGATGAGATGTAAAAGCTCCGCCGGTTACAGATGTTTCATGTATGGTTTTTGATCTTAACTTAATTTGCGTCTGTAGCTTAGCTGGCTAAGGTGTTCGCACGCAATCACTATATACGGTTTATGTAACTTGATTTATCGTCTAACAAACTCATGTATTTTTTCAATCTTAATATAAAAGCGTTTAGCTACAACTTTAAAATGTACGTCTCACAAAAAAATTCTAGCCAGTGCGCATTATTATTCATTACCATTTTATAAACAAAACTTGGCATTCCACTAAGTTATTTCATTTAGTTACGGAACCTACATAAATTTGCGTGAACTGCCTAACCTGCCTCATTGCCAGTCACTCCTTGTCTCAGAGCTGGCAACACTTTGACAATTTTACACGTTTCTTGAACCGAGATTCATATTCCCAACTAAAGTATACGGCGAGCATAACAATGAAGCTGATTTTTAACAACTGATTTATCATGCCTACAGGTGTGAGGTAAATATAATCGAAATGTCGTCGTGCTTTGGACGGAATAAATGAATGAACAAAAAGTTGGCAAGAATTTACGAGTAGGACTGGCATATATACGATTTGTAATTGAAAAACTTATGAAGCCTCTAACAATTCAGGACCTCTGCCATATTTTTGTCACTTCATCTGATTCTGTGAGGTCTTAAATATTTTCAAAATATTAAATAACAAGTAGTGAACGAAGGTTTTGAGTTTTCAATAAAAAGACCGTAATGATCACTTACCATCAGGCAAATTAACTTAACATTTCACAAAACCTGGCAACAAAATTACATACCTCCCAAATGATAGCATCGTTCAGACATGTCATTTGTCGTATTTACATCTTCATTAACTCTCAGATAACCGTGTGTTTGACATTTAGCCACAGGGGAGTGTCTCGCGCCTTTGAACTTTACGTTTTCGTTCGCCAATTTGAACTGCCACTGGTTACTTTCAAAGGTTAATCAAACCTTAACCGTACGTTTTGACCGTGATTTTGAGTAATGTTTACGTTTAACATTGCTCTAGAAACGTGGCCTATTTATGAAAGTAACTATAGACGCTACAACTAACTTGCGCTCCCTAATATCGATATCCGTATCAGTAATATCAATGTACATTGTATCCAGTGCTATGTCATCAATGTACATTGTATCCAGTGCTATGTCATCAATGTACATTGTATCCAGTGCTATGTCATCAATGTACATTGTATCCAGTGCTATGTCATCAATGTACATTGTATCCAGTGCTATGTCATCAATGTACATTGTATCCAGTGCTATGTCATCAATGTACATTGTATCCAGTGCTATGTCATCAATGTACATTGTATCCAGTGCTATGTCATCCACGACGTTATAATTTATTTAGAAACTAATCGGTACACTGAATGTTTGTATGATTTGTATCTATAGTGCAAACTTTTAAGCTCATTGTCGGAATCTTTGCTTTCTTAAAACAACCATTTATCAGTTTTGAAGTCAATGTTAGGAGAATTGCTACATTGTTTGCATGTACATTACTAGGCATTAGATAGTAAATCCCCCACATTACCCTAACCAAGTCCATTCCACCACAAGCCCTAGCCCAGATTCCTTCCACGTCGCATGTAGAGTGCTAACTGCTAGCAATGCTGGCATGCTGGCAGTGCTAGCATGGAGCCCTGCTAGGTACTCTGGCCACGTCGATGGCAGGTAGAGCAGAACGCTGCTGAATATTGGATGATTCGCAGAACGTGCGGAGGGCAGCCAATGCAGGTGGTAGGAGGACGTGGGAGTCAACACATTTATGGAAACAGTTTAGGAAAATCAATGAGGTGTTATATATGGTTTATGGTACAAAAATTTAAAATGTAACATAGAATGAGCCAATTGTATGCTTTTCTATGAGATTTGCACGCTACAGTTTACAGTGTCACTAAAAAAACATACACAACTATTTACATAAATTATATGCATAGAATTTTAGGTAGCTGAAAACTAAGGCGAGACTTAAAGCTAAACTAAGAACTAGAAATAAATCTTATCCTTTAAAGAAGTCACTTATTACGCATGTGAACTACGCATGCCCAAAACTCATAACTACAAACTTATAGTGGGTCCATCCTTTTTAAAAATTGGCATTGTCGGTCAACACAAATCACAAACAAGTTGCTGATACGTAACGGCACCAACTCCGTTTTAGAATTAGCATGGCGCGTGAGACTATCGACTATCGATGACTTCCAGATTTTTGTAGATAACAGAAACCTCTAGGGTTGCTAGTAAATATTCTTCCGGTAACAATTGAATGTACGAGCGAAATATTTTTTGTAACTAAAAATGGATTTATAGAAATTAGGATTTCGTGATAATTCATTTTTAGTGACACGAGAGTAGTTCTACTCTAGTGTCACTAAAAATAAATTATCACAACGATACTCGTATTAATAAGACTACGAAATCAGTAATCTAGAGTAATATCAACGTCATAATTAAATTATTTAAATAATGAACATCGCATTAAGTACAATCGTAGGTAGAAAGAAATAGTTTGACTACTTTTTTAATAGTCATTAAAAAAGTAGTCAAACAAAAAACAAAAAGCAGCAACCCTAACTCTATCGATTTATTGATCGCACATCGATATTAAAATCGATTGTTTACTCGCGAGTGAGTCAGCGTGTGGTAACTGAGATTGCATCGTGAAAGTCAATGTCAAACTCTACGATCTATCGAGAGATTACAAGTTACAACCAGCACGAGTTGTATGAAACCTAGATTTTAAACTAATTCGCCAACAGGAAAATGAATTATAAATTTGTGGTCTAAAATTTAAATAATTGAAGTACTAGCTATGGAAATAAAATAAATCAATATTAAAAGCGAAAATGCAGCACAAATTATATAATGTCTTATTGTAAAAGATGTACTTCGGTAACCGAAATCATACTTTAAAATAAGTTTTCATCTAGTATTGTATTACATGTTTTAATACCCTATGCTTGGAAATCTAAATTGAAGATAACGTAAAATAGCAGCTAGATAGATATTCGACAAATATTCTCATGTTTTTCAATCGCCATTTTCAAGTCATTTTATTGGACAACCAGTTTTACTAAAAAGGTGCGATACAACATAATCTACAGAATAATAATTCAATGCGACGCTGATTTACTTCTATCTCTACAAGGAGCTTAATATTTTTTTTAATTGATTTATTTGACATGGAATAATAAACTTTTGTATGAGTTTTTGTTGCGGTTCACACAATGATGAATCGTATTAATTTAGAATAGGTACAAAATATATTTTTACGTGTTTATAGAAATGACAATAGAAGTACGGATTTAGAAAACTGTAAAATACAACTATAATACTCTCCTTAAGTAGGTACATATTATACAAATTTGCTATTAATTTTTAATTTATTGAAATGCACTCAAAACCTAAATTATTTCTTTAAAATTCTTCCTTGTCGCAATTCAGGGTCACTCAAAATTGCGTGCAGTGCAGTGACTAACCGCTACCTAAGTCATATTCCATATTACAACCTACGTATCGATTAATTAGTAACATTTTGCAACTTCTAAGTTAGGTCCCTTTCCCTCAAGTTGTCAATCCGTCAGTCCTAAGCTACAATTACACCTGTTTAGGGCTCCAGCCGCAGCCGGCGCCTCCGCCCCCGTCGACAACTTACTATCGACAAGGACGATCTATCGATAAGCTTGCACAACACTAGTGGGTGATAAACATTGGGTGGCGGTAGAAATGGAAGTGTGAATTAAAAGTTGCATTTGTGTGTTTGTGATATTTATGCTTTGAGTACTGCTTTTTTATATATTTTTAATTGGAAACATAGTAATATAACATCTTGAAAATTATTAGATTACATTAAACTATGCTAAAATGTATTTCATATGGTCATATTGAATTTAAAATTTACTACCAATCTAAAAACAAATCTTAATTTTACAATGACCAGCTTATTTATTCGACGCTAGAGGGCACTCATTCGGTAGGTGATTATTAGTTATTTATGTCCTCTAACTAGCAAAGCGCTCATTTATAAATATTTACAAAACACCAACTACATAATTATGTATCTCTCAACAATGACTTCGTGAACACTAAATCAAGTGAACTATTATTATGTCTCACAATTATAATTTTTAATAAACATTATATATCTAAAATTACGAGTCCTTATCGGAGCATGGTCCTTTGTATATTAATTACAAGTCGTTTTAATGAATAAATGATATAAATGTTTGATAAACGAGGCGCCATGGTGGTTTATTGCAGGTGACCGTTCAATATCATACAGTTTACATAGGATGGTCGTTGTAATTTATGTGTTAATTTGTAGTGTACGTACAAAACACCCACATGTTTTTATATTTTAAATTAGCAAACGTAACTCATTTGTTTATTGTGAAATTTAACACTCTCGATTGGTGAAGTACAACAAACTCGAATCATACATTATTTTCTATTTCGTACTTATTGTGAGTGCAAGCAAAAAAGTTTGATTAAGTTTTTAGAACAGCAGTTTATTGAATCATATTGAATTGTATCTATATCTATCTATACAGCAATAATAAAGTAATACGATCAATCACAGCAATTCCGCGTAGTTTTAATAACGGCCCGTGTACAATAATTGTTATACTGATAACGTCTCAAGGGAATTGATTAAAACATAACTTGGAGCTAAACGAGACTCAGATAAGGAAATTATATATAATAAATACTGTAGACAGACTATAATATTGTAACGTTTGTAATGAATATCATACTACGAATTGAATGGTCATGCAACCGGACCTTCTAAACAACAGTTTGAATAGATTTGTATTTATATTCGCTCATTTAAATATCAAAATATAACGAAAACGGAAAATAGTGTTTAGAAAGAAAGAAAGAAAACATTTATTGTGACAGATTTAACAGAAGAACATACAGGAGTAAAAACATAATATTTTTTTGTTTATTAGTAACTGATTACGAAACAGCGAAGAATTTTTTTTTTACGTAGCTGGTTACGAATCAGTTAGTTACCAAGTACAAGTGGCTGAAGCGCTGGTTTCACTACTTTACAGTTTCTCGTTTTATTTCATTGACCACTTGAATAAAGTTTTGGTGCTAACATATTACCTCAATTTCGGTAAAATTAAGTAATCATCCAACGAGTCCACGATTGAAGTTAACACGTCATAAAAATCAAAAATCACCACAAAATGTTTCCTAATAATGCGTTGATACGAAAATAACCACAAAATCACAAAGCAAAGCTATTCATTTCGGAACAAGCCATTCATTTTGTTCTGATGAAGGTAAATTTATAATGCAGCAAAATTAGAGCGCTCGAACCATATATAGCCTTCTAAGAAAGGCTCCATGTCATTAAAGTAACATTAGGCCTTTTTTGCAAATGTAAGAATTTCATGATATTTTAAGCAAGCGAACGAAATGTTTTTACATCAATTGTAAAAATTTATGGCTATTAATATGTTATGTCTGTTAACCAAGTTCTTACTGACGGACTATAGACAACTAACTACAAATCTGCTAAAAATTTGCTTCTACCTTAAAGCAACAAGAAAACTTACGTCTGAAATTTACACTCTGCACTATACGCATAATATAGGTCTATTTCAAAGAACTACAATAGTCTATGTATATAGCGACAGTCAAACATGAGCCTATGTATGTTACGTAAAAAACGTAACATGTAAACGGTTTTAAACACCAAATAAGTATATCGTAATATCTATTTTTAACCTATCGCTTAACATGTAAGTGCAAATCTTAGTATCCGTAGGTACATGTACATAACACAATCAGTTACACATATAACCACTCAAAGTATGACTAGATTCCTGAAAATGTAGAATTCTAGTAAACGGAAGTAACACTAAGGTGTTTTAAAACAAAAGGGTGTGTATTTCCCGACAAGATAAAAATAAAAGCAACATTTTAGTGAGTAACGCTTCGCTGAATCTGCGAGTGATTCAGGATTCACCAGTTGTAAAGTTTATGAATGGACTAACAGCTGTTTTGAAGATACGGAACTGAAGATTTACAGTTTATGTAAAATTGTCATCTATCAAACATGCTGGGTACGCTGCCCTCTTGTAGTGGATTCCTCTAAAGCTACTATTTTTTTTAAAGATTATTTTTATATTTATTTGCTCTCCCACACACATTTTATTTACTGAAACAATATATGTACTATAATCTAAACTATATAGTAGTTGATTAATCATTTCTTTTTTTTGTCTGTAGTTTGTAGGTACTATAAGCTAAGAATTTGACGAAACACAGGCAGATATTTGTCACCAAATATCAAAATAATAAACATACTCGACTCGTTACCAATTACTCATACGTTTGTGATAAGATCAATAAATACTAAGGTGTGTATTTCTGTTTAAAGTGTGATTTTACTTCCGCACAACGTAATAAAAAATACCTACTTATTTACATTTTTAACGAAATAAATTGTAAGAACATTTTGAGGTGAACGGAAATTGCCTTTCCATTTCACTTACTGCAGAGGAAAAAAATAAAGTGCATAAAATAACATTTGACAAGAATGTCGTCGTTTAAAAAAATTAATTATAACTAAGTATACAAAGTATATGTAGAGGTACAATTTATAATACAATAGACAAACACGTATTGACAATGCCAACTGCAGTCATTCAAATTAACAAGCGATCAAATAAATATATGTAAAAAATGGCCAAATTGTTGTCGAAATCAGTACCAATTACTACTGGATCTAAAAGAATCGCTATTAGTTAATTTGGCAATGATAAATAGTTTGTGCACCGACCAATTACCATACTATATCCGACAGTTACAATAGAAAAATACCAACTTATAAATCTCACTAAAAAGTGGCGCTATAAACGCATTTTGCCTACAAAACATAAGAAAGTAGTTACGTACAACAAGTTAGTTGCATTTTTGTCCACTTCCCAACAAACCTAAAACGCCAATTTATTTGCGAATTTTAACAATGGCGACACGATCATATTTAAATCACAAAGCTGACAGATTTTCTTGTAAAAACTTAGTTCCATCATTTCTCCAAATGCAAGTAAATAGTAGTAATACAGAAGATGTCGTATCGGACAACTCGACCTTGGTGTCGTAAGCTCTCGTTAGCAGCCGCTAGCCAGTGTTTGGATACATGTTTGTAAACCGACCTTCGGCACTTAGCTGTTTTGTAACTGACGATTTTTGGACATACTCGACGCGACGAACAATGCGAATATACTTTTGTTAAATTACTTTATTGGTATAGCGGTAGGCCTGTAAGTATACGATGAATGTCAACTGCAGGAAACTAGAAAACTGTTTTTTTTTTCTGGACTGCAAGACAAAGTTTGCGTTTGTAATTACTGTGCGTTGAAGGAGCATAGGACCCCCAATTAAGCATAAGATACTTTTAAGACTACAAAAATAGGCGAACGAACCTATGAGAAAATTTTGTCGTACAACAAAATATACGATAGCTTACAAATTGGAAGAAAAATATAGTAACGTACTAATCCTAAAAGAATTCGTCAAAATAAATGATAATAGCAAGATGAGTCCCCAAGTGGAGCAACTACACCACATATATATAGATACAAACACTTGATTTGAGACATTGTTTCCGCTGTAATCACTTGGTGGCATACATATGTCATGCACAATGTAGGTATGTTTACTTAGCATCGTTTTCCTTCGTTTGAATTTGCTAAATGAGTGATCATAGAATGATATACATGGTGCTACGTACTTATACAGTCCACGCAATACTAGCATGGTACCCATATTTATAACGCTAATTTTAAAATAGGTAGTTTCAAAAAAATATTTCAAAAATCGATTTGTCACCTTACACATTTTTTTTCAGTCATCCAACCATTCAATTAAAATGTTAGTAATCTCCAATTGAATCACAATAGCACTGCCAATTAAAAACAAATTTATTTTTGCAATATTTCACGTGGCGATTAACCTAGTTCCCTGTCACAGTCAGATGACATTTGACAAACTGAGCTGTCAGATTAGTTTGACATCTCGCGACCACAAGATCTGTGCGTGCGCAATTAGTACTTGAAATTGATTAGTAATATTCTAATTAGTTGTACAATACACTAATTAGCTGATAGTAATACAGGCCTCGGGCTAGTTATTATGCGACGAGAAATTAATTTTAATTTTATTGCGAAATATAACTCTTTGGACTTTAAGTCGAACTGAGACATAATTTGACATATTATTTCATAGTTTGATACAAGTATGATACGTATTTGCAAGGATTTTTTATTTCATCCCTCTCTTTCCCTCGTATTTGGAATCATCTGTCAAAAATTTGCCTTAGCATCCGCATTTTTAAAAACAAAATAACGCGTCATAATAATCGGAAAATGTACACGTAAATAGTAAAAACTAGAATTATCTTATCAAATAGTAAAGAGACCATATTATTATCGATATCATATCATCGATAAAATACTTCAAATTACGCCTCTAAAGTTTGCCGCTTGTCTTACAAAGTTACTTGTATCAATTTACCTTTTAACATTTTAAAACACATAAAAGGCCCTTAAACTCCTTAATGAAGTCGTAATTATTTTTTATTGTGGCAAAAATCTTTGACCCTAATTAAGTAAAGCGTTTTATTGACATAATTATTTCGTGGTATTTTTGTGTTATTTCGCTTACATAATATTGAGGTCTACTGTTGCAAATCGTGTCAAAGATAACGTAGATATCAGTAATAAGGAAAGCAAGATACTTCAACATGACGGTGACCTGCAGGCATCTGCTCGATCTCAATAAATAATCGCATTTCTTAGTTTTAAGTCTTATGTTACACATTTTCTTATGTGATTAAAAGATCTTGTACTCAATTATTTGCTTTAAACGATACGCAGTTATCTATCCTAAACCTAAAATAATATTACGAAGCAACCAAAAAAAAACTACTATTTTAATTAGCAAAACCTATTCAAAAGTATATAAAATGAAAAGTTCAATATCAAACATTGAACATAGGCGAAGCGTCAAACCCCAAATATGTCAAATTCAAATACCCAGAAATGTCAAAGTCAACTCACCCTGCATAAGGCAACGCCAGTATCCAGTCTGTCAAGGAAGTTGTCAGCTGTGATCCTCAGCTCCGGGTAGAGGACTGTGAGCCACTCGGCGAGGTCCTCTTTCATGGCATACAGGTATTCCTCAGAAGACTTGAAGGGCCGGAAAGGCCGCGCCTCGAGGAGCACTGCGCCGGCGGACGCCATATTGTTTTTTTTGCTCTAGGTGGATTTGGACATTACTGGCTCTGGAACAAGGAACAGGAGAAATTATTACTTAAGTTCTTACTCATCGTATTCATTTTAATTTATATTATAAAAAAGTTAGTTGTGTGTGTGTGTATTTGTTACTTATTCGCGTTCAAACGAAAAATTTTAGTAAGTATGGAGATAGATTACAATATGGATTAACATATAAGCTACTTTTATCTCGTATTAACGTGGGTAAACCAGCGGAGCGCTGCTTGTTCTATTATAAAGAGTTAAAAACTGACATACACTACAACCATAAAATGTCATAACCAAATTAAAACTGGCCATTTACAAATATACTGTTCACTGTTTGCAACACTCATTCTTTTTACGAAAAGTCGTGTATATTTGAAAAACAAGATCTCACGTTCTTAATATTGTAATGACATTATTTTGTCTTTTTTTCTTTTCGTGTTATCTCGTGTAAAGGCCGTCTACGCCAGGTGCTCCATAAGTAGAAAGGTCACATATATTGTTTATATGTATTCTGTCTCATAAAAATGATCTATACTTAGCAAAAGAAAATAATACCAAAGCACTTAAAAAGCTCTTGAACCAATTTAAATATTTTGTCATAAAAATAGCGGGCTCATAAACTAAATTTTTAATAGCTCAATTAAGTGAGTATTTATTAAGTCAGCGCCTAATTTCGGTGCCATAAGTAATAAATAGTTGCGTGTCGAAATCAATTTAGCGTTTGAATTATAAGTATTTTTGGCCGTGTCTAGACAAATGTATCAAAATGAAGCTGACAGCTGTGACGGACCGACGTGACGGGATCAAGTGGACTCACTTCATAATTAGGACCAATTGGTAGCAAATCTATTCAGTTTTGCAATCAAAGTGCAAACAAATCAAGGAGGTAATGGTTGATGGCAATTTATGATGAGTTGCATCATCACAAGAGCGTTTATGAGTTTAAACACCTAGTTACAATATGTCATGTCTTTATTTCAGGCACAAAAATATGTTTAGTAGATATACACAAACAATTACACACTACCTATATGTGCAACTATAAAATGGCACACGATCACAATGGTCGGACCTGTAACATGGCGCGGACACACATTGAAATAGGTCGTTTACCTGACAGCCATGGATGGATGCCCAAGGGGCTGACCATTTACTTTCCTTCATTCAATATCTACACTACACGCTATCATTAACCGAATGAAATTGATAGTCGTTATAAAAACTGGGATTTAGATATTTATAGAAAAAATAATAATATTATACCTATCATTGTGCATAGTACTATTATACTATTAACAACAATATATTTAAAAATTGCAACACTTTCAATCATTATCTATTAGACAATGAAGGAATTCAAATAGTTTCAGAAGGTTGTGCTATATCAGGCTATAAAGGAACTTACATACGTACATCATATAATTAATTACCCGTTACCGTTAATTGTAACCTCTTTGCCTACTGTCCATGTAGTTCAAATGATAATCACAGTAGTACAAATGATTCGCCTGACTCCACACGGGTCAGTTACAAATCTCTATTTGTCATTACGAGTACATCTGTCATTTGGCATGGTTCGACTACCCTGATGATAAGTTACGCTTCACTAGACATGGAGTATGATTGTAGTTACTATGTATATAATAATCAGCATCATCATTATTTATTCTTTCATCGTTTAATACATTCAATGAAAGCAAAACAAGGAAAATGCACCGTATAGGAATTGCCAACACTCAGATAAATGGTTTGCAATTTTTTTGCCGTAAGGAATGTTAAAATATAATCAAGAATTGTAATAGAAAGATGGGCTTTGAAGCAATGTCTGTAGACAAACAACAATTCATGTGAGTAGTTTTAAGTTTTATCTAGATTTTCAGATTTCTTCTTATTGTTTACATTCATAGCCCCGATCAAGCTAAACGATATAAACTCCGTCCCGAATAGGAAAACAGTTTTAATAATCCTTTCATTGTTAGCCTACATTTCTTCTACAGCACAGTCCTGTTATCCGAAAGTCGGTTAAAGCTGAGATAACAAGATAACCAGCGGTTAAGATAAGGATTAACTTGACAGATGGATTTGCAAACATAGGGATCGTCGACCCCGGTCTGGTTCAACAAAGTTCACCGCCGATTTAACGGACGATTAACCTCTAATAACTGACGGTTATTGCTGCAGTTAAACTTGGACTAAGTTCTGATTGTTTGCCGACAATCACAGTTTTATTTCACTTTGAGTTTAGTAGCGTAGTAATTAGAGCGTTGAAAGTCATGTTTGTTATTGTTCCACGTTTAAACGACAAGAACGATTTGTATTCAATTAAGTTTGTAGCTAAATGAAATAGGCTCAACCACCGCGTGTGACGATATTAGTTTACTTTAATTTATTTATTACGGAACAGAATAAGGAAAAAACGTTACAATAATTTATGATAAAAACACAAATAGGCCACTTATCTGCCAATAGTATTCATGACTTATCTCTAATTAGTTTTCCCACTTTGATATCAATTAACATGAGAACTAGTTGTTCCCAGAATTCCGATCTGATAAAATTTACTAAATTTCCTAGACATCTCTATAAATAAACCTATTCCGAGTACAATGTGAGTTGAAATGACTTCCAAATAAATTATGTCTTTCTAATTGAAGTGCCTATGTACATTTGAAATGATTTCTTAGAAATGGAGCGCACATGTCAAAGTTCGAAGCAGCGCCCCATATGCCATCGGCCGGTCAAGTGGCGGTTAACAAAGTAACGTTTAAATTTAACTGCTTGTTAATCGGTTGTTGAACCCGCCTCGTATTAAGTTAACTGTGACTCATTGTTGTTAGGTTTTTATTTAATTGGAGTTCAAATTAATGACAGACTAACGGCTTAGATTCAATCAGATGTATAAATATGGATGAAGTTGCTTTTAAAACGAAGGTAGGTTAAAGATAATCTAGATAAGTGTAACCTTTTTTGAAATCCTCTAGAGTATTATAAAGATGAAAAAACTTATCATCGAGAAAGGAATAATGAATGAAAAAAAAAACAATACTTTTGATTTTACACGTGTTTAAACCTTTGAACTTCGGTTTACCTATGTAGTAAAAATAAATACATATGTACAACAGCAATACTTACACAATACTCTACAATTATTGTCAATTAGGAAAAATATTTCTAAAGCAATTTTTTCCCTATGTTACAGTTCAAAGTAACCTGTGTATTTAATTACTAATATTAACCGTTAGTCTCAGTTAGGAAAATCCCAAAATGCCTGAGTAATTTGATACAGCAAGCATGACTAAACTACAGACTAAAACTAAGCTAAGAAAACTGCGAGAGTCAGATTGGTAAAAATAAGAGCAGTCTCATGAATGAATAACTAGATATAACGTCATAAATATGATTCACCATTGAACAAGCCTTGACCTACTATGTGTATGTGTGTGATTAACTTTTTGATATAAATCATAACAGACTGGTAGGTAGACATAAAATTTTTATCTTTGTTTTTTAGGGGAAGCATCGGAACTGAACTTGATAAAATTATTCAAAAAAAAAACTCTTTTTAACAAGTTAACACATACATACGTAAGTACATTTAGTTATGATCCTGTTCCCACTACTTTGACCTCAAGTACAAATCCTTCACCAATACCTATCCGCGTCATTACAATACTGACGTCAGTAAATTCCCGAGAAATCAGTCAAGTAAGAAATATATAAGTATATATTTACAGTAATCCTTGAAAGATTTACCTCCTTTTTTGTCATCTTTTGAGGAATTTTACTCAACCTAGTTTTAGAGAAATTGATGTAAACATTACAATAATGCATGACTTCATGTTTGAAGTTTTCATATGTCCTAGAAATGTGTACTAAATTCTAATACTAATCTTAAGATTTTTAAGCCTCCCTTGTTTATTGTATATGTTTAACTTATACTACATATATTATTACGTCAGGCCTGAACCCATTTCTATGAAATTTGATAGATATGATATCGCGCTTATCATATTTATCAAAATTTATAAAAATGGATCCACCCCTGTAACACCGCGGGAAGCCGTTATAAAAATCAAAAATTCATTATATTAGGTTTTAGTTTTTACTTCTATTTCAATTAAGATGTGTATATAAAAAAAATATTCGATAAAAATCTGTGAATAATTATGATGTACAAAACATTAATTACTCGTAACATGATCATTTCACATTGATCAGAGTGGACGACGTACGACGGAGAGAAAAACACCACAAAAACGCGCAACATCGTAATACTAATAACACGCAAACTGTGAGTAGAAACAAAACGCAAACATAACGTGCAGTGCTAGACCAACTTTAGGCCTGCTCTGAAATATTGTACTTTGTTGAATAATTGGACGATATACAAAATGTATGTTAATACTCTACTAAAGTAGAGGACTATTCCACACTCTACAGTAAATTAATCTGTCTAATTATACAAAAGCCCATAATGCCTACGGTACATAGCATCGACGGTCTATAAAGAGTGCCACCGTGTGTAGGGTGGGCAGAAAAACTATGCTCATCATACACGCAGGTACGAGTAGAGTCAGCAAGACAATGCCGCGCGCGCTTGCGCAACGACACGCTCCGGCGACTTCCGTTGTCGCGCGCTGTACCGACTACATACAAATTTAATACATTATTCTGAAACATAAAAAAAAATACTGTGGTCTAGTTTTTGTTTAATCACGAGTGGCAATATAATCAATAGATCAAGTGGTAAATCGAAGAAAACCGTAACTACGAGTAACTTATTATAATTAGTTTGTCGACGACTTGTCAACAAATTGCAAATGTGAGAAGATTGTAAATATTAGAAGTTATGCCAACTTATCAAGGCGTCATCGCAAAGCCAGGTTCATAAAACTAGGCACTACAAAAGTCAATTCAACATTCAGGGAAACATAACCACCATTTACTCTACTTAATTACTAAATAAAGTTAATAGCAAAAGTTGAATTTCAAAGTTCACTTTAACAGAACTCTTCCAAATGTAGATGCTGTCGGTACACGTTAGTAGGCTAATCTGTTTACAGCATATAAGTCGGGATGCGTTTATTTTAAGTTTCAGAAATATGCGTCCAGGGAAGTAGTTTTATGCACATGTGTTGTGTCTTTATCTAAGCAACGGATAAATGATGATGATGATATGGATACTGGTGCTGTACCACATGTTTAGGCTTAAACAAGTAATCGTTTTAGAAAAAAAATGCTAAGTTACATGATGATATTTATAAAATCCAAAGGCAATCATAATAGAAAGAAAGAAAGAAAAATATTTATTTACAGAAATAACATGTTTAAATGTAGGCATATAAACAAAACTTAAAGACTAATATAAATAATAATCTTAATAATGTACCTATTTTTTTTTATGTAAAAACATAAGTTATTTTAAAATAGGTAGTTAGGTCATTATAGTACCCACAGTCGCACCATTTCCCCAATCAGCCACCGCGGCAGAACTAAGCAAACTGCTTGTATTTCTAGCCACGGGGACTTCTCGCGAAAGCAATGAGCCTGTAATGCACTACATTTGAAAATAGTACCTACTCAATTTTACGACATTCTAAAAGGTACATAATTACCTATCATTGAATGTCGGTTAAATATATGTATATGAAATTGGGTTTGGTCGGAGTGAACTTACATGTTATATCTATTACATACTATTATTATCAATTACTAGCTTCTTATGATTACATCTTTTAACTAAGTACTCGTATAGAAAATAAATATAGACATAACAAGTAATAAGCACAAAGTCGATTGAAAAATGACATAAGCGACGAAGAAGACGACGAAGCGACATTGTGGTGTGTATGTAAAAGTTCTCAGGATTATAAAAGCTTGCTATATATTCAAAATTAATTTATTCAGAAAAAGCAATATTTCTTAATTACTTCCTTACATACTGGGTGAGGGCACACCCGCGCTATGTTAGCTAGCCCCTTTCAGTGATTTTGACTAGAGTAATAGACTGAAGAACAAGCTAAAAAATACATTGTTGAATGTCAAAAGATTTTAAATAGACATAAAAAACTGAAAAAAGTTAACTCTGAGTGTGAAATAAGACATGCCTCTGTAGCGTTATTATCACGATAACTTGTAAAGTGAGATAGGTATGTCGGATTTATCAATACTTTTAAGAATGAAAGAAAGAAATGTAAGTACTCTGGAATGTTTTCAAGCGTCAAGTGAAAACAAATTGGCAGTTTGAGATTATACTACGTACATATGTACATATACCGAGATAAAACACTATCTTCCATGTCACGTTTTAGGTCACCTGTATTTCATGTTTCTACGCTATGTAAATAGGTACTTACACATTCTTTGCAATGTAGATTATAATGCTTTTTATTTTACTTTATAAATAGTATTGCACTACCTCTCTCTAAAAACTTCATCAACATCAATCGGTTGAATCATTTGTTTCCAAAATTATTAATTAAATTATTTATTGTGATATCCTAATCAAAACCTAACCCCTAAAACAAACTTGTGTGTTGACGCGTTTTGGGTGTTATCGATGTCCATTTTATCAGAACCTACGTTCTGGTATCGCGTACTGCGGCAGTGCTTTTAAAGTTACATAGACTGTACTATGTACAAGCAAAAGTGAAGTACATAATATACATATATCATAATGTTGCTAGTATGACATGTGGGCCTCGTGGTGCGGAAGCTAGATAGTAGGTACCCGCTGCAGCCTTGCTAGGGCGGTGACATTTGACAACAAAGATGTCGATAGTATGTGTACGTCGTAATTTTTATCGAATACCATAAAAATATGTTGCTATTCATTCAACTGTTTTTCCTGGATATTTTGATAATTTATTTTGGAATTTGATGCAAATACTACTATATGTGTTCCTATTTTATCTCTGGAAAGTAACGTCGATATCACAGTAAAATAAAAGTTGCATAACTTGGAGAACAGTTTAGTTTATGGATATGCAAAACTGTTAATTTAAAAAGGCTACAAATTTACTAATTTAAGTGCAAACTCATAAATGTCTCTCCAAGGCTTCTTCACTAAGTTATGTTCACGCATAAAGTTTTTGCACAAAATGAAACGCCTAGCTCGCCCACACTTTGAAGTTTCATTAAAATATACTTAATGGTTTTTAAAGTTTGTATCGAGATTTGCAAAGGTTACTCCTACGCCATGGTTGCCGAATATCACGTAAATAATATGAAATTATCAGTTTTATTACTCTAAGTATTTATAATTTAGTTTTTATTCGTATTCATTATAGTATTGTAAAATTAACCGCAGATATATACTTAGTACAAATATAT
The DNA here is from genome assembly GCA_964023185.1 of Macaria liturata. Classification (NCBI taxonomy): domain Eukaryota; kingdom Metazoa; phylum Arthropoda; class Insecta; order Lepidoptera; family Geometridae; genus Macaria; species Macaria liturata. The sequence goes on from OZ026830.1 coordinate 405,223, forward strand.
ATATATATTTTCATGTTTAATTTTAATAATTTAAGTTACACACTGCAAAACATTTATATATGTACTTGACATTTAGGCATTATTTCTCAATTTCCATAATCTTATTACAGTTGATAAAGTCATATTATCATATACCAATAAATATTCATATTTAAAGCACTACTGTTGCGCTCCTACTTGCAACTGCCTTCAACTACTACATTTAGCACAAGCATGTCTCGATAAAATCGCTAACAAATTGTCTCAAATTATACATTTATATAAATTTAACCTTAAACGTATAAACAATCAAGTTTAACCAGCGAGTGTGGCTCGGTTGGAAAGCATCTACCTTACATTCAGACGCACCCCGGTTCGATCTTACACCCTGCAGCGATGACTTATTTGACTCACTAAGCAGTTAAAGAAAACATGGTAAGAAAAACATATTTAAGACCAAAAAACCATGGACATGTGTTATCTATGGAAGGACCTGGGCGTCCACCACGATGTATCTGCCCAAGAGAACTCTTTCCATTGAATTAATTCTGAAGAGGAATCACGACCCTCAATAATAAAGAATACGACGAAAATGGGTGCAATTTTATACAATAAACAATAGCTTTCTTCCACTAGCAGAGTATATAACGTTGCAGATACGTTATCGGAAATATGGAGTACTCGATAATATCATTACGGAGCTCGTAAAACTGTTTTTCATGATTAGGAATGTGAAAGCATGAAACCATTGTTTATGTTAGTATTTTTTAGCTTGAAGAAAATGATTCATGTAGTCTTGTCAAGAAAATAAGGGATACACAAGGTAATTAATTATGAGCCGGACTAAGATTGTGCCAATTTTTAGATCAATATTAATTGCTATCTTTCAATTTATATTTTATAGGTATATCCATTTATTGTTTTATTTACACAAATTTAACTATTAAGTGATAACAAATACCTAATCACATCTAATTCATGACATTTACTTATGTATTTCTTTATGAATAGCTTGTACTATGTATAATACGATAAAACATGTGAATTAAAGTGTCACAATTTTTAAGATTTATTTTTAGCTGAATCAGTAAAACCTCGCACTAAGAAATCACTAGCCAAGTCAAAGCCTAAGATACAAAAATCACTCCTAAGCATTGCAAATATGTAAATTTCTTGAACGGTGTGATCTTTCCGCGAAATCTGTAAACGATCTGAGTTCATCGTCTCAAACATTCGACCGTTTTTCTCAACGTTATGTCAAGAAATTCAAAGAACCACAAAACCACTATTATTTCGATTTCATGGTTGTAAAAGTGAAGACGTAATTTACTTGTACCTATTACGGAATCACTATAATAATAAGACAACTTTTGCATGTTCTTAGAATTGATTTTTAAAACGTGTAAAAATGGGCAGATTGTCTATTCTATTCTATCTATTCTCTGAGCCTTCTCTACACGAAAATACATAATAAAATGTCAAGAATTTTGAGTGAAGTGTAAAATGTAGCATAAGACAAGTTATAGTAAATTTTTTATCATTCGATTGTCTTTTGTTCGATTTTGACATTTCAAAACTTGATCCTACCGTATTGGATATTTATTGAATTGAAAAGAAGCCACTACAATCATTTTATTTCTCATAAGTCGTTATTATTCACTTTGCTGCTGCATTTTTATAATTAACAGACTTTTATATCGATGCGAATATGCTATAGATTTGTATGTTAGTCGTACTAATGCCTACTATAGGTACATTTTAATCGATTTTTAAGTATTAAGACATAAAAATATATCTAATTCTGCGCACATTTTTGTACCTTTCTTGTTTACCTTACATAATGTAGGCAGCCTACGCTACTACTGTCAACCATTCTAATTTATTCGAATACAAGTAGATAGCCAGTGGTTTCGCTCATTTGTTTTTGGGATCAAAAGTAACCTATGTGATTCTCGGGACTCTTCACTACATCCACGCCCAAAAACATGATGATCCTTCTTTTCTGCGCGAAAGAGGAACAAATAGACTGACATATGTAGCAAAATACACACTTTCGCATTTATAGTATAGTATAATCTAATCCGAATTATTTACTTATTCCAAATATCGAATAAAATGCACAAATCATACATTAGAAATGTGTGAGGCATGTTTCACAGGAAGGTACTCTAGTGGGAGCGGGGGGCGAAGCGCCTCCAGAAATAGCGAGACTCCGGCGACATACCAACTTGGTTCGTCGTAAAATTAGGCGACAGGTTTATTTGGGCGACTTTGTGGCGGGTGCTGTTCGAAACTGAGGATTACTGGAGTAGAATTTGTTGGAAAATTCTTTAAATTAATTGAACTGCATGAAGTTGAGAGGAAAAACTTCTATGAACAACAGCAGTAATTTAACATAAAATAATAGTGCTTGATTATAAAATGAAATTATTAAGTTTTATTAGATTTTGGACATATGATTTCATGTCCTAAGCATTGTAAAGTAGCATATTCATAATGACCACTCCTTCTAAAGATTTACAATTAATAGTCACATAGAGAACCTGCATATATATATCGTAATTTATCGATAAAATAATGCAATGAAGTACATGACTTCAAACGTGCGTCCAAAAATAGTAAATTATCGTATAAATTAAACATCGATAACAGAATGGCATCTCCCTATCGCACAAACAGAACTTCCTTCAAATGTCAAACACATAAAGTCCAATCGAGTCGGATTATCGAATAAAGATTATTATCGACTGTTATCAGTGACTGTTGACGTCACTGATAACAAATTGATCACTCACGAGGAGTGTACAACGCAGCCGGAAAAGATAAATCGTAATTATAACAAATAATAACTAACTTAACAATAAAATTAAATTTACTTCAGTCATAATAATTATGCTAAAAATACTATTGTGACCTTTACATGAACGTCAGCTCAAACAAAAACTGCATTACAATACTTATTCACTATCAATTTGGCGTTAATTTAAAAACAAAACTTAACGAATTTCCGACATCATCGATCAAAAGTTGTCAAAATCTATATACCTAAATAAAGTACGAACCTTATTTTAGTGAAAAAGCTGGCGGGTCCGGTCACACCACTAATCGAAATCCTTTATAAATAAAACACAACACTTCGGGACTGACTGCGCGGGCTTATCGACAGGTCGATATGTCGCGAGCGAGCGCGGAACGTGTGCGTCGGTCGAGCGTCGCGGGGCAACTGGCGAGTGGCGCGTGCTGTGCGCGGGCGCAGGACTGCGGCCGGAGCTGCGGAGCCCGGACGGACCTACTACAGCGAGCCACAACACAATCCTTGAATGCAATTTCGAGATTTATCTTAATTGGCTTTTTGCTCCTGGCATGGCTCGGGGGCAGATGTCTCGGCTGTCCTTGAAACTTTTGTTTTAAAACAAATTAGTTACGAAGTTACAAACTCGTACTGCTTACAGATGCTTGACCGATCGAGCGTGGAAATGTTTTGTTTAGTGTCATTCTACGTTTTAGACAGTTTTAGAGTTTGCTTGAAATAATGAGTAATGCATCCTTGCAGTTCTGTCGCTAGTAATAACTTGTAATTATTATTCATCGTTATGAAAATGGATTTATGTATTATAATATTGGCAATAGTTTGTGTCGACAAAGACTAAACTATACTACCTAGGTCTAAGTAGTGTTAAAGAATGTATTCGGCAGGTAGATATCTCTCTGACCAACTTTCAAAATTGCAATAACGTTTAGTACCTACCTGCAATTTGCTAGAAATTCCTAACAAATTGTTGAATATTGCCAGTAATTTTAGGAAAACATCTTTGATTTGTTTCGTAATATATAACTACATATTCAAATACTATTTGAACAATGACTGCAAATTAATAATACTTCTTATTTACATTTTATGACTTAAATACGGCATGTTTTCACGCATGAATAGATGAACATTATACAATAGTGATAAGTCAAAATTCAACACCAGCTTAGCACTTCCTAGCAGGTGCCATGTTTCCTGAGAATAACAATGTAAGGGTTTTCAATCCAATAAGGGTAAGTTGGCTTTCTTTGGAAGCGTTCTATCCTAGACTACAGCGGTAGTTAATATAAGCATATGAATACTTAAAAATTATACCACACCTGTACAAAATACAAGAACAATACAAACATGAGCCATAGATCTATTTAAAAATATATCGTGAGACATTCTTATCAAATAATAAATGGATCAACATTAGCAATGAAGTAAATAAATCTAGTCGTCATGGTTACTTGGAGACAAAAATGCAGCAATATCAGGTTTATATCATAAATCTACTGCAAAATGTAAAAATAGGCCCAGATAATAGCATTCCAAGGACGTTAATTGAATAACAGACTGACTAATCATTTACGATGTTTTTCGATAGATGCAAACTTGATAACGATGTCATGCAATATTTATAGTAGACGTTGTACTGTTGTACTGTTTTTATAACAGTGCTACCTAGCAAGCAAACCACGTTATTTTAGAACAGGTTAGGTGAGGGAGGAAAAAGTTTTTTTTCATATGTGAAAAGAACTTTCGAAATACTCTGAAACTACGATAGAAATGAATATAAAAAATAATTAATGAATATGAAAAGGAAAAGTTTGAGCATCAAGGATGTACTTTGTAACATATTTTGTACATTTAGGTACAACATCATGAAATTTATGATCATTGTAAAATTTTAAAAAAACCTGCCCCGCAACGGAACTTTAGAGAAAATCCCACCGATTAGCCACGAATGTGACAGTTAGTTGGTTTGTTTGTTGATTACTCATTACTGTTTGCTATAGACTGGTGTTTTCCCGCGGTTTCGCACATTAACGGGTTTCTAATTAGCGGAGAGTGGGTAAAAGCGACTGATTATATACCTACCTGTAAACTGTGTTGTGGTACAATAAAAATAGCTGTATTTACATACAATTTTGAAATTTGTTATGTATGAAAGTTTTATTAACGATAATAATTACCTATTTCCAACAATAATTTAAAAGTATATTCAGTTCATTTAAGAACACATTCTGTATTGTGTGCCATTATAAAATAAATAAATAATTAAAGAAAATCAAGGAAAAAAAAACATCTTACTACTGAAAAAATATTATTTAGTAGGATAAAAGGATAATGTAATGTGAAGAGATTTAATCCTTAGAATTCATGTCATTTACGTCATTTCGCAAATTCTTATGAATCGCACCAACACTTAGCTTTACAGATCCAAGAATATGTCTCTCCATCATTTATTATCGATCATTGTTACAGCTTGGGAAGAAAACTCGATGTTTTGTGCGATTCGATCACAATTCGATTCTCATGCCATAACGATGTTACGGTGCATCTCTAAAAAGGTGAACATATCTGTTATGTTATGAGATTTACGTTATATGTACGGTGTCTTGGAACTATATAATAACAAAACATGATAATATTATTAGCCGTTTGTATTTTAAGACAATGTTAACAAATATGTCTGTTTTTGCCAGTTGATATGAAGTAATAGGCAAAGTCTTAAGCGAAAAGCTAAATTAAAACGAAAATATGAGCTATGAATAAAAAGAAGAGGTTCACAACTTGACAGTTTTTTTTAAATCATTGGAATAAATTTCTTGTAACCTGTGACTTCAATTTAATATGTAGGAGTAACCTCCTAATACTTTTAACAAATACAAATAATATATAAAATTAACTGACTAACCGATGCAATGCTCTCGTTTACATTTCCTCTAATATTGTGCAACGTTGCAACTGCACTAACACCCTTACTTCCACTATGTATTCTGTGCTTCCACGTATAAGATCAAACACTCACCTATGAGTAATGCGCTGGGCGGGCGGCGCCCATGCAGAGCGAGCGGCTGATGGCGCTCAAGCAGGGCGGAAGTGAAGGCGGCCTCGAAATGAACGGCAACGTAAATGACTCAGAAATTGAATCACGGATTCGTTAGACAGGCTTTTAGACTGAGTTTGATCAATTTAGCAATTATAAAGGCTTATGCTGTGTTGAGCCTGATGTTGTTTAAAGCTAAAATAAAGGGTTTTCTGTTACAGATATCTGCTATTAATTAAAAAGCTTTATAACAATAAGAAGTAACAAAAGGCCGTGTTTAATAATATACATTGGTTTTATTAAAAGGTAAGATAACAAAGTTTTCTATATGTTCATAAAGATTACTGTGTAGAAAAAATAATTCATCATTGGATGAAATGTGATGTTTTATTTATGTTTTAGTCAGTATCTTGTACTCACAAGATATTAAAATAATCCTGATATTAGTTATTCAGTATATTAACAGTTCACTGACTGTCGCTGACCTCTTTAGGCCTGGATTTATTTCCCTCACCTCTGCAGTAGGCGATGCAGTTGACATGTGATAGCATAGTGCTGGTGGTGCTGGCATCACGCCAACCGACGACTTAGTGTGATGAGGATGGAGCATATCGTAAATATTGCAGCTAAGCGGTATAAGGTGGTAACAGCTGAGTAGATGAATCAAAGTAGGGGCTAGTTTGTCTGTATGCAGTTATGTATATGTATGTATGTTGTGTATATTTGTTACAAAAATAATTTAAAAGTTAATAAGCTTTGAATAAATCAGTTCTGCGATATTTTGAGATATTATTATATATTGGCGCTGTGTGCAATGTCCCAGAATATTTATTTATTTATTTATTTTATTAAGCATTCAACTTGTGACTACAATTGTAAGGATTTATGTATTGAGTTGAGATTTTCTTCCAGTAATTAACTAACGAACACATCTATTACAGTTTAAAACATTGATTTGGCGTATTCCAAGCGCACTCCATCAAATATATCTTACGTTAATTTGCAAAATTCTGTTTTGCGCACTGCGCCTGCTTAGTGTTTTAAAATTAATAGACGTCTTTAAATGATGACAATTTCGTTATTCTTATTACCAGCTAACTTACTAACCACATTTCCGTACCAATCAGATCTATTTCAGGTACATGAGTATGAAAATATCAGTAATTAGGAAGTTCTGCAACGCAACGGCCGGAAGTAGTCTGGATTACGCGCGACTGATGACCGGCTGAGGCGTATTTGGGACGGAGTTGTGCAACTCACTGCAATTTAGTAAAAATACGCGGGTAACGGCGGTAGAAGAGAGTTTAACATGCGGGAACTACATATCTATTATCTATGCATCTAGGTTTAGAATTCATTTAATCTTATTAAAAAGTAAACTGAAATATAGGTAGTTGAATGAGGTAAGCAAAAGTCATAGTAATATATAGATATTTATTTGAACACTGTTACAAGAAATGTGAAATATGTATAACGACACCCTGATAGATAGGGTATATAAATCTTAATGTAGAATATAAGACAACATACACTAAAGCTTTCTATGCACTTCTACTAGTACATATGTGACCTTAATGTCTTACAATGATAAAATTTATAGAACAATTTAAAATTACAAATACTGCTCATATAAAATAATAGTATGTGCACAAATACGCGTATTTTACCAATTAATTTGTGTACTACAAAAAGGTATCTCGTAACCTTTCCAGCTAGTTGGCAAATATATAAAATGTGTCAATCGCATTAAATAAATGCAAGTAATGTGAGAGTAACGTCTAGTACGGATACATCATCCATCACATCTTGTAACCACGCCGCGGGCAGTGTGCTTTGACTGGCCACCAATTTCTGAAGAACTATTGCTTTTACATAGGTAAGGATTTATTTTTAAAAAGGTGCACTAACATTTTGAGTAGGTGAAAGTCTGGAGAATAATATATAGTGTTTTTCCGCTGCGACTGAAAAGCACTACTTATATATTTCTCCAAAGTTTCATTTACAATGGATTTCCGCAAAGTAACGTCTGATTCAATATTTATTTTGAGTAGGTATTTTATAAAAACTTTTCCCTATGAAATCATGCATTCTTCATTACCATAGAAGAGTGATGTAAACTCAATTAATGAAATTGATCAGTTGTCTTGGGCAGATACTCCGTGGTGAGGACCGTTTTGTAAACAAAGCTGATTTTTTTAAACTAAATTTATATAGTATTGTAATACATGTACCTAATATTTTTGAAAGATATACACATAGACCTATTGAGAGACTTTTCTATTTTGATCTATTTAGTTTGCTATGAAACAAGTTTTATATATCAATATTATGTATCTGTGTTTTTCAGAGGTCTATTTACAGTGGTTTTATCGCTAGTTATCATAATTCTGCAATACATTCTTCTAAACAAGTTACAATTACACATATTAAATTAACCATACGACACAAGTTCCCATTACATGTCATATTATGTATAGACGATGTCTATTGCTATAATATTGCTGACATTATCCGTAAGTATTTATTTTACTCATGTATGTAAAAATTACCATTAGAAATCTCTGAAACCTAAAAATATACAAGTGATATAGAAATTTAACATATAAAAATGAGGAGTATAATCATATGATTTCAAATAATTATATAAGAGTTAAAAAGAAACTAAAACTATTTTAAATATTCTCAAAATATATATATTATATATATATTTAGTCCGTAGTTAGTTCGTGGATGGGATGACACGTTAAATTGTAGGTCCCGGCTGTTTGTCTAGTACGGCAGTCGTTAAGCCTTGTCAGAGGCCCTTAGGCTTGATAAACTCTCGACACTAGAGTTGGCCACTCTCATTCGATATAATAAGAAGAAGAAGTCTAATAAATAATGGCTATCGTTTTAATAGTACATGGAATAAGTTCCAACCTTGTCACATCACGCAGAGAAATTCATTCATCAAAGAGTAATGAATGAAGAAATGTTTTTATTGAAAGTAAGACTAAACCATTACTGACTAACAAGACTATGTCCAAATGTCAATACATCTCTTTTACTTTCGGTCCATAATGTTTTTTCTTATATAATAGAGAAATAATAAGTAAAGGTGGGCTAAAAAGCATTGGAAATAGTGGCAATAGTAGCATTCATTTATTGTATTTCTTCATGATATAAATAACTTATCAGCAATCAATATGTGATTGTTTGCTATTTTACCTTATCTTAACCTACTGTTTATCTGAGAGTGATCTTTGGCAAATGGCTGCTTCCGATGGTTTTAATTTTTCCTCGGCACAAGAAAATATTGTCCCACATTTTGTGAGAAAAATTCCTTTGTTTGTTTATATCCTACTTAAAAAAGAAAGTTGACAAATTAGTACTAAGCACACACTTTTAACTTATTATTAGAGCTGTTTTTCCTCATGTATCTGTGAACAATTGTCACGTTGCTAATTAAAGGTACAGTTGTACAAACACGAGCTAAAAGTAGCCAAAATGAGCTAAAACTTAGCTTTTAACATGTCCTTGCTATTAGCTTTCTTAACATTTGTCTAATCTTTCAACTGCAATAATACGTGATGGATATGGAAGTAATCCCATAAGCCAATAAATAATTTATATGGAAAAGAATGAGTAACTTGATTGTTTTGGTTATTGTAACCAACTTTCCTGGTTACAATTAAGGGCTATTCTTTTAAATTTACAGATTATCATTTGACCACAAATCACTAGAGGCTTACCATTGGTCTACGATGTAAATTGAAGATGAAACATACATTTTTTTAAATATGGCAAATCAAATATCTTTAGGAATATCACATACTAGATGTTGAAATATCGTTTGCATAAGATTCTCCCACTTCTCGGCGTGCAAAAAAATACAATAGTGCTGTTAGTTTCATAAAACTACCTTCCACATCCTTATAGATATGCATCCATGCTGCCCGCTAGGTATGCGCTAGGTATTTAGGTACAGTAGACAGCCTACCGTTGTACAAACACTACTGTTGTCCCAGACCGCCGCTAATTGATATTGAGAAGTTGAATATTTATTCATAGACGTGCTATTGTAAACAGATGAAATTTAGTACAGAGTTTTCAAAATCGACTATGGAGCCCAAAAAAAAGAAAGCATTAGAAAATTAAATTATTTTTTATTTCTGTCCACGATATTCATTAATATATTTTCAGTATTTCATTATTAATTTATTTTAGCGTAACGTTAAGTTAATTTTTAGGGTGATTAACAAATTAAGTTTAATGTATTTACAAATTAAGTTTAATGTTTATTGTATTAACAAATTAAGTTTAATAATAATTAAATGTATTTGTACCAATGTATGTATGTACATATTGTACATTGTACATGTACAGTAGCGGTACTATATAGTAAGCTAGTTTTCGGGTTTCCAACATGAAACTACCTTATTTTAAATTAATTTTAGTCATGTACAAAATTTGTTACTATTGATATTTCAATAGTAACAAATTGTATTGTTGTTGCTTTTATTGTTTTATTGGCCACCCATCTACGGGCTGACCACATCAACATCCTTACAGTGACATAATCATTTTATACACAGTAAATAATAAACCTAAATTATAAACGTTATTCCTTGCATAATATATCTTGGTCAAACGTGGCCGGTCCATATAAGGCAAGTTCACACCCACGCTGGCATTGTGCTTTCCACGGGACTTGCAATGGAGGTCTGGGTCGGTGTAAACAGAGCTTTATGACATTATTGTACAATAAGCTGTAATTAGGTAATAAAAAAGTAAGTAAGGAAATTAGGTTAGGAAATTAGGTGTACGAAGCCTTACTTTATTATAGTTGGTACCATTCGTAAGTCCTTCTCCTCGAGTGATATTACTAATTACTGAAGGTCGTGGCTCCCCCGCAAAATTGATTCATTACAGGAGTTCTCTTGAGTAAATCGTGCTAGGCAGTAAGTACTACGGTACTCTCTGATTTTGTGGTTTTTTTCTATGTACATTTTAAGATTTTATCTAAATTAAACGTAATAGAGTAACTAACGATATACCTCCTCTTTTATGATTAAATGTCGATTTATAATATCTGTTCGACCTGTACGTTACAAGCATTTTGTAAAAAATATACTTACTAACAAATAAGACAAGCAATTAATTTAGTTCTACAAACACAAGGCAAAAAACCGATATGTGATAAATAAATACAGAGTTAAAGCTTAATCTAACAAGACATTGTTATAAATTTTCTCACAAAATCCTCGTACAAAAAAAAACTAACGGTTAAAATCAAAACTAAATAGTTACTATTGACTTCCAAGTTAATAAGTGACAAGTGATGCCTCCAGCCAAGCTTACAATCTTGCTAAATATTTTTTACGTGCTAAAACATAACAAATCTCATCCACCATTATTTCCTATCCCATAAAGCACGTCAAACACATCACGTACCACCCATGACATCATATTGACACATTACATATTAGGTATTTGTTACGATGATGTGATGCTACTAAAAAACGAGCAGAAGTGCTACAATGGATATAATACGGCCACTATAAGTGGCACGTCAGAAAAAAAGGAAATAATAAATAGGAAGTATTTCTGCAGGCAAATTTTGTAAAGTGGAAACCCGTCTTGGCTAAAAATATGAAAAGCAAATTTCGCTGTGATTAATCATTTAATTATATCTGCTAGCGAATGAAGTTAAATCTTCAAAACATGTCCAAGTTAACTCAATCTAATTATTACAATATAGACCTTCTTTGAATCTGCCAATGTATTTGTGACAATTTCAATAAAGTACCTTGATATGTAAATAGTTATCTACTTATAAAAGCTTGACCAAAAATAAAGCATTTCATATGTACATTTTACATGAGTTAAAATTTGAAGCAATCATGCTTTTTAGATAATTAACAATTGCAGGTAGGTACTATTTTAATACTTCTCGTAATATAAATTATCGTACTTAATAATCTCTACTTAGTTTTGGGTGAATCATTATGTCCAGAAATGTGCCATATTTTATGCCAAAAACTATTCTTACCTGAGGTCAAAGAGAAGAATCAGTTCGAAATTAAATTGATAACCTGCGTAGTGGAGTGATGGATGAAATCATTGATTACTCATAAACTTGAATGACACGCAATTAAAATCAACTTTAATTCAGATTTTATATTAGCATTTTTATATCACGTAATTGAGACTGATTAGCAATTATGCAAACAGGTGTGTTTAGAAATAGAAAAATGATTTAGGTCTTTAATTTGTTTTATCTTTTTGTTAGTTACAAGACCTGGCAATACAGATAAAAAAATGTGATTGTTGGCTGTTACAGATTCTGTCTTCACCTTTAATAAGAGTAGATATTTAAGGTAACTGGTAGCATGACGGGCAGAGGCTACCCTTAGTTAGTTAGGTATGTATATAGGAACATAGTACATAGGTAATCGCTGCATAAGTTTACAATACCTACAAAAGGGTTGAGAATATTTGACCACTACAGAAACATATTTCAGTAATCGATATGCTAAGTCAATAAAATGTCTGTCGGTATAACCAACAAAACTTAGTTTAATCCCTCACCGCAAAGATGCATCTACACTCTCCTTACCACAGTATCCATCTACAATTTCTCGTGGTCGAATCAATAAGGCGGCAAAACTCACTTTTTTTTAAAATAAAAGTGAAAAATAATAGTGAACTGGAGAAACAGCGGCGCATCTAAAAAATCAATGTAACCGCAATATACAAACTATTGAATACACACTAGAGAAGATATCATTCAGTCTCAACCGTATCAAGTGTCAATCGTTTGCCGACCAGCGAGCCGGCATGCGGCACACTTGTAAAATGGATTAAATAATATATGCCGCCAGTTAGCTTGCTACAGGGAGGTTTAAATAGATATATAGACGGTACATAAAACCTATAGATGGTACAGTATTATAAGAAACTTTTAGGTTAGTGAAGAAGAAAATTTGAAATTGCAAAGTTTTAAGTGTTTATTTTTAGACTGACAACCAGGGTTGGGCAGTTTTTGAATTACTTGTGATTAAAATACGTAATTGAAAAACAAATACGTATTTAGTATTTGTATTTCAATTACTTCCTTACAATGTCATTTGTAATTCGTATTTCAAATACCTGCTTCATACCGGCTTCAACATACATTTTAACATTACATATATAAAAAATGTGTTCATACAATTTAACACAAGTTTGTGCTCATCAGGACCTGTAGAAAGATTGTTTTCTTTAGCAGGTTTTATTCACTCTCCAACAAGAGGCTGTTTGTCTGACAGCACATTTAAAAATCTCGTGTTCATGAAAGGAAACTCTGGTTTTACTGGTTAATTAATCTAGTATTCCTCTACTTGTCACCCCGAGCTAGATTACTATCTAGACCCGCACGGGCTGAAAAGTATTTTGTATTTTGTAATTTGTATTTCAATTAAAGCAAAGCATGTATTTTGCCCAGCCCTGCTGACAACAATACATGTTATTTTTTTAGAAAAATAAAATTCAGTTCGTTTAGATAAAATTATTATTTATTTACAAAAACACAAGTCCTATACAAATATAATCCTGTGTGCAATGATCCGGAATATTTATTTATTTTAATTAATTATTTTTATTGGTTAATTATTTTCATCATCGTTACACCTGTTGTTTGTGTCAGAAACGCTCAAAACAGTACTCTATTGGTCAAGCATAAATCCTGGTATATTATATTACTCTATGCATAAATCTGTCTATAAAAGAACATCACCCTATACATTTGATAGCTTGACAGTTATTCCTGTGGCCCGCATCCTGCCAATCCTCGAGGGATCACAAATGGGCCATAAATGGGTCAAATATCAATGAACCAAGGATAAACAACTTATTCATGGCTCATTCGATTAGAAGCCGACTGTACAACGCTGTAGAGGGATGCTACTCGATTTGTTACAGAGGCTTTTAGGCCTTTTACTAATTACATTTACATTTTTAATATATTACATTGACAGCTATGTATTTTACAGGACCTAAGCGCGTTCGTTATTAAAAACCACAGTATATGACACGCAGCCATAGAGCCTTTTGTAACAACTGTGGTAGGTATTAGAGGTCCTTTATATACACCAAAATTAAGAAAAGAAGAAATTTCATTTTTGTTATTTCTTGTCCATTGAGCAGAGCCAGCTACCTGAGCTACCTGAGCTACCTTTAGGCAGATGATCCGGATTTATAAGATTTTGTTTTGGGGCAATCTGGTTGAATGAATGTATAAAGCTCTTCCAAAATCATTTATCACATAATAAAAAATGACCCTTACTACTAGTTTAATCCTAAAACACTTGACCCAATAAACCAGACAAGTTAACCCTCTGTTGATTTAACGAGCTATTAATCCCTCCTTAATCAGTGATTAAAAATACAGCCAATTAATTAAACAAGAAGTCTTTGATTTTTATTTCTTGGCTAGTTTATGTTGACCATCAACGGTGGAATGAGGACAAACATATGGTGGGGTTGTCATACAGGGTTACATGAAACTAATAAAGAAATCTAATGGAGACTTTTCACCCCCTGTTTAACGGCGGCTATGCAATATACATATTATACATATGTACACTGTACAGTAAATTTATTATCCTATAAGTAAGTAATATATATTCTAAAAATATGTGGTAAGGTAAGATGGTTTAGTTACGATTCTCACACGTGTTTACGTGTGCAAACTTTTATGTGTGTGTGTGTGTGTGTGAGTGGTGTAGAATAATTTTCAACGAAATAATATTGCAATTGACCATTACTTGCCTGCTGATAGTGATGATAAGCGGTTTGTTTGTCTTTTAATTGGCAGCCTATGTCCACTAACCATGTACAAAGTACAGTATTCAGAGGGAACTAAGGTACAGATTACACCACAGTTTCTACTGTCAATGACCAAACGTCGCTATTATGATGATAAAAATATTGGGAGCAAATCGAAGGGCTCACTTTGCATTGGAAAATGAACTTTATTTACATAAAAATAAGGTTTATTACGTGTTGTTGATAGATGTCAAACTGAATTGCGTAATATAATTAATTTGTATGCGATAGAGTGCACGTGTGTGCTTTGTGCAGCGGAAAATGATTTATAATGAATACTGGTTTTATTTTGTTACGAGTATATGTTGTTATGTACATGGTAGAGCTTAGAAAATAATGATTGCAGTTGAATCCAGTCTAAACAAAAATTAAGCTTTGGCGTACAAATTTTACTCTCCAAAGACATACTACCTAGGTAGGTACTTACTAAAATATTGAAAATGGAAATTCTTATCTGGTTCGCAGCTGAACACATTTTAATCTTCAAATCTAGAGTTAGAAATACATATTACATTTCTTCTAGGCAAGCGTTTATGTATAAAAGTGGCGATTAATTAGACGGTTATTTTCGTAAAAAAAGTTGTGAATTCGTTTTTTTTTAATTAAACTGTTGAATATCAGCGTCAACTTTTGTTTACCAGTATCAGTTAACTTTTAATTGTAAAAAAATACATATTTAAACTCAACAAAACAATTTGTATTCTAAAAAAAGTCCTCCAAAATAAGATCTATCTAACACAGTCAGTAGTCAGTTTACAGTCTTCTCAGTAAGGGATGATGTCGGGTGGTCTCTAGAGACCAAAACTAATTTAACAGCGTCAAGTTTTATTTCTGTTTATTTTTAGAGATATTAATGCTAAGTCACCCCTCGGCTTAAAATAGTTATATCTATACGCTTCGTATTTCGTGTTTTTTTTTCTCTAAAGTCGTTATTTATTTTAGTTACTTACATCTTTTTTTTTACAGGTTTTTTTTCGGGTTATCCAAAAATAGGTATGTTTCAGTTTTAGCTACAAAATGTAAAACTGTCTATAGATAACAGTACAAAAGATGTCATAAATCTTGTAAAGCATTTAAAACTATGAAGCTCAAAGGGCAAATCTATGATTTTTATGCAAAATAGACTTAGGTACTATTAAGTCGCCTGATGTTAAGCAACGATACAGAATGCGTTTTCAATACGCGTGCGCCTAGAACAAACCGAGAATAGGTCGGCTATTGTTAATTTTATCAACAATATACGAAAAAGAAATTAAAACATACATACATTATAATTATAACACAATGCCTAAATTCCAACTAATCAATGTCATTCAGAGAACACAATCACGCAGTGGGCGTGACTTGCTAGATTAGTATCTGGGTCACTGATACCAGCTTACTGATAACAATGTATCGAACAGCATTGATATTAGTTAGTACATACCACGAACGAACCCGTAGAAAGATCTTCGGCTTAACATCATGCGTACAACTTGCTCATATTGGCAGCCAGTTAAACTAAAATATTTTATGAGTTATGCTCGAAGGTATACTTACAAAGGCTGCTCGAAGGTATAGGTATACTTACAAAATGTATACTGATATTTGTAATCATCTTTAGAGCTGTAAAAATAAATTGGAATCATCTTGTCTTGATTGTGTTAACCCTACATAAAAATCACACTTCAGTTTTTTCAATCATTTCCTAGATCACCAAAGCGCATCGACGAAAAGAAAATACAACAGATTTTTTAGATACAATTTCCCGTATAGTAACTACATAGAGCTAGTATAAAACAGTAGTATAACTACTACATTATTCAGTGTCAAGATCAATGCAATAAACTGTGTACATACGAGTACATACATAGGCAATATATGAGTAAGTCTTACAGAATTAGGTATAATGGTATCAGATCAGACAGAGATATAAATAGATACATAAGTACTAATAGTTATGTGCACACAGATACAACAATGCTCCTCTGTATTGAGTGCATCCATCAATAGCACAAATTGCACTGAATGTCACTGAGTGCACCTCGACCCCAGTGGCGCCGCTTATCCCGGCCACAGGGGAAATATGGCAGTAGACAATAACTAAACTACTACTATGAGTGCTATGAGCTAGCGATTTGAAAACGAGACCCGTGTCTTATTGGGTAAGCACAATCCATCTTAGGCCATATTGCTTAGCATCAGACGAACTTTGGTCAAATGCATACCGCAGTGAGTTAAAAAAAACGAATATTAGGAGTCCGTATCCAAAAAACTGCAATCGTAAGACTGCGATGTCCGTCTGTGTATCATCGAGCTATATATACTCTTTACTTGAACCATCAACAGCTAGACAGAGTTTTCACTAGTTTTCAAAAACTCTGGCTTAGTAAGAACAGCAGATTATTTAATAAATTACCAGAAAACCTAAAAAGTATCGTAAACTTAGAACATTTTGCCCGCGACTTAAAAATATATTTGTGTCTCATATATACTTTCATTCGGAGAAATTACTAAATCGTATGGAAATTCAAACAAAAACATTTTCAAAAGAAATAAAAAAACAGTTCATTTTACGCGTTAACATTATCCGTGAATAATTCAACTGTGGCACATATTTATAAAAAAAAAAAATACATACCTATAGTAAACAATCCCACTGGAAATACCCGCTCTATGTCCACATAGTTCGCATATTCTCATTGACCCGCGCCGCCCCGCGACTTACCTTATAGGTACAGTGGATTATTTATCCACTACCTTTGGACTGGCTTGTCTGTCACGTGCATTATGCGTGGCTTGTAGATATGTATGTATGTTATGACCACAATCATTAGATAGTGGTCATAACTGGTGTACAGGTTTATTCATGTTTTCTATGAGGATATAGTTTAGTTACTAGGTGTTATTATGTACTTTTTGATAATTTTGCATCAGGCTTGAATTCCGAGAGTTAAAGCAAGCTGACATATTTGTATAGAAATCGTCAAAAATAGAATCATATCAAATCTCCAAACTAATATTCATTTTAACGAGTAAAAGTTTTAATCCACTAGTTTCTTCTAGACTAGCACACTATATACTACACTATATTCAATAGTTGACACTGTGGAAGAACCCTGGATACTGCAACACAGGGAATCCTAAAGCAGTAGACAGGACCCCAATTTTAATTTGAACTTAATTAATTTAGATACTTTTATATAATGTACAAATGATAACCTGTTTTAGTGGAAATAAATATTTTTTATCTTATCTTTATCTTATCTTATATCTCACACTGCAGCATTACACGAGTTGTAATCTAGCAAGGGTTCAGATCCACAAATAGTGACACGTAAAAAACATAAGTTTAAAACTTCAAACAACAACCCATCCGGAAACATCAACCAATGAGAGATAGGAAGTAAAGCGTCCTTGCAACCTATTCTTAATTTCTTACATTTATACAATCCTCTAATCCTTACATACAAATGTCAAACTGTAAGATTAATGTAATAATCATAAAGAAGGCACACTGGTCAGCTGGATTTGATTCATATTTGGACACTCTTTCTTATTAGGGACTGCGGTAATTTAGTCTGTCAACGGATAAAATTGGAACTAAAAAGCTATCGGACTATAATTTTGAAGGTTAATTCGGTTCATAGTTATTTATTTATAACAAAAGACTAGCTTATAAGTTCTCATAGAATTTTAGGTTGTTTGTAATAAACATTGAACCTAAAGTAAGTTGGTATGAGAGTGGCAAACTCCAGTGTCAAGAATTTTTAAACCACTTAAAGACCTCTGGTGGTTTAACAAACTGTCATAGCATTCAACTTGCCATATCAGCTAATCTAAATATTATTTTATTTTTGGCCACCCGTCCAATAACTAACCGTAACAACATTTGCTTGTCTTTGATAATCGTGAACGAATACTGCAGTCCGTACAGCCACGGGCACTAGTAACTGGCATAAGTGCTGTCATCTTAACACGCGAAATAATCTTGGTCAGACTGTAGCCGTCGACTGGCGCTTTGCCATTTATGTAGTGTTTAATGATCTGTGGCAATAAAAATGTTTTGATTCGACTCAATCTTGACCACTTGATTCGATAAAAAAATTGTGTCTAATATGGTGCTAAGATCATAAGATTACTGTCGTTGGTTTATTTTAACGAAGAAGTTTTAATTATTTTAAAAAAACTCTTGAGCTTCTAAAAATACGATCTAATTCTAGTTTAGTAATCATATAATGTTTTCTCATTACATTGCATTTCTTATCAAGTTGATT
This sequence comes from Macaria liturata, assembly GCA_964023185.1. Classification (NCBI taxonomy): domain Eukaryota; kingdom Metazoa; phylum Arthropoda; class Insecta; order Lepidoptera; family Geometridae; genus Macaria; species Macaria liturata. The sequence continues at coordinate 424,151 of OZ026830.1, forward strand.
AATTAACGTAATGCTTTCCAAAACTTAACAGAATGCCGCATGGTTTTTTTTATATACCTACATAAAATATTTAAAAATATTACTACCTACAATGTACTCATAAAGAAAAATACTTACGTATATTTTTTTTGAAAAAATAATACATATAATGTGCCATATTAGTATAGCTGATCTGTTACCAAGTTTAGGCATTTAAGGTAAGGAGCACACAGTGCCTGGAGCGACGACCAGGCCGCGGCCGCCACGTCATTGTCACGTGGTGAGAGTCAGACACAAATCACAACCTTACCTCTGACCTGTCAACTGCCTATATTAAGCCTCGCTTTATAATCGCAAGTATTCACAAGTAACGCACGCGACGACTCATCGGATAACTATGTACTGTGTTATTCAAAGAAATATTGTCAATGAAATATTACTAAAATTGGGCATAAAAACAAGTTGGTAGACATTGAAATAGTATATGACTTTGAAGACTAATGGTCTTAAAATGTAACGGAGTTTTCTGTAAGATTGATTCTTTAGGTATTACGTAATAAGATAAACATATTTTATGAGCTGGCAGGCTGACTGCACTGCAGGCACTGCTCTTGTAGGTTTCAGTGTAAATATATACAATATTTGCTTTTTGTTATAAAACAAACAAACAGCCCTCTTTTATAATCAACCTTTATAAAAGGAGTTTTAGTTTTTGTTTCAGCAAGGTTTCTACAGTCAAATTTTTACCGAAATCTGTCTTTTATGTTTCAAGAATTAGCCATTTATTTACCCATTTCCGAAAGGACCATTTTGTACGCTGAACAAAGTCAGTTAAAATGTTCAAATTGTTACTTTTACATTCATGAACAGTGTCCATCAAAAGTCCATCTTTGTTTATCTGCCATCTAGCGGCGGCGGCACGCATCTCGCCCACGCTCAGTGTGACCCTGCCTTTATACTAAGTGATTACCTAAAATAACTTGATGCTGCACTTAGATGCGCCTACTTAGATACCTCATATGTGTGGCTTAATTGGAAGGTTTTTCTAATTAACAAAAAAAAAATAAAAAAATTGGTGTGCGTTTCTCGGATTTACCAAGAAACAGTTAACTGATTTTTCTTTGCCAACTGACCATCAGATCACTAGCAGAATTATACCTACATCAGTAAAATATGTTTTATATGTAATGAATAATTATTATTATACGTCGTACTTTAACAGGCGTATAATTCTCAAAATTGGACAATACTAAACAGTCCATCCAATATTTTTAAGAATTCACTTGCGTGTGTTTTTATTCAGCTGAAGACATGAAGCGAGGGTATTATTTTAGCATCTGATCAATGAGCTCTGGGAACTTAATGACCGCAATACCAATAGGCCGGTAGGGTAAGGACGCACTAACCACGGTGGGTACATTATGTCCAATTTATATTTTAATTATTTATATTATTATGTCTGATCAATTTAAAACAATTTAAGGCTTTTACCAAAATAACAATATCATAGTATGGTACCGCTGATATGAAATCTAGAAGACCGTGGTGGTGGTTATAATCTATCTATATTCTAAATATATAACTTTCAAAGGTGACTGACTGACTGTCTGACATAGTGATCTATCAACGCATAGCAGACCACCGGACAGATCCAGGATAGGAAATGCCACTTTTAAACTTGTGAAATAAGCAAGTTTTACTTCTTAATGCGAGCGAAGCCGCGAACACCCACTAGTTGTAATATTATTGGCACCATATTGTGTTATTTACTGTAAATTTAATGTGAGTTGTAAGTATATTACTTTTACGTACCAACTTACTGAAAATGCTGACTGTCCATTGCAGACATTCTCGAGTCGAAGCTATAATAATTCATGTGTACCGCTGTTTCAATGCGTTTTGACTTCACTCCGGCGTTGCTACATGGTACTCACAGATGACATGCTGTTTTATTCATCTGAGATGACGTTTGGAGTAACAAGAACATGTCCAAGTGGCCATTAGCCTAACTTGGATAGAGCTCTTTGGAGTTTCCCAGGATTTCTTACACCTACTACATAATGATAATAAATAACTTAGCTACTTACTTAGTGTGCTGATATTATGTGAGATCAAAATAATGATGGAAATGGAAAACAGAAAAAAAACATAGCAAAGTTCTTTAAACATTGGGTATTATTAATTTTTCACATTTACAATACAGACTTCTGGCTGTACAAGCTATTTTTGGAACAAAATATAGAGTTTTGCCGAGTTTTGTAACCATTTAATTTATTCTCTTTTAAGACCTCACTTTCACCAGCGCCTCTAGCGGAGTATTCTCATACTAACCCCCATCACAGTCAAGATGGCAAACACCAAGGTTGTCACATTACCTACATTACCTAAGTAGTTAAGTACCTAAGTAGTATGCATAAATCCTGCTCTATGATATTTTATGATCTGTATGTCCTCAGTGAGGTACAATAGCCATCAGGAAGTGCTATATAAGGTGATTTTGTTGCCATTTACCTGCGCCTGCGCCCCTTTTAGGGACTAGGCCTTGGCAGCGTAGTCTACGGATCTTGGAGTACTTCTACGGGTTTTAGCGTATGTGTACGTTTCTGCGCATTCTACGGGTTGCTGATTAATGTGTTTTTCAATATATGTTTTAGAAATAAAATAATTTGGAGCCGTTTCTGAGAATATAAATTATACGCTAGAAAAACTAAAAGACCAATAGAGAAATTTACAAAAATAATTATAAGCTTATTTAAACACGCGCAGTATTTGTTTAAGTAAGTACCTGCATTATTTTAATTTTAGCTGAAAAACAATATAGCAACGTCTCAAATCTAAGTAAACACTGATATCACTTATTGACCTTAGGCATAATACTCTCTCCCCTCTCCGTGTCAAAAATTTGTATTTTTACTTTATCTACACTTTTCCATACTTCACCCTAGCAACACCGCTCAAGGGCCAATGTCAGAATGCGTACAATGCACGATGACCTAATAATTAGTGCGTTGGCCTCAGCACGCCGCAAATTGACAATTATATGCACCAGGAAGCGATACTGGCAACACTGACTCAGCGAGGCGCCACCTAGCGGCCCTGGACGGAATTATTCGATAAGTAAACGATATGTTATGTTGTTTATGTGTCATTGTAATTAAACATTTTATATAAAAAATAATTTTATTAAATAAAGTGTAGGTATAGTTAAATCCATATTTTGGTAAGGCTTATTCATATCAATCATTTGGTCTAGTTGTGACATCTTCAAGATACGCCACTAGTAAATCGGCATTGCTGGACTCATAGATAGGTGTTAACAAATCAAAGAAGAGATTAGGAAATGTTTCCCTAATTCGGGACATTCTTGAAGAATGAAAAATGGCTATAAGACTAATATTATTAAAAGAATTTCCCAAGAGAACTCTCCCAAAGAATTGTTTCTGAGGGGGAGTCACGACCCTTATTAATAAGGAATACTACTAAAGAGGAGGAGGGATTAAAAGAAATTTAGCGTAAGTAATAATCATCAATCGTTTTTATCTATCCTCTCTATTTAAACAGACATGTTATTTTTTTAACTATCTTTACGAGTCTGTTTACAAACCTCAATCAATCTTCGAGTTCTCACCATATGTCACTGTCCGGAAACATCGGACTGACAGTCACTGGTGTTGCCAAATACAGGCGTGAATTTGTACGCGCCTTGCAGGGTTGACTCGCCTCGTGGCCTCGCAGGCCGCTTCCGAGCGCCGCAGGGTTAACACGATGCCTCATGACTTAGGAATTCACTCCAACAACAGATTTTCGACTTTTTTGGTCATTTTTACCAATGCACTTGTTTAATGTATAATACTTCAAGAGTACGCGACATGTTTGGCTTTTATGACCATTTTGACTTTGACCGATGAATTATTGAAGTTCAAGTTACAACTGGATTGGTGTGACTTGTGACCTTATGACTCATGTAAAATTGAACTTGAATAATGACTTACAGGAACGGAACTTATCTGTATATACAGATAACGAACGATAATGGATCAGATGTGGTGAGTGTGCAACGGAGCTTCACAACATAATTCCTACGTCTCCATTACACCGTCGAACAAGCAGAAAGTCAGCGGGGCGTCACCGGTTTATGGTGGAAGTTCCAAAGACTCGCACGAAGCGCTTTGCTTCTACCTTCATAGTAAGGACAGCGAGACTATGGAACTCTCTACCTGGAGCCCTGTTCCCAGAAAATTATAACCCAGGGGTCTTCAAATCTTGAGTAAATAGGTTTCTTCTAGGCAAGCGTGCTACATCTTAGACTATAGTGGTGCTTAACATCAGGCAGGCTATAGTCAAACGTAAGTATATTTAGTGTAAGAAAAAAACCGTGTTTTTTTTTTCATTTTCGGTCGTCCGTCTTCATAAAAGATTGGTTTCTACTAAGCAAGCGTGATGCAAGTTTAATTTCACAGTCACTTCTAATCAGGCGAGGTGCAATCAAACATTAGCCCATTGAGTCTGGTCGTTTGTATGTATAATAAGTATGTATTTACAACAAAAAAAGTACATAAGTATTATATCCGTTATCTAGTACCCACGACACAAGCGTTTGCTTAGTGCGGGGCTAGATGACGATGTGTGCAATGTCCCGGAATATTTATTTTATTTATTCATAGTGTAAGAAAAACTTCTTCAACCACTGTATTCAATAATATTACAAGCAATATTATACATGTAGACCCCGGTTGTTTGTCATAGCACTGCAATCGTTAAGCTACGACAGAGGTCCATAGGGCGGCGGTTCGAAAACTGTCATTCGAACTTACAGACAATTTCAGTGTAATAATTATGAAATTAGACTAACTGTTTGATAACTTATTCTCTCGAAGGTAGTATATATACTGTCATTCTAGATTTTCACAGGTAGTGCCGCAGGGCAACACAAGTCCTATATAATTAGAGTGATATTTAAACATCCCATCTATAATCCCACATGATAATAGCGCGCAGTATTATTCTTTATATCAAGATACATCTGTATAAGGCGGCCATTACCGCCCACGGGGCGTTTGTTTACATGTCGAGCGACAATAACTTGGTGCTCTACTCTATACTTGACGATGTTTTCGAGAGATTAATTATATTGATGGGCATCTTCTCATTAAAGTTTAGGAGTCGTCAGAGGCCTCTAGGGTGTCTTAAAAACTCGGGACACGAGATTTGAACACATAAACTTTTTTTAGACAAGGATGTCTTAGATTATTACACTGTCTATCCTTAAGTCAAAAAAGATGATTTAATATATTATGTAGTGTATGGTCCAAAACTCTCGACACCAGAGATAGCTACTTTCATAGGAACTTACTTCCTTCACGTTATAGTTAAAGTTATCACTTTAACTATAACGTGAAGGAAGTAAGTTCGTCGAAGCTGACTCAATATAAAGTAGGTCCCACGGTGTGTACAAATATTATGATAGCTGTTATCAGTTATCTCACGAGTGCAACGACCTCACTGATAAGGTTTTATTACTCTACGTTGCATAATTATGGAGCTAGAGTAAGCTGAAAATTTAAATTAGATTTACGTTAATCCATTAGTGTCTACTAAACTAATGAATGAATTTAAAAAAAAATTGCGAAAGCACGTGAAAATCAAATCATGCAAGGTTATTGTTATCCAACCATAATGATAATAATAATCTTTCTAACTGCATCAAAATTACAATAACTAAAAGTAGCTAAACTTAGGAAAGTTCGTTTTTGGTACTAAAAAGTTACTGAAACCGTTTTTACAGTGACCATTAATGGTTTGACTTTAGTAGTTTAGTTAATTTAAAGTTTCTTTTCACCCTATTTCTAATTCTAATAGTATTTAACAACCTAATAAACATTGAACATCAAGATCCACAATACAAATGTATGTAAACTATGTTGCAGTAGGCGACCTTCACACATTTCTCTCCTCCCACGGTGCGACTGCTCTTACTGCGTGCCTGCGAGGTGCAAAGCTTGACTGATGGTCAACTGGCTGTCTTACTGGCTTGTTTAGGTGGAGACAGTTGGAAAGCTAAGTAACCGCTTTTTTTTAAAATAACATAAAATTTTAAATACCTCACTAAATACAATACAAAATTTTTATTTTCTTAAAGTTTACACAAACAATGTGTAGGGGATACATAAATAATATAGTATAATTAGTTCATGAAACGTGCTATAAAAAAAACTGTCAGTGGATCCATCCCAGAGGTTGACCCTCAGCCCCGAACTAAGCTAAATGGGACTGCGTAGTATAACTCTCTCTTTCTCTTGTAGGTTTTAAATTATAGATTTGACTGTCTCTCTACTTAATAATTATGATTTTAACTGACCTTTGGTCTTAAATCTAGAGATAAGAAATATAACATCAATACAACTCCATAAAAACAATATAACTGGCGTCTGTTTGTTCTATTTTTAACCGACTTCCAAAAAAAGGAGGTTATCAAGTCTTCTGAAAGTTTTTTTTTATAGTCTCATGATTAGCAATAATAATAATTTAAAAACACGAATAATAGGCCAAACGATTATGTCAAAAATCTCCATTCCAGTAGCTAGACCATCACAAAGCAACTTGAATGAGAACAATGTAAGCAGTAAGTAGTAAGTCCAAGTATACAGCGCCGAGTGACGCTGCGGGGCGAAGCACTGCGCCCACTTCTGTACACTTGTTTGTACACAGAGAGACAAACAGAAGGACAACTACAACAAAACAAGAAGCAAATATTGTTTGTTGGAAATACTATGTTTGTTGTACTGTCATCAAGTTGACATGGTTCTTTTCTAACCATGCCATATTTTGACTATTAAGGTGAGATAATAGAAAAAGATTTTTTAAGCGTGTTAAGGAAGTCGTAAGAATAAGTATAATACGATGTGCATTGATTAAAACTATCTCTACTACGTTTTAAAAATATTGTTGTGATTGTATTAAACAATTTTACATTCTAATATCATGTTATACCTACTTTTAGAAACAATTGAAAATTATAAATCACTGTTCAGCTCTGCAGTCATGGCGAAAATTTGACATTTGACAATTTCCCTGTGAATCGTTGTTTGTTTTTTTTTTATATACAAAATATGCAATCCTACTTTTTGTCTGTTTTTCATCTACTGGTGTGTCTCAGCTGCGAGCAAGTCCAGACAGACTGTGGGCGACAGAATTCTGATAGCATTCTTGCAGTGTCGCAACTTCACGCGGTCTGTTGACGAGTGAGTTGTCAATACATCGGGTAATAGTGGTAGGTAGGTATAGAACTATAGAACTTTTGAGTGATTATGCTTGGTTAAATGCAATCATTCTAATTAAAACAATAATAGCGGTTTATATGTGTCTGAGTGAGTGTCATCTATACACAGATTTGTATGGAATGTAGTTTGAAATGAGACGTGGTATCATCTGCGTATATCCGGCTAAAAAGAAGCCTATGCGCATTTATATACCTACGATAAAGGAATGTGTATGTCTTTCAAATAGGTTAAGTATTTTTGCGTGAATATTAACAAACATTTACATGCATACAAACTTTTGCTTCCAAGTGATTAATACGTTGCAACCTTGTCTTCCTAATGCAACGTATTATAAAAATACTATTATGTAAAAACTAAACACGGTATCCTTATAAAGTGTCAATAAAACCAACATGCTGACATACAAATTAATGAAGTGAACCGTGTGCAAAAACTTAGCGAATCAAAACGTAGCTATTTGTAACGCTTTTCAACTTAATTGTTTATTATAAAAAATGTATTAAAGTTTCTTGAGCTAAAGAATGGGCGTAAGAGCTGAGATGAATTTGTGATGAGACACGGACTAAAAAGGGCTTAAATTAATCAATATTAAATTTCGAAATTAGTGCCAAATATCATATGTGCTTAATTAAGTTTGTAAGATATTATTTAGATCATTAACTGCGTGGCCCTGTAAAACAATAATAATAATAACAGTTAATTTGTTACAAATCTTTTCATTTTGTTCAAATTGCTCAGTCTTCAAGCTTTTTTAAGCTATTATTTGACACACCCATTCTATTCTGATAGATACTTTATAACGAAGTGTGGGTGAGTACAAAAACCGCATGTAGGCTGCGCGTACGCAGGATTAGCTTAATCTGGACGGCGTTATGCAAAACAACGCCACGTTTGGACAACATTAAAGTTATTTATCTTATGTTTTGAAACGTTTATCTTAGGTTTAGGATATTTTTACTTTTTTAGCGAATCGTGGGATATGGCTGATTTAGTGCGCATCTTTTCTAAGAAGCTTTAGTAATAATTAAATGTGATATACTAACAAGTCTGTAAGCTAAGTATTTCACATAGTTTTATAATATTTCAGGATTTTCACGTAGTATACTAATTGGCTGTATTGAAAAAAAATTAGGACAGAGCTATCAAATTTACCGAACTACATTAGTCATAATGAATTGACCAAAATTCATTTTCATCAGCCTCTCCTGAAATCTTAATTAGATTATCTAATCAGTATCCTGCTTCAGTCCGGCACAAGTGGTTCATTAATTAATAGCGGGCGACGTAATGTGTAGTATAATAAACATCGCTGTAGTCTGTAGCACCGCATAGAGGCAAGTAGTCGCACGCGCGGCTTCCTCGTAGCGACAGGACTAGAGATTACTCTCTGAGTCTATGTAGATCTAGGTGTACGTTTGTTATGAAGATAAAATAGCTATATAATGTATATTGTACAAGTGATATGAGATATTGGGCAAGAAAAACTCAAATCATACCTGTTTAGCCGAATTTTGTATTGTAGGAAAGAAGCTGTGTTTCCTGCGAACTACAATCCAGGGGTTTTCAAATCTAGAGTTAATAGGTATCTTCTAGGTAAACGTGTTACACCCTAGGCTGCAGCAATGCATAACCACAGGCAGGCTGTAGTCAAACGTAAACCTATCCCACGTAAAAAAAAAAAAAAAAAAAAAAAAGGGTCCTTCCTCGCAGTGGACTCTATGAGCTGATGATGATATTAAATAGAAATAGATAGAGATATAAATAAATAATTCAAAACACTCTATTTAACATTTAGGCAGAAAATGGTGTTGAATGAGTGTTTTAGGCGACTGTTTACTATATTTCTGCTAAAAATCAATGCAACTAGATCTTATATTTAAACCTCCAACTGACACAGACTAGTGCTCTCAATTAACAGTATGCGTATGAGACATATAAATTACTTCGTTCTGCGAAGGCGCTAATATCCCGGCGCCTGGACGCATCAAATTATATCCAACATTGCACTGACTGTGAAATTGGTTTCGTCTCGCAAAAACAGGAGTAGGTACAGGACCTTTTCGTAATACAAATGACAGTCTTATAAAATATTGGAAGCGAAGATAGGGAATGATGGCTAAATCCAATTTGACTTCAGTTTTCACTTGGAAAAACTATCAGAAAATATGATTCTGGCGCATCAGGGAAGGCTCTACTGAAAGTTTTTCAATGTTTGAACAAAAAAACTTCATTTCAAGAATCGGGTGCCAAGTTCACAGAGCCGAGCTACTGCTTACTACAAATAGCTTATTTTTGTCTGATGCAAATATGTACATATATGTACATATATGTATGTACATAAAGAGACAAAGAATTACAAATGTATAGCAAGCAGCCAGTTATTGTGAGCGGCAGTGATTCGAGCGAATGAACTGTAAAGTGAGTGAATGATTGAATGATGTGCTTCCGGAGACCGAGCTTCCTTATTGAGGGGTACTTGGTACTTGATTAAAGTTAAGTTACTGTTAATATTATAAGCTTTTTGAATCTCACCAAAATACATTAATTTAAGAATAACAAAGAAGAAATAGGTCTCGTAATAGGTGTCTTTTTAGGTTTTTAACATTATCTAAAATAAATACATAGTTTTTAATTCAGCTTAATCAAAAATAAAATTAAACAAAACTATTTCCAAAAAAAAATTACAATATAATTTTGTTATGATCAGATTTCCCCTTTTAAATATCAATGCTGGGTTTTCCTGGGTTAGAAGTTGGGTTTAGAAGTTTTCCATTCCATTTTACAATTGCCTTGACACATTTCTACATAGTTCTAGTTACTTGCAATGAGTTCTGATTGGAGTGGACATCTCTATTGTACGCGCCAACTTGTAACTAACAGTTCCAGGAGTAATTAATGCTCGGAATTAATATCAATTTGTTGTTATTTAATGCCCTTCTCAATATCTACTGGGGGGTACTGATGAACATTTGTTAATTCAGAAAAAAATGTGATGTGTAATGGCTTGGATGTAGACCAGGTCTGCAGTTAATTATAATTTGCCTGATGGTAAGCAATAACTATGGTCTAAGATGGATTGTGCTTACCCAATAAGAACTGGTTCACTCTCGCTTTGAAGATCATTGGAAAATAATTATAATAGATTTCGGTCTGTGGTACAAGTTAATACAAGAAAAAAATAATATGTACAATTCCTTTGATACCTACGTATACATAAAGGTGACCTTTGCGTGGTTTGAGAATTCCCGACACCAGAGTTGGCTATTCACATAACAATTAAATTGTAATATCATTTTTAAGGTAATTTAATATTTATCGAGTATTAACAGTACCTTCCCAAGCAATGGAATGCACCAATAAATCCCTCGACCAATGAAACCGCCAGCGCTGTTGACAAACATCATTACTCACAATCTATTGTAACCCGACACCGGCGTGAGTGGTAGGTGGTAGGTATTGCAGGACAAGTCACTTGTTTTGACCATATACTGGCTGGGGTATCGTGGCTGGAATGTTTATACTTCTTAGGAAAAATGTAATAGGAACTTAAGAACTCTCCACTGGAACCTTCTTTAAAAATATGCCAAAAGTCAATAGGTATCAAGCGGGCTGCAGATAAAAGTAAGCTCATTCCGTTTTAACAAAAAAACATAAAATAGATAAAAGGTAATGAATTTGAAAACTCATACTAAACATTTTTTATAGAGCTTATTAAATATCCAGCCTCAGACTGGAGGTCTTACTATGTGATATCAAAAAAATTAAGAACCTACTATGTACTTACATAATTTACAGTAATGTAGACGACTATTTAATACATAGTTTCGAAAATATGTGTCTCTAGGTCTAAGACAATTATTCACCTGACAAAAAGGCAGTTAAGTTAGTGTCGGTGAGTTAAGCCCTTTGTTTGTTCATCAGAAATATCTGGACAAGTTATTGCATGGCTCAGACAAACTTACAAAATGGAGACCTGCCAAGCGGGTACCATTTGTAACAATATAATACAATAAATATTACATATTAAAAAACATTTAGAAGTAATCCTCCAATCTTTGGAGTCTTCGTAAACACTAGTAAAATATTAATACGTATCACTTCATATATATCAATTGTTAAGACGATTCGAGTTTTTTTTTTTTAAATAGTAAGTTTCAATTAGGTAGGTTAACGTTTGACTACAGCATTGCTGTAGCCTATGGTGTACACGCTTACCTAGAAGATACCAGATTAACTCTCGATTTGAAGACCCCTGGATTCTCAGAATACAGAATTTCTGTATTCTGAGCCTGGATTGTAGTTCTCTGAAAACACAGCTTCTGGTAGAGTGTTCCAAAGCTATCCCGTCCGTACAACTTGCTGCGTTATCTGATTTGACAACATTTTTTCTAAATTTACCCTCCACAGCACTGCCTAATAAAGTTTTATTCAGCTATTATGGTTTACAATCTATGTACCTAGTAGTAAAACAAGTAGTCCCAGCCCAGCCCAAGTCCCCAGTATACCAAGTGGCCAGTTATCAAATGCAATAGTTTATCGCTTAAATGCAATGTTTATATTAAAGTTTATCGCGTGATATAACGCCGGTGATTGCATGTTGAAACTGCACTTAAATATAGCGGCTTTTGTGTGATAACGGAGAATTTTAGAGGGATTGTAGGTTATTAATACCTACCTGCAATGTATCAGTGAGTTACGATTATAACTTACAATTGGGCATTACATGAAAAACCAGTGAAACCCAGCGCATTGCTGGATAACAAAACTATTTTATGTATTAAATCTATCTCTCTACCGAATTTCATCATAATCAGTAGTCATAAGTATAGCTATTAGATTCTGAAGCACGGACAAACACATTTTCACACTAACTAACTTAACTTAGCATTAATATTATTAGCAAAGAGTAAAAAGTATACGACAATATTTAATTATTTTAACTATCAAAAATTCTTAAGTATACTTTCTACGTTTTCTAGGCGGTTTCTTACTAAACAGATTTCCACGATAAATCATAAGAGCAGCACCACACACATACCTAGATCATGTTAGCGGTGGATAGATAATATAATTAAATGAGTCATAATATACGGACAAAACGTCAATCAGCAATCAACGCGACAAGCCAAACTAAACATAATACGAGTATACTCACATACCTACTGGGTTTACTGGGTTACTGGTTACTGATAAATTTATTTAATAAAGTGATAAACTAATTTGCTGTCTTTACAACCTGAATTTGGAGACCACCAATCACAAAAGATTGTCATTATTTAAAACATGGGCATCATTTTGGCGTCTGTGATTGGTGAAACTTTTCCTGGTGATTAAATGTATTAAATGTTTTTAATATCATAAACATGTTAGTAACATCTATCAGCAGAAATATCTTATTTCTTCTAAATATTTAAACCCTGTATATTAACAAGAATTGCTTCGTGACGTGTATTGTTTTAGTTACTCATCGATACTATTTTACTAACATTATGGACTAAAGCATATTTTATGGGCAAGGCAGGTTTGATGTAGGTGCACTAAATATGGGCTCCGTATGCAAAGCTGATCACTGTATATGGATGTGGAGCGTACATCGGCTATCTATGCGTGTATCTTATCTATGATTTACTTATGGTGCATTGGATGATTAATTTTATTCGGAACGGATATATTAAATATATCGTAGGAGATTGGGTTATGGGTCTACGTTGACCGTGGACTAAAGACTGGGCGGGAATTGCTGAGGAGTATTGCTCGCTTGCCCGCGACACCACCCTATCCAAGACGAAGGGACATCGTGACAGGTTTTAGTCGGTAGTGGAGTCTTTTTAGCTCCGAGCCCGACATAACCCGCTTGCGATGTTTCGGATCCATAAGTGAGTATGGGCAGCACATATTGGTTGTATACCTTGGTCAGGCATTGTGGGAGTTTGGATTTAAAAACGTCTTCTAGTTTAGTAGTTTTCCAAATGCAGCCCAGCCTAATTGGATCCGCCTGGTAAAATTTATAACTTACCCTGTGGCAAATCATAGTCAATTGCAAATCCATTTAGTATAAAAAAATTGTATATGCGTCCTTTACAAAGCGCGTATTACATAACATACTCCTATCATCAATGCCAATATTATCATGGCCAATTGAAAAACACCATGGAAACCCCCTTCCACATACCAATGTGAGCGAGCATATTTCTATGCACATTGGTTGCGTTGATCAGAATCTATGCATATGCAACCATATGCAACATTATAGCTTGTTTTTTCCGCGATCGAACTTACTCAGAATACTAAATTCTTAACGAGGAGGTTCTACTAGGAAATGTTAAACATCGTGTAAATGATATGGCGTTCGCTTTGTTTCTTTCTGCTTGGTAGATTCTGAATTCAAAATGCGGCGCTTTCAGGTCCAAAGTTATAACCTAGTCATATAAATTGTACCTTATAGATAAGTGAGCGACATTGTAGTGCTTTTTATAGATCCAACAGGCTAGTAGGTACGTAAAACGAACTGTTAACAAATAAATATTTCAGAACATATCACACAGCGCCATCTAGCCCTATACCTAAGCTAACGCTCGTATCATAGGTACTAGATAACGGATATAATACATACATACTTTTGTTCTGAAGATGGATGACATAACATCCGAAACGCGTAAACAACATACGCGAATTACACGTGAGTGAAAACCGTTTAATTAACATATTGATAAAGTGTATCACAAAAGTTTTAATTTTAAAATATATACTTTTACAATTTATGTTACGACAATATCGAAACCATAATAGTTTAAGTACGATAGTAGCCCTGCAGGTGGCACAATGAATTTTTGAAGGTAATTAGCGTTGTTCTAAGAATGATGTAAATGTAGGACGGGTGGGGGCATGTAAATGGCAGGATTATGCAGAGTTTTGTTAACGCCGGCGTTGGCTTCGAGTATCTTCGAGTTGGAGGATGTGCGTCTGCACCACGTCATTGAAAGAAGCTGGGAATTAGAATAAGATAAGTACTAAGTTAAAGATAGGTTAGCTAAGTAGTACTGTGGAATAATATTGAATGATCTCTTTACGTATATATATATATATATATATATATATATACCTATATATCTTGTTAAATTGACTGCTCTTGTTATGTAAAACCTGCTATTCCTTGTGGTATACTCAGTCTATTAACAAAATTAGTGAATGTTAACAATCTTTTTCAGTTTGTAGACATCCCAAGAGCTGATATCTACCGCCAATGCTACGCTATATATGACGCGTCCAAGCAATGCTACGCTATATATGACGCGTCCAAGCCAACTTGTTTAACAATTCCTGATAAAAAATCTAAACCAATTGTCAGTCTACATTAACTCTGAGTCCCTCAGACCACCCTCCCATTTCCGTGCGTCCGTGAGACGTCCCCTTCATTGTCGGAGGTCTGCAGGACTCCGCCTGCTGTCGCGGCAGTACGCCATAAATAATGGATCTGTTTCATTGTCGTATGATTACACGTGAGTACTTAACAATAACAAGTGATCGTAACTTAAAGTCACACCTTCATGAGTAGTAAAGGTGTCATTCAGATTTCGGTTGTAAAACTCAAGAATAGCATAGCACCAGCTTGAGTTTTATAATGTAATAGTTTGATAAATGTTCAGGTTTTCGTGCTCCGTATGTTGAAAATTATGATGTATCTGCCCAAGAGAACTCCCCTAACGAATAAATTCTGCGGGGGAGTCACGACCCTCAGTTAAAAAAAGTTGAAATTGTAGGTTCCGTTTCCACGCAACAACGAAGCAAAGCTGCGGTCATCTACTAGTAAGAAATAAACATGACTGTTTATAAAAAAAAACTTTTGCATACAAAAAGGATTGCATTATCTTTTACTAAATTATTCCATCAATTAATTTTCAGCTAAGTCAATTTGATTGTATTGGAATGGAACCTTAAACCTCTGTCTGATAGAAGCAGCATCAATCAGTAAGTTGGACAAGACAAGCTATATACCACCTACCTATAATATTGATATCAATGCGCTATTGCCTGTCTGTCATACCACGTCATACATAGATTGATTTAATAATACCGCCCATTTATACATGATCGAATCATCTTACAAATCGTAGGAAGTAAAACTTTAAAACGGGTAAACATGAATTGAGTTAATCCTATACTTTGAACTGTATGGTTTGACTAAAATTCTAAAAAGTTTAGCTAACATGTTTGCTTAGTTGACGTATAAGTAAAAGAAAATTAACTCTCAAATTTTCAAAAATACTAATGACTTTACATATGTAGTTACATACCTAGTACTATTAGGAAAAGTCACAATTAATTGTCTATGTAATGTTAAGTACCTACATACATAGATTTGCTCCTAACTACAATTCGTGTGATGGGTGATGGTCAGTGATAAAATATGGTCTAAAATATAAAAAACGTAAACTTCGGAACTATTTGCATGGTTGATACATTCTGAAACAGTGAAGCAAAGCAATGTTTAGCCAAACAAGCTGCATATGTGATCTAATAATACTTTGTTCTGGGAATGCATACATATATGCAGCGCGCCCCGGGCTCGCTCGTCTAATGCAACGCAGCATCTGGTCATTGCGTAATGCGACACTGGGGTAGTATAGGGTTGCCGGTGGAAACTAAGGTGAATTATATCGCGGATTTCCACAAAGCTGTAGAATTAAAGTTCTTGGTACGAAACCGCCCTTAAAAGGTAAGCAGATTTTCAGATAAATAAAGTTTTATTAGCAAATGTAGGCTTTATTCAAAACATTTTCTTTACTTACAGCTGTAGAACTTTTACCCTACTTAACTACATTATTTACTACAATATTGTAGTATATTTGGGTGTAAAACATTGTATAGTTTTTGCATAATATGCGCAATTTGCACACTTATGTACGTGGGCACTACATTTTCTTTACAGGAAACTATGAATAATTTCAGAGGACCAATGATCTTCTATATAAACGGCTGTTCAACCCTACCTCTCGGCATCTGTTAATGTAAAATTCAGTCCAAAAACCAACGGCCGCATTCACATTATGTTTACGAGACTTTTATGTCCAAACTACGTTGTGATTTTTATGTTTATGTTGTAAAATCCTTACATTCAGTTAACACCTAGCTAAACCGCGCATAGTTTACTATTTTTGGATATTTTATGAGTTATTTAAAGTTGTCGATGATGAGTGATATGGTTTTTTTAATATCTTAGTTACAAGTTCTTAAGTTAAGTACTTATTTAAAGCATAATGGAATGCATTGATTGAGTAGCTGAGTAAGTTATCCCGGATTAACACCATAAAGAGATAAGTAATTGTACACTCATCATTAGCTTACCATTAGGTAAGCTATCTTATTATTCGGTCAAACGCAAACCTTCGACCAAAATCAACTTGTTTTTACATCAAACAATGTGGTACCTATATTAGACCTTTTTACAATCCACCGTTCCTGGAGCATGAACATTAAAGTTATATCTTCTCCATTCGCTCCCCTTGTTTACCGACCCACATCCGGCGAGATGTCGAGAACAGTTGAGTCTGCTTCAAGCTGTCAAATGTGGCTGTTTGGTAAACAATGCAGCGGGGCACTGCATGTGCATACTGCAAGGGAGTTTAAGGGCATTGGATTTAAGAAATACACGTAGATAGATTTAGGCGTTACATTACAAACTCATATTACCTACTGTTTTATTTCACGCGGGGTAGGTTTACTTTTATTTCCAGCCTGAAGTTGAGCATTGCTGCAGCAACACGCTTACATAGACTACTTATTAGATAGGTAACTCTAGATTAGAAGTCCTCTAGATTGTAGATAGTGAGCACAGCTTCCGTTGGCATACATGGTCCTGTTAACTAACGCATAATCTTTTTAGGGACTGCTTTAGTAAGTACGTCAAATGCAGTGTTTTACCACTTTTGGAAATTCGCGAAGAAAGTAAATAGCTGGTCAAAACAAAAAGTTTATGGACAAGAAGTAACAAACACACATACATGCATTATAAGTTTTAAATATGCTGACTTTTCTTGTTTTTTTTTCATAATTTTTCATTGTAGTCTCAAACTTTTGACCGGCAGTAAACATTCTTTCACACAAACTTTCGCTTGTTTAATATTATTATTGAATAGGAAATGAGATGAAGTCTTAGTAGGTATAAGTACATAAGTTATATGTAAGTAAGTAAATAAGTAAGATGCCAGTGCATCTGCATCTTACATGATTCATCCTGTCGCGCCGCCGCCGCCGCGCCGGCCCGCCGCGACGCTGCCCGCACTTGACAACTAGGGTTGGGGGTTGCAACTGTGTATCGATATTACCAAATGTTGATTACATACAATGATTTGTATATGTTAATGTGTTGTATGTAATTGAAACAGAATTGCAGATTGAAAAATGCAAGTGAAACAGAACATAATTTATTGTTTTATTTCCAAAGGTAGGTATGATAACTTGAATAATTTTCAAGAATCAATTTATCTATCGATTTTTTTAATTTAGAGTAATTTTTATGTTTAAAAGTGCCAAATAGACTAATAAAACAAACCACAGTATATAGAACACACAATTGCATTTTTTCCGCAAGCCCGTGTAACATATTTCCACCTATCAAACTTGGGCCACACAAAAGCTGCCTGTCATCGATTCAAATGTCCCGATAAGAATTAATCTCATGATAAACGCAACCGAGTGACCGCCCCTCACGCACGGTATCGATTTGTCACTTTAATCGATGACGAAACTATTTAATGTCATCGAGCACAACACAAAGTTGCAAGACTTTAAAACGTGATGGATGGAACGTCATTATTGATACATAATTAAGAAAAACCTTTCGGTTTCGAATACTCGATTTTATATCAATATTATTGAGATACATATCTTAATTTAAATTATGAACGCGATTAATGACATTCGTGTACTTATCTGATACAAAAATGTTGCATATTTATAAAAACAAAGGCAAAAAATATTTACAAGTGCATTTTTATTAAAGAACACGCACATGTGTAAAAGAAGGAACGGTGTCGTATAAATAGATAAAACTATACTGATACACACTAAAATAATTTATTAATCAACACGTAACTATAGGCCTTTTTAAAAGAAATTTCCACAGCTTTGATAAGTGAAAGAAGATAATATTATGTTGGCCCGTTTCACAGTAATTTCATGTAGTTCATTGTAAGTATTAGTTATGACCTTGTACTAGTTTTATATTTCCTATTGATAAAATATAGTCCACGCAATACCAAGAAAATTAAACATTGTTTTGCAGTTAATTTGTAATTCAAGTAATTACGAGTACTTAAGTTATTATCAACTGTATGATATAAGCCAAACGTGTCATATCAATACATAATAATTTATTTTAATTAAATGCTGCAGTGATTGTTGTACGATTTTGACAAGCTGTCATCACCCGTTACATATCACTGTCACTCAACAAATTAATACCGATATTTTCTTCCGGTCTATACTTCCGGATCCGGTATTGATACAAAGTTGTTTGAAGGACCAATCTGTCAAGTGTAAAATATTTAAGCAACAAATTATAACAATTAGCCTATGTAATTAGCATTTTTGGGAAATGTCAAAGTTAATCGTAATTTAATTTATTACAAGAACAGCAAGGTATTTTTGAATGTGTGTTGATTTAATACAGATTTTTGGGTGTGGTATGATCTTACACGTCATTTATTTAATTTGTTCCCATTAACATAATATATAATAATATCCAGCATGAAGGCAAGTTACATTTATTTTGCTGATCTGGTTGCCATTATAAACCTATAATACTGGTGCAGAACCTACATACTCAGACAAATATAATAAATATTATAATAGAATAATTATTTTATCGACAACTCCAATCCCATCACTACGTCTAATAAAAGCAGTGTTAATGAACTTGTGTCGAGAATAGCGCGCCGCATCCCTCGAGCCGGGATGTAACGTTTATCATAAAACTAATCAAATAACTTCTTTGTTCAGTCCATGCCACGTGGTGGAAATTAACTTCGTTATATTATTATGCTAGAAACTTTTTATGAGAATTTTAGTAACAAGCTCTATTTGGCTATCTGGTTACTTCGTAAAATATGTTAGTATGTAGGTATGTTAGATCCATCATCATCATCAGCTTATTCAGACCCACTGCAGGGCATAAGACCTCATCTCACGCCACTAAAGTTAGATTACTTCTTAGTTATGTAATAAATACTAAGTAAATAAGTAAAAAACTTTTTTATATTTTTATCGTCATAAATAGGTGTGTCTAGCGTGACTCATGACAAATAGGCGGAACCTAGACTAAGTTAACCCCCGGTCCTTGATAACAACTAGATTTTTGGTCACCCACCTAAGGATTGACCGAGGACCTACAGCTAGTCTAAAACTCTATAAGAGACGATATGATCGTATGAATTATTTTCATCAAAACAAAGCAGCCTAAAACCGACAGAGCTAATACTACTCGTTCAAAAAGGGATTCATTGCTTTCATCCATTCTGACTGTGATAGGAGGAAATTAATATAAATATAATGTTGCTTGATGTTAAGCAAAGTTGCAGTTTTCAATCTTCTTCGATTGTAAGCTTCATTGTCGAGCAAAAACCTTTATCACTCGATTCTACAATCGATAAATAAATATAGTTCAATAGAACGTAATATATTTAAGGTGGAACTATAGTTAGAGACGTGCATATAACTCGGTTACAAATACGTTACTAAACTTAAAGTTACTACCAAATATGACAACTAACGTATAAATACTAATCGGGGAATGTTATCTGCAGATAAGTGGTCGAAAATAAGCAGGAGGTGTAAAAGGTGATTAATTGTTATCGGTTATTCGTGCCGGCGTACGTGCCAACCGGCACATAGGTTTGCGGGTTTTTTAATGTTGGATTGACTTACGCTTGACCACAAATAGATTGAAGTTAAGCCATGATCTTTGCATCAGATTTGATCTTAACCTTAAGCCTGGAGTCCAACAGATATGACGTTAAATCTAAACAATGGATTTCATAACTTTTAGTATGGCAGTTATTAAGCCATTTCAAAGGCCCCTTAGGTGGTTTGAAAACTCAGGCACCAGAGTGTCACACGAACTAACTTTATAAGTTTTGACGCGGTTTCGGTTCATAACTTACTCCTATGTTTGGTAAGTTAGAATATAAAATACGATAGTAAAGATGATACAGTACAATTTAATATTCCATTTTCAGCCATATTTGCCATACTAATCGCTGCAATATCTATTTAAATTTAAGTTGAATTACAGAAAACATCGGCAGCATGCAACTATACCTACAGCATATAACTATAGATAAAAAAACTATCATTGCTTCAGGGTGTCTCGTCTTATCATTTAGCATTACTACAAAAATGTCTCACTAAACTCGGTAGCGCCATCTGCATTATTATTCAGTAGGTAACTGATTAAATAGATTAGACAATATTATATATATATATAGGTATATATATTGCATCTACTTATAAACAGATAAAAAACACGTTCAGTCCAAGCATTCTTCCCAAAATCCAAAAAGATGTGGTCGG
The DNA here is from genome assembly GCA_964023185.1 of Macaria liturata. NCBI lineage: Eukaryota > Metazoa > Arthropoda > Insecta > Lepidoptera > Geometridae > Macaria > Macaria liturata. The sequence goes on from OZ026830.1 coordinate 444,979, forward strand.
TAAATGAACTTTGATAGGTTATCAAAAATACTCATAAACAGTAGGTATAATAAAATTACAATTGCTTTAGTAGTACTATCAATATGTATTTATCTTTAATTTTTACTACAACTAAGCGTCAAGTAATTAGTTTTCATTTTAAAATCATAAAGTCATAGAAAATTACAACCAACATTTAAAAATATCATTGATCTATGCTTATATCGATTTCGTCTCTCGTTTGTGTTGATGTTAATTTTGATTATTTATTGTACTATCGATAAAATCGATAGACGTCAAATACTGTGTCCCATCACTAAATCAATAGAGGGCGCTGAATTGACCGGAAATGCACTCGTGAATGCGAGTTAGGGCTTAAGTGGACTTAAATGTTGTGTATTGTATGGGTTTGTATGGGATTTCATACAAGGGAAGTTTGTATGGATGTGGGGCAATTTGTATTGTTACTTGGGGGGATATTTCAATTAGGTACGAAATTTATAATTGTTATGATTTTCCTATGTCAAAGTTGTGTTGTGTTGTATTTGAAGTAATTTTACTGTCGTTACCCTGAACTTTGTAAATTCAATTTATTTATGGATAGGCTATTCAACTTAAAATTAAAATAAAACAAAATATAATAATAAGATTTGAGGCTCAGTTAGTTGATTTCAGTACCTATATGCTTCAGGTTCCGATTTGATGGAGTTGCCGTTTGTGGAAGTCAATCTGTTTGGCATTGTTTAATGTAAAATAAAATCTATTTATTATTAAAAGAGTAGCGTTTATATGTTCATAATTTAAGGTGTAGCGCAACACGAGTTATTCTTTTATGGTATATTCTAACAATTCATGCAATCACACTAATCCAGCAAAGTGCGGGCTTTCCCCTTGCTTCGAAGAATCAGACTATAGCGTGCGGCGACACACGCCCGCCCTGTCTGCCGCCCGCCCTAGGCTGAGGGCGGGCTGAAAAGGTCTAAAGACTTTAGCTTTAAAGGTCTTGAATGTTGTATTGGCATTGACTGTACTGATGGTAGTAGGTATATTTTGCACTCTTATGACATTTACGAAGGAAATATCGTGTTATAAAAGCATATTATATAATAGCAAGTTTTATACGAAATATTTTGTTAGATATCACACAAAATAAAACTTATATCTACCTATTATGTGCTAATATATATTTCCTAGTATATTTGTTTATATTGAATCAATACCAAGAATCTTTTATTATTATTATATATATTATATAATTTATTATTAGTAATTATTTGTTCGGTAGTTATTTTCTAACCTATAAAACTCGCTTTTAGAGTCGCAGTCAAAGTTTTTGTAACTACTAGAAAACTAGCGAAGATAACTTCTACGCGTTTATAGACAACCGAGCTATTTTAGTCGAATCAACTGACCAAAACTAACACTTAACTTATTTCAACGCAGTGCGCATAGGCCCTGTGGCGCAACGGATAACGCGTCTGACTACGGATCAGAAGATTCCAGGTTCGAATCCTGGCAGGGTCGCGGAATTTCTTTTTGTATTTTTGTACTTAGTATTTTACTTTTAACCTGTTTATATGTTCAGTCCAATCTTTCAGTACTATAGAGGATACTTTTAAATTAACCAATTTTAAACGTTACATCCAAATGAGATTTTACATGTGAACTTATAAAATAAGTTCATATATTAGAACTACCGCAGAGTTTCAGCATTCCTACATACTATGTACTACGTACATTAAACTTTGAAAGACACAAAATCATAAGTTTTTTTATTAGCAACAAATTAACCATTTTATTTTAATTAAGTATTTCACTTTTTATAGTATTTTCCCAAAATGTAATACGCAGGTATACATACTTAAATAGTTTTCTCGCTTATTTATGGTATAAATAAATCACCTTTGGCAGCACAATAGGCTTTGTGAGGAAAAAGGTTAGACGCACCGCTACCTGCTAAATATACAGCCAAGCACGAGCCACGGGACAACTGAGGGTTCCGTATATTTCTGACTTAAATTTAGAACTTAAAAGGTTACGGATTAAAATACTTATTTATTGCATTTTGACAAAAATGAGTTAGTCAGTACGTGGCGTGTGCACTGCCAACCTATGCGTTTGGTATGCGTTTGGGTAAATGAAAGTCAAAGTGAGTTAGTACGTGGGATAGTTTAGCATTTATTATTAGTATTTTTATTTATTTGTTTATTAAGTAAGATTTTTATGGAATAGAACATGTACAGTACAAGTTACTTGATAAAAGATAAGCGCCATGTTTGCATTACTCATATGCATGTAACTTAATAATTATACTTGATACCTTTATTTAGCCTGGAAGAGATCACTCAAGATGATAAGGCCGCCCACTTGTACATATATTTATAGTATAAGTCCTTTTGATATTGTTCATTTATGTTGGTGTGCAATAAAGATATATACATAGTATTGTATTATTTAGTCAGGGATCTCTGCTCCCTAACATTAGTTAACTTAGAACGTGCTATCTCGTTCGCCCCTCGAATTAAAATCACACCAAAACTTGAGAAAAAACCAAAACGAGAAAAAAATCTAACCTGTGCCATAGAATATAATGAAGTTAGTATTGGAAGCTAGAGGTAAAGAAACTTTGATGTAAATGAGAGCTTTTTGACTTCGAGCCTTTGTTATTTTTTGGGATCTTTGTAGAATATACTATGTAGGTACATATAATGGTATGACTGGTACCTACTTTGTGTAATTGTTATGGGCGGTTATAGCGCAAATCTATTAAATTCTAGTTTAGCTACAGCCTGTGGTCGTTTTCGTATGGACTTTTATGTTGGTATTTCGAAAATGCATTTAGTATTTCATTTCTATTTGGAAGTTAGATATCTAAGTCAAGTGTTTCACTTTATACACACAATATATCGATGCGACTGTTTTACAAATATTTTACTAAGTTTATCAATTTTATTAAATTAAATGACCGCAATACCCGCACGAAATTGAGTCATAACAACATCAATAACTTGAGTCGGGTCGGCCCTAGCGGTCGTTATTTTCAGGGATTATCTCCGACCCTCCATTAACTGCGATTTCACACATTGCGGAATATCTTAATCCAATAATACTATTTAAACGTACCGTGCCTCTAAATTATACATAGTATTAAAGCTAATGGCAATTTAACATTATAAATCTCGCTGCAAAATAAGCACAGGCACAGAGTTAGGGATACAGTAAGTTAGTGTTATGTTATAAGCGCCCCTTATATTGATTGAATTATGACTAAAAACGCTATCAACTAATTCATCCATTTTGTAGCTATATTATATCACGATCTTATTTGTATAATAGTCACAGTAATGTCAAACTCATACTACCCTCTTTTTGTAACGTTGTTAATAAAGTGATTCAAATGGAATGTGTCCTTGATTAGAAAAAAGCATATTGGCGAAACAAAGAAAATTAAAGTTATGTACTTACATCATACATTGATGGAAATGTCATTTGACATTTCCGTAGTTAGACAAATGGTTTGATTATTTACCTTAATAATCAAAGAACAAGTAGTAAATATGTTGACTTGGATTTATACCTGCCGGCAATACATTAAGATTGACTTATTTATAACTTTAACTAACTTAACTTTGTTGCAGTTGATTTCGATAAACAGATAAAGATGAATTTATTATGGCGACTTTAATATGCTTAGTCAACGTATGTAAATGTATAGAATGGGAAGACATGTGCCTATTAGGTATAAGCATGGTCCGACCGCGTTGTCTAAACAAAAGTCTACTACTGAAGTACTAAGGACACACATAAAACCTAACAAAACCTAATAAAATATGTAAGATCTAAGAATCCAGACCAGCCACGTCTATACCTAGTTACAGTAGCTTAGTATAGTGACACCGGTCTACGCTAACCAGCTTATAAAACACAGCCATTTTGAACTCTATCCCACGGCAATAAGGACTAGGAATCCAAACAGGCTAATAAGAACAAAGCAAACCAAATCTTATAGATTTGCCAGACAACCTTGAGTCCTTCCATGTAATATAGAACTAGGCATAAACAGTTCAAAGCTAGATCATACATTTCAGGACTTACCAAATAAACTCCTTATCAAAAACCATTAGCAATTCCACTAAAATACGAAATCACTGAGCGAACAGCGTAAAAAAATCACTAAATCACAGTCCGCAATATTGCCGCAATGCGTCAAAAATGAATCACGAAACCGTACAAAATATAAACAAAAAGTATTGTGTTTTGTTCTTATTATAATTGTTAACCCGTGATACGTCGGATGGGTCAGAACTAACCTCAAAAAGACGCGCTAGACCACCCCAAGGGTGACAGCTGACTGGCGAGATAGCGCGGCGCGCATGCGTGCGGGGTTGTGATAAAAAATGCCAGAGGGACGGATGGCAGATTTCGGCGATGTCTAGGAAATGTTGGCGTGACGTCACGGAATCCCGTACCCTCCGTGGCTTTGAAAGCTAATATGTATTGTCTGTGGTAGTAGTAAATAGTATGGTACTACGGTAAGAAAGATTAAAGTTGTGGAGTAAATGAGAATCTCAGCAGAATGTATTTTATTGGATTTAGTTCTTATGATAGTAATTGTTAAGACTTAACTGGAGCTAAAATTGCTTGTTTTGTCATCATCATCATCAGTACAGTACCATAAATTGCATAGCATTTCTTAAGTTTTTTAAACGAACACAATCATGAATGAGATGCTGCAATGTAATGCAACTAAGTAGTTATATCTACTCGTACGTACAAATAGCAGCAATTTCCTTACCCATTAATTTGAACAAATTTTAATAAAAATCCTTACCGCAAAATTTTCTCAAGTCGTTAAGTGAAATTTATAGCCTCCCAGCCACAATTCATCCCTGCTTATCATTAGACCGCAGCTCTGCTCGGCGTGCAAGTGAAGTGAAGTGTGAGAGATAGCTCGACCTTCGATCGGTGAGTTATGACCCCGGCGGGCGGTGAGGGGTTAAATTTGTTAAGAGCGTTTAGTCAGTTTTCATTTTAGATGAGTGGGACTTTTAAAGTGGAATTTAAAAGCTAATGGGTACAGACTATTGTTAATAGATTTTTAATAAGATTTATTAGGTTATGTAATATTGTTCATTTTGTCAAGAAATGTTTCTTGTCCTTAGGATTACTGACTGTTGTACCTACCTACTATCACAAATATAGTCGCCGGTCACCTACAATTCGACTTTAAACGTTCTACGACATTCTACCCACAGAAACGCCCAGCTGTAAGTATTTATTACTTAAATATTATCATGTACATATTTCTTCTATGTATAGGTAGGTATTATTTCCCCCTCCTCGTAAATGTAAATGTTTTAGTAAATTCAGACAATAAGCTTTGTTCAGTAAACAAAATGTCTCGTCGCCCTTTCAACCCCCTAAAACGAAACGTATGGAAAATCCCCTAAACACATAAATGCAAATGTAATGTGTATGTATAGCAATTTCAATAAAGTAGATTTTTTTTATTCGGCGACGTAAGTAGATATGTTTACATCATAGCATGCTCGGTTTGGTATTTAGATTAGCAAATCGCCGTAAAGGAACCGTAAAAGCCCATTTATTTTATTGGAATAGATAAAGTAACAGACTATACGTTCTTCTTCTTAAAGAGTGAAAGCGGCCAACTCTGGTGTCGAGAGTTAATGAAGCCGCCCTAAGGGCCTCTGACATGGCTTAACGACTGCCGTAATATGACAAACGGCCGGGAACTACAATTTAACGTGTCATCCAACCCACGGAAGGATATTTTATTATTATTATATTATATTTCAATATATTTCAGCAGTTTGTGTAAGTAAGTCCTGAAAAATATTAAAACGTTTCAAAGCCTGTATGAGCACAGAATACATTAGTATGAGTGAGTATGAGTACATCATCAGACGCAGCTATCGACCTGTGATTGCACGCGACATGCGACGTACTTCCCGTAGCGGCGGCGGGAATACTCGGAACACTGCCACTTGTGGCGGGACTAGACCAGGGAGTGCTTTCACTTTCTAGGACTCTTGTAATGTCTACGTATCTAGGCACTTCAAGCTCAGTACGTTTACACTTTACAGAAAATACAGAGGAAATAGATTGATATATCAGGGCATATCACACAGCACCATCTAGCCCATAATTGATATGTTTTTTCATATGTATGTATGTAAATATAGATTTTGTATATTGTAACATGCGAGCAAAGCGGGCGTCTACTAGCTTAGCAATATGTCTATCCAAGTTATTCACCAATACCTAAGTATAAACAAATAGCCAACAACATCTTTAAACGAAAACCAAACTTGGTTACAACCAAATCCCAGTATAAATTAGCGCTAAAAAAATCAGTAAACAGGCAGACAGGTGCAACAAAACAAGTGGCTCACGCCAATCATCTATTGTGTGCGTCGTGGCACGTCGCGGCGCCGTGTCGTGTCGTGTCGTGTCGTGCTGCGTCGTGTCGCATGTCGGAAGTAGCGTGACGCACGAAGCCCTCGATGTAGGTGTAGTGAGTAGTAGATACACAGTTAGTGGTATTGTTATGTGAACTAGATCGACATATATAGAATATAATTTTATTACATAGTTTAATTTAAAATCGGGTTACTATCGCTTCGATTATGGGCGCGGATATGAGAAGCGATACCGAGCTTTGTCGCAAATGTTCTGTTACATGGAGCGCAGTGCCACCGACCACCACCAGTAACCCAATATTCGACCATAAATATAATAGTAAGTTGATAGCGACATAATGTGAACTTGATAGCAACTTATAAAAAATCTAAGTTCTGTGTTATGCATGAATTCTAAAAACAAACGAATTTTACGTCCGTTATTAGAATTTTTACAAAATACAGTAGAATTCCAGTATACAAAATTACACATAATGATGCTTTGCTATCTTAATTTAAGCAGGCGCTATAACAAAGTTTCAACACAAAATATGTCTAAGTTAGTTTTTACAACAGCTATAAATAAAATTCAAAGTTTTACAAATAATAATTTAATTTAATAAGTTCGAATAGCACACGTTACCAATAATCCACGATCTCTCGTAGTCTTTAATCAAGATCACTTATTCACAGTCTCTCATAAGAATACTTTAAAATCAATTGACTACTATTGGAATGTGATATTTTACAAGTAATCTATGAAAATCTCTTCTGGCTTACGGCAGTTAACACCTACAATAACGTATCAAACGTCTACAAAAATTAATACAGTAACATTTGTTAGTATAATATATGATACAGAATAAATCGGGTTGAGGGGCGAGCCTTGGGAGAGGCCTATGTCCAGAAACAGACGACGATAATGACAGACGATGATAATGTAGGTGATAATAATAATAATAATAACTTCGGAGACAGGGTGAGATCATTAGTCATTTGCTGTACATGGATGATCTCAAGTTGTTTACAAAGAAACTTCCTGACTTGGTGACGCTACTAAAAACCACGCAGGTTTTCAGTAGCGCTATCAAGATGGAGTTTGGTGTAGATAAGTGTGCGGTCATGCATGTGCAGCAAGGGAAAGTTGTAAATTCACCGAATTTACAACTTTCTGATACAATGACTCTAAAGTCTCTCTCCGAAGGCGAAACCTACAAATACCTTGGTATGTCGGAGTCGTTGGGTATATCAGTGGTTGACGTCAAGCGAACGGTGAAGGAGCGCTTCTTTTGTCGGTTGACAAAAGTGCTTAACAGCCTTCTGTCTGGGGGCAATAAGGTGCGTGCCTTCAACGGTTGGGTGATGCCTCTACTGATATACTCCTTTGGCATACTGAAATGGACTCAAACTGAGCTGGACGCCCTGGATAGAAAGGTCCGTCGACAGCTTACTTTGCACCGCATGTTACACCCACGCTCGTCTGTTATGAGATTGTACCTCCCGCGGAAAGTGGGGGGTCGTGGCTTTTTAAACGCTAAGACCCTTCACAACCGCGAGGTGTGCAATCTCAGGGATTATTTCCTTAACAATGAGTGTGGGATACATCGCGATGTAGTAGCTGTCGACAAAGGCCTCACTCCGCTCTCCTTGGCGAATAAGAACTGGCACAGACCGGTGGTACTTAGTGTTGAGGATCGCAAGGAGATATGAAAGAGCAAAGAGCTGCACGGGAGGTTCTATCAGGCCCTTACTGGACCGGATGTAAATCTCTTGGCATCAGTGAACTGGCTACGCTTCGGAGACCTCTTTGGGGAAACCGAAGGTTTTGCTTGTGCAATTGCTGACGAAGTTATGATGACGAACAATTATCGGAAATTTATCCTGAAAGATGGTACGGTCGACATTTGTCGAGCATGCCGCCGTCCCGGAGAGTCACTCAGGCATATAATTTCCGGTTGTTCTCATCTAGCTAACGGCGAGTATTTGCAAAGGCATAACCAAGTAGCCAGGATCATCCACCAGCAACTTGCTCTTCGATATGGCCTTGTTGAGTCTCAGATACCGTACTACCAGTATGTACCAGAGCCAGTTCTCGAAAATGGTCGTGCATTGCTCTACTGGGACCGAACCATTATCACGGATAGGACTATTGCTTGCAATAAGCCTGATATCGTGATAGTGGACCGGCCCCAGCGCCGGGCAGTTATTGTTGACATTACCATACCACATGACGTGAATCTCGTGAAGGCCGAGAAGGACAAAGTCAGCAAGTACCTTGACTTGGCCCATGAGATTACCGCCATGTGGGATGTTGATTCGACGATGATTGTCCCGATAGTCGTTTCGGTGAACGGTCTAATAGCGAAGAGCCTCGATCAACACCTTGAGAGACTCTCCTTGGAAGGTTGGGTTAAGGGACAGATACAGAAGGCAGTGATCCTTGACACGGCGCGTATTGTCCGTAGGTTCCTTTCTTTGTAGCCTCTACCACCGGTTGCTTGGGTCCTGCCCCGTTGCCGGCGGCATCACTAGTTTTAAGTTTTTTATGTTTTTTTTTTTTTTATACATATATTGTAAAAAAAATAAAAATAGTTGTAAATAAATGAATATGGAGATAATAATAATAATACATTATATAATAATAATAGTACACTGCTCTCTAAACACCATACATGCGACGACGTATCCTCAGACGTTTCGTGCGATGTATCTTTAGATATATCTCTCGATGTATCCGTGTCTTGTTCAGTTTCACTTGATATCCTGAGCTTAAGTATTTTCTTGTTTTCATCAGAACTTTCTGAGAAAAAGTCTAGAGGTATGTTTTCCATTTCAGCCTTTTTCAGCATTCTGCGTAGTGTCCTTGGAGAAGGCAGGTCTGAAGCCCGCGCCGCTGAGGGGAAGGCTTGCTCGGGCAGTCTCCGCGAGGCAGCCGCGCACGCTTCCACCCACAGCGGGGACACCAGGCGGCACGCCAGCGCGCGCGCCTTCGCGCGGGTGGCGCGGGAACCACCCTGGCTCCATACTAGATGTGTGACAAGGGGGCTCCAGGCAGGCAGCACACTGGCTCCGAGAGCACACAGTGCAGCCCTGAGTGGCAGCGCTCGAGATTCCGCCCCTTCGTCTACGAGTGCTACCACTCCACAGAGGGTGGTGTCTGTCTGAGGTGTAATTCTTGAGCTCAGCTTACGCCATCTGTTATTCAAATCAGTAACTTTCTTAGCAGCAGGCATCTTCACATTGGTATGTTTCTTTGCCAATACTTTCCCCTTGTTGTTGGTGTGAGGCTCGATGCCCTTCAATGCTGACCATTCCTCTCTAAGTCTAATTCTTTCTGCTATAGCTGAGCGCCGCAGCCCAGCTGCTGCGCTCTTGTTGTTTTCTTTATTCATTGATAACTTCTTATAAGTAGTGTAAAATAATAGAATGCATTTACATTCACTAAGTCTTAGCAAAGTGTTGTCATACGTATGCTTATCATAAATTTACGTAGTCTATACTATAATATGTATACTGTCTTCTGTTTAAGTTTTTCAATATAAATAATTCGAAATATGAAATAATTGAGTTTCTGCAATTCTGCATGTGCAACGAAAATAAAATGAGTTTGATTGAAAACACCAAACAAAACACGATAACAGTGCAAGGCTACACTGTTGGTGTAGACTAAATTTGCATCACACTTGACATATCGGTATACTGCATGACGCTAAGGATAGAGTGAGATGGCGTAAAATCATCAGATTTAGGCTCATGGATGGTGGTAGTCATGACCCTCACATATGAGGTATACGACCCAAGGATGAGTCAATGGCACTACGTAGCTACAAAGGCCGCATACTAAACAGTTTACCACCATATCAGTGTATTGCACAGGTTTCCTCGTGGTGGCTATGAGTCGATGATGGCGAGGTCCTGTAGCAGATTCTCCTCGTAGTCGGGCTGCAGGGGCCGCCCGCGCCGCGCCAGCTCGCCGCGCAGCACCCTGCCAACACATACACTAGGGAATCTGTGTGAAAGGACTGTATGCTCAGTTGGTAGTGTGTTTGTCTATAGTTCCAGGAGTTACAGGTTCGATTCCCGCAGGATACACACAGTTATTGGTGTTTTAAATTTGTAATTATTTGTGTTATTGTAAGCACCCATAAGACTTGCAATCGCAACTTTTGTTTTGAAGGTAAACCAAAATTAAAATTTAACTTTAATAAGGAAAAGCTTGTTTCCCGTGACACATGTCATCCTAGTATGGGTTATACGTGTCCACCAACAAACCAACACTACGTGTGCTTTTATCTGTTTGCTCTGTTCATAAATTTAGCTACATTTTTACTGGTTTAATATTCAAGTTTGTATAAGCTATCTCTTAGTTATGGTTTATGGTATCTTGCTATCTTTCTAGTAATGAACAGTACAAATTGCAATTGGTCATTTTCATCGTAAGTTATATATTTGAAAACAATACTAAAGCCTTCACCAAACAAACTACATATCTACAATACATACCTACAGTAAATATAGTACATATAGGAATACAATCAGATATGTATAGGATATAAAGCAAACTACATAGATTTATGTATTCAACACTTTAAAGTCTTTTAAAGTACTTAAAAAATATATGTTACATAATTATACTTATATATATTAAAAATAGAAATGCGTCCAACCAACTTACAGATTAAACAAAGATTTAAATTACATCTTACTACAAACAACTTGTACATAATGTCAATGATAGCATATAAGAATTAATGCAAAGTACATACATAAGATACATAGATGTACCAATATTCATATATTGGTACATCTATCTACAAGTTAAAATGTATAACATGAAGTTATCACAGAATAATGTATGGTTAAAATATTTCTTATGTTCTATGTACATTATACATGCTTATTATTTGTAACTTAATTTGTTACTTCCCCCGATCCATATAATACCAGCCCGCCACCTCTAAGTGGTCATAAACTTGATACATATATTGAATTGTCGTAAAGTGCAAACATATATTTAGTTTAAATAGGTTTTCTTATTAGAATAGATGTAAAAAAGTTACTTTCATTATGGGCATAGCTGAAGGAATAGCTTAGGAATATTGTCTGTTTTTTAAATTCTCTCTAGCAATTTTTTACATTTCACAGTCGTGTTTGACCACTAAGGTCGTGAGTAGCAACACCCACACAAGAAACACTGTGCCTCAAAGTAGAGTATGTCTGTACTGGATATGATGATAGTACAAGGAAAGTTATTTCTCATTAATTAGGAAGTGGTTCCATTATCACTATAACATTCCTACGCAGCCAAATCCTCTTAATTACTTTTGCTTATTAATTAGAAACCTGTTCCATCCAATCCAGACCCTGAACTTTACTCCAAATAGCTCCAGTAGCTGTTCCATCTACTCTGGACCCTGGAGCATCCTCCTAGTGCCTGTCCTGGTCAGTCCCAGGCATGTACCTGTCCGCGAAGTGCATGAGCTCGAAGCAGACCTCCACCAGGATGAGCACGATGATCATCCACTCGAGGCGGATGTGGTGGCGGTCGTTGGCCCACGTCGACACCAGCTCCAGCAGCTCCACGCAGTGCGACAGCCGCTCGTTCAGCACCTGAGGATACACATCATATGAAGTTTTTGCAGAAATAATACTATGTAGGTACTAGTGGACGCCCGCGGCTTCGCTCGCATTATTTCGGAATAAAAAGTAGCCTATGATAGTCTTAAGACTTCATACTACCTACTTACCAAAAATCATGATGATCTGTTCAGCCGTTTTCGCGATATGAGCGGTTAAATAAACAGATAAACAGAGACACAGATGAACAGACAAATATTATAAAAACTGCTGAAATGTGTTTTATTATTGATTTAAAGTTCACCCAAACATTTTCCTAATATCTTTTATGTTCAGAGTTTTGACCCTTTTCAGCTTTATTATATGTATAGATTATACCTAGGGGAAAGTTATTTTGTATTTACTAATTTGCTACTATACTAAATAGTGCCATAATGATTGGATCCTCACGGGGTCCTTTCATACGCATTGTTTTTTGCGAACTGGACACATATATCCAATAAGTGGTGTTTGCATAGTAATTTAAAAAATCTAGTTCATGCTTGAATTATTATTTGTATTTTAAGTCTAGGTCTAGTAATTCTTTTAAATTTGCGTCATTTCATCCCTCTTTACTTTGTCCCTTCCTCTGACTGAACATTTGTCATATACCTACTTCCGAACGGTTCCTTAAAAGGTTCAACTCATCTCAACTTGCAAAAACCTGGATGCTTTCTATGCAACTGTAATAACTAATAATTTTGATACAAGTAATTTTGTTTTTTGGCGTGTAAATAGGCTTTACGAAAATATATGAATATGAACTGCAAACACATAAATGTTATTTTTTCAACTGAGTCACTGACCCTGGTCCTCCGGGGGATGGTGAAGTAGGCCACGGTGGCGGAGTAGAGGCGCTCCAGCTGCTCCTCCTCCCAGTAGAAGTCGGGCGTGTCCAGCAGGTCGGACTCCACCGTCAGCCGGTGCCGCAGCGAGAACAGCTCGCCCAGCTTCCGCACCACCTGCGACCAATGGGACATATGAAAATGGTGATGACAACCAATGGTATACATTTTCCCCATTTCCCCATTTATATGTTAACTCAATTACACTACAATTTCGGATAAGAATCGCACCGCCAAAGATATTGTATGTAGGTGCAGGACCTACCGGTACCTCAATACAATGTAATACAAAAACTGTTAACAATTATGTAAGTAAAAGTCAAGTTTGTAATCCGTTTTATAAATAAATTTATTTGTATAAATAGATTATGTCTTTATTATAAATATTATAATCTCTTTATTTATTTAAATATTAGGGCTACTACATGATACCAATAGTGCATCAGAGTGACCACCTGCAACCAATATGCATCTGGATTAACACAGGTCTCGGATCGGATACTCCTAAAACCGACCTGGTTCCACGCCTATGCCGCGCTCATTGCTTTCTGTTAACAAAGCCTAACAAAATAAGGCTCATTTTGAATTTAAATCAAAAACCTACGTAAGTAATTGAACTCTACTTTTATATCTGTTTTTAGTCGAATCAAATCTGAAATCGAATTTTAAATCAAAGTATCCAAATGACTTACTTTAGTTTTCAAAGTGGAAATAACTAACATATATCTATCTCACCTCCTTCTTGTCGACGATGGAAGTCCCGTCTCGCTCCATGAGGCGCGTGTGTGTGCTGATTGACGCCGCCACCGCCTCCAGGCGCGCCTCCCACGCGCCCAGCCGCGCTGACTGCACCATCGCATGACTGAAAAAATAGGTATTGACATAATAATCAGTATAATATAAGTAATATGGCCAAGTGCAAACCCGTTCAAGTTAAAAAAAATATAATAATAATATGCTTGGAAGTGTGTGCTAATGCACACTTTGTCGTCGATAACAAAACTCTATTGCACAGAACTCAGTGACCAAACTGGTGTGATTAAAAAGCCACAAAGATCATTTTAATTAAAAGAGAAAGATGAGGTGGTGGCGAAACACACTTGAAGAACAAATTTGTATTATGGTCTGAATCATGAAAAGGTTGGTTTGGTTGTTGCAGTGGAATAACACTACACATCTTTCCAAAGCTATCATAAGTTATCAAAGTTTCAGGTCTAGTGCACACACGTTTTAGTTAAAAAAAACACGAGGCATTTAATTACCTGTTATAAACAAAGATGGAGCTGTGCTAGTTACCTGAATGTGTATCTTTCCAATGCATTGTCTCTGCTCGGGACCATCACAAAGCATGACTCTTGAAGGTGGCACGACTTCCTGAAAATAGAATAAGTCTTTATTACTACTTAAATTACTACTACAGATGCCTATGTCATGACATCTACCTGCATGCCAAATTTCAGCTTGATCTGTTCGGTGGTTTGGGCTGTGTCAGTCAGTCCCAGTCAGTAACCTTTGTGATTTATATATTTAAATGTATAATATAAAAATAATTGGTAGGTATAACTTATCTGAAATGTAATAGAATTAGTGCAAAAGGCTTAAAAACATCATGGCTAGGTTTTATAAACTTTCATTCAAATCAAAGTGCAAGTTCCATCTATCTTATAGATAAGACAGGATTAACACATGTTTCTCTAATTTGTATTACTAAGTGGGGTTGTTTATGATGACACAATATGAGTCAGTCCCTACTTTGATCATGGATAATTATTCAAATAAGGCCACACTCATGAATCAGTATATGCTTTTTTTTATGTTTTTTTTTTCTCAACAAAGTATCTACATATAACTAAAAGAAAAACTCATCATCATTACAAATTTAAGGGCAAGGCCGTTGTCTGTGGAGCATAACCATCCTTCCCGATCTTCTGCCAATTCCTTGACCTCCTTATATGACATGACACTCACCTTTTCATTTACTTGGTCCATGTATGACCTTCTCGGCCTTCCTCTTCCTTTTCAGGCTTCCAATTTTCCCTCAATGATGTTTTTCATAAATAAAAACTAAATAAGTACCCTCACTTTCTACAACATCACTGTCATTGCCCCTGAAGTAGAGTCAAATACAAACCTACCAAATTAACATAAAATTACTTTGTATTATGACAAACTTAATTTGTTGACTTACGCGCTGGGTTGATATATGTATGTCATTATTTCTTTCTCCTTCTCAACAACATCTTTTGGGTAACTCTCAACTTCATACCTGCAAAATCACAAAATTATCTTAATGTAGCTAGAACAACTCAATTTACTTTTAGTTTATATTTGTTAAAAAAAATGTCTCATACTTAGTGAATCTAATATTGAACAACATAGTTACTCACGGCTTAATAAAGTCAAGCACATTGCTAGCCTCTAGCTCGGTGCAGTTCCAGAAGACCACAGCCCCCTCGCGGAAGAAGAGGATCTCTCTCGGCTCTGAACCTACAGAGTACACTGCACTCGCCACCACAACATCTCCAACCTCATGGGCTTTGAGACTGAAATATTATGTACAATGTAATGAAATAATGTATTTCTTGTGTAAATGTTTCTGGATACAAAGAAAATGTACTTATGTGGCTGTTTGGCACATCTTTTGCTGTAGTACCTACTAAATAAATATATTCCAGTGTTTACATGAAATTGAAGTCACAGCAATTTTAAAATTTTTAATGTAATTCGAAAGCTATTTGTGAGATGAACTGATGGAAGGTGATGCAATGTTATGTTTAAATAAATCAATATTCTGACTTACTATCCAGGCTCATAAAGTTTCTGTTGTACTAGAGCTTCCTTCAAACTCTTCAGATCATAGCCATTAGCCGTAGCGTACGCCAGAGTCAAGAAATGGCCTTCTTTATTACTAAGGTCTGCCGCCGACGCCTTCTTGTGAGTTATCTTCAATTTCAACGGCATTCCAGCATTGTCCAACGCTGTGGTCGGTACAATAACATCACTGGAATATTTCCTTATCCCTAAAGTAGAAGCTACAGGCAGAAATTTCCTATTCTTTGAGAAAACCGGAGAATTTAACGACCAAGTTTCTGTGATGGATCCTGCGTTTAAATACCGAGCTGGTGCACTCCTTATGGTACTTAATACAATTCTTGATAAATACACCGTCATTTTGATGGGTTAACAAGATTTTACAGCAGGATAATTATGTAATTTTAATAGAATTATGGAATAGTTATGTAAATTTGAGGTTATTTATAAAAAAAACTCCGCTTTGTTTTGACTTGTGACAAGTCGGTTCTTTTTTTTAGATTTTGTCTGAGAGCTATTGCTGTTAGTGCCATTTAGCAAACACCATTATATTTTCGATGTTTTAGACGTTGTATTTTTAAAATGTCACTTTCGAGCAAGTTATGTCAAGCCTAAAGTAACAGACAATTTTTAGCTTGATTTTATAAAACTCTCAATAAGGGGTAAAAGATTATGAAATACCTACATATATTAACCCTTTAATTGGTAATGTATAGTGTAATAAACATATTTATTCACACGATAATAAAACTTAATGAATAACTATAGGAAAGTTGTATTTTTTTCATGAACGACTGTTTTCAACCATAAGACAAAAACAAAAAACTTCTAAATATTGGGTCAAAGCATGGAAGTAATATATAGGGAAATATTACTGCTGATCCAATATGAGCAGAGCGAAGCGAAGTATGACAGGCAGTTGTCTTTTTCTAACTAGGGTGACAATAAATTATATAATTAGGATATACCAATTCATCTTCTTACCAAATCTGGAGCAGTCTCTTTTGGGGTCCTATTTTACCTGCAGCTTGCCAGTCATGATGATCCCTAGCTCTATTGACGCGTTAAGTAACAAACACCCACAAACTTACAAATTAAAATGCACTTTAGTTTGTAACTTATAATAGTAGGTATCGATTTGGTTAATTGACTGGGAGGCAATGTAATCAAAATCATAAAAATTTTGCAGTAAATACAATATTTATTTACAAGTTCACATTTGAATTGCATATAGGTAGTTGCCTATATCCTATATTTTTTTTACACTATCATTTTCCTTGTGTTTTGTATTCTAA
The DNA here is from genome assembly GCA_964023185.1 of Macaria liturata. Classification (NCBI taxonomy): domain Eukaryota; kingdom Metazoa; phylum Arthropoda; class Insecta; order Lepidoptera; family Geometridae; genus Macaria; species Macaria liturata. The sequence goes on from OZ026830.1 coordinate 461,944, forward strand.
CTGAAACGAGTGAATGCTTAAACTACGTACAACAATATAATCCTTTTCCTTGTGTTTTGATGTACTAACCTAAACGAGAGATGGTTTAAACTATGTACAACAATTTGGAGTATACAAAAATGTTGGATCAAAATTTAGACTGCAAACTTTGGAGAATTTTGTAACAGGTCGTGTTATATTTAAGTTCTTTTGCCATTTTATTTTGATGTTTTCATTTTTAGGAAAACTGACAAAATATCATATTGCACAAATTATTTCAAGCACGAGAAAATATGGTCACCTTAGTCCCAATAATGTAATCTTACTTAAACTTTAGCATACCTGTAGAAAGATATATTGCAACCACTATAAGATTCACTTCTGCATCCCGGTACACTACAAGTTCTTACCATTTTGTTTTTATTTACTATAAAATACATTTAAATTATTTTTACAAATTACAATTGAAATTATTTTTTTCCCGCCATCTTTTGTCATATAATGTCATCATAATTTAATGTTGCTTGTGTGAAAAATAATATAATATTAATTTGTTACTTATTTTATTTTGTGTTAATTTCACAAAATAATTCAGATTTCTTTGTGTCGAGTAAAATTTATAATAAATAAAATTAAATAATATTATTTATTGCTAAATATTTCAAAACTTAAGTTGACAGTGACATTTATCACACATTATTTTTTAAACTGGCAAGCTGTTGAAGCAAGACAACAGCCTGCTCTATATGCCTTTCATTTTTGACCGATCTCACCCCCGATTTACCATTTATAGAAAATAAACTTTAAGTGTAAGAACATAAGGTTTCTATTCGTATAAAATCTATTTCACAAAACAAAAGAGAGAACAATCCAGAGGGAAAGAGAGGGATGATATAAAAAATCCTTGGGTCAAAGTCATACATACGACATTACGGTACCTATAGGTGTTACGACCTTAAAGTACTCATACCATGCAACCTTTTTCTACCATTGGCATTGTCTACATTTTCCAATTTTAAATTCGTTCTTGTGACGTTTTGCTTTTGGCGGATTCATTATAAAATCATCTTCCACAAGAAAATGTATTTTTTTTCAATAGGAAAGATGTATTTTTTTTCATTGTTTCGTTTTGTATTTTATTCATATAACTAAATAATACGAATAGTATAAAAAAGCCACAATTTGTAAATGACTGTATAAATAAATTTTAATGCCTTGCCCAACTTGTGGCAAAGATGATCATGCTCGATCATCTAGTTCTAAATGTTTAAATAGAAAACGTCGTATACGAGAAACTGATTTAGATTCCGACCAGAAAGTGTCAGTCTACAATGTCAAGAAGGGTCTAACCTCAATATTGTGCCCATTGAGCGATTGTAAAGAAGCAATTGTTTGCACCATACGTGATGATGTACGAGAAATGTCAAGATTATCAATAGAACTATCGTATCTGGTAAACTTTTTCTATAAACACTACAGTACACGTCATACTACTGTTCCTTTTCCTGCTAAATTCGATGCATTACAATTCACATATGCGTTGAAGGGATGTAAATATAAAATCGATGATCCAGATAATGTAATTTCTGCATACATGTCGTTGCGAAAAAATAATAATAAACTTTACGATGGTCGATTGAGAACATTCACAATTATGCAGATTGCAAAACAATACAGTACAATTTTAGAGACAAATATACAAACTCATGCTTTTAAAAGACTCAAAAGATACATGTATCATAAATTTGGAACAGATATGGATAAATCTGTAGTACACTCTTCAACTTATGATGCGTACCTACTATAACGGGATGTGTAAGTCTGATGGAATCGGAGAGTGGTTTACCTATAATAAAATCAATTGTAATGAAATGAAGAAAAACTTTTGGAAATTCATTCCACTGTTCCTTAAGATTCAGCACGAGTTGTATGAAAATAAAAAACCATCATTCAATGTTTTCCCAATATATTCACATGGATTAAAATTTATAACATACGATTCTAGATGTATTCATGAGTTGCTAGGAAGAGTTGATTCAACCAACACACCTTCACAGTGGTCCGTCTTTTCTGAAAACACCGTCATGTATTGGAACCGACATTTTACGTTACCCCGTAAGTTTGGATACAGTTTCTCCACAGACGGAGTGAGCGTGTGTCTATCTATGAATCGCATCGTACAAAAGGATCAAAAATCGAAATCAAAGAAGGTCAAGTCACTAGCCGTCGTTGATAAGGGTAATGATACCAAACTAAACTATTCAAAAGTCATAGCAGTTGATCCTGGTGCAAAAACACCGTGGGGTGCGATGATCGGACTACCTTCACGTTGGGTAAGCCCAACTAATTTCATCTCTCCATATGGTGATTTGGGGTTAGTTGGGGAAACCTGGTGCACCCCGTCCACAGGTTAGTAACTTCCACAGTCCGGTGGATCTTGCTAGCCTGTGTCCAAACGTTCGATCGAGTGGGGGCCCTCGCCTATACCTCCCCTTCGAGAGGGCTGGTTGTAGGGCCCGAGGCGTGGAGCTCGCCGCACCTCGCGGTGTAGGTGGAGCTGGGTGCTCTTTAAGAGCACCCGAGGTGGTCGCCGAGAGGCGAGAGGAGTTCGGTGTACCGGCCGAGTAGCGGCGACACGGAAACCGAACTCCGTGCGCAGAGGGCGCATTGGAGGAGGGCGGCCGCTTTGGCGTGCGACTGCTTGACTCCTGGGGGCTCTGGGTGGCAGGTCGGGGAACCTGTTGCCCTAGAATGAGTCCTCACAGGATGCACGACGTGTCCCGTGTTCTGACACGTCATCCATTGAGGGTTGAGCTGAAGCTCCCCGAGGCGGGGCCCGATGCCGGGCCAGCATCACCAGGGCTGCGGATGTATGCATCGCGCTCTCGTGGCCCTGGACCAACGATGCGGAGGTGGAACACCCCAGGTTTTTAGTGGGTATGCCGCCCTTATGGAGTGGGGCGGAGACTCCCACATAACCATCCGCCCTCCCCGGGGTTTGGGTGGTACCTGTAAGGGGTTTTCCTGGGTCAAAAAAAAAAAAAAAAAAAATGGTGCAAAAACACCTATAGTTACATGTACTCGTAATGGAGATGATTTCTCGTACAAAGTCTTGAAAAAGGAACGTGTAATGTATGAATCAAAAGAGTATCATAGAGTTCGGAAAAGATTGCGTTTCATCAAAGACATAGAGGAGCGTATACGAATGGATAGAGAGTCTGTCGAAAAAGAGACAGGTTTTGAAGTAACTAGAAAATCTAAAAACGCAGATATCTACACCACATTTCAACTAAAGTGGTTCGATGAAAAACAAAAAATATACGAACAGAGACGATTGCAACGTTTGAAATTCGACAAATATATCAATGATCAAAAAATGTTAAATAAAATTGTAGACGAGTATTTTGGCAAAGAACCCGATACTTTGGTAGTGTACGGAGCAGGTTTTGATTTCATGAATAAAGGAACCTTCAAGGGACACAGGAAGTTTAGACATAATGAAATTCTAAAAATAATAAAACAGAGAAAGAATTTGTCAGTGTTTGTGATTAATGAAGCATTTACTACTAAAAATTGTAGTTATTGTCATGATAGAGATCGTGCACATAGAAAACTAAATGTATCTAAATCCCCACACCGTTACGTGCACTGCAGTGTATGTCGTAAAGGTATCCACAGGGATAAAAATGGTGCAAAAAATATTTTATTAAAATTTGAAAAAAATAAGTTGCCAATTCGTCTTTCGTCGGTCGGTACTGATATGAATTTTACGAGTGGTGGAAGCTCGTAAGGTTCATTATCGTAACTCTGCATTTGTCAATGTGGTAAATAAAGGGTTAATCTATTTCTACTATTAAATAATACTGCAATTTTAACAGAAATATTTTTATTTTTACTTCAATAAGTACACATGATTAGACATATATTTCTACTAGGTACATCAGACTTAATCCTAAAATCCTAAGCACCTAATTTATAACTTACTAACACATATTTTGAGATCATTGTTAATATTCTTACATTTTTAAACATGATATTTTGCATGCATATAATCAAAAAATTTGGCCACAAGAGCTTCCTATTCAAGAACATTTAAAATGTAAACTTATTCGATGATAGCATTGCCATCTTCAGTGGTAAATAGTGTGTGCAATTTCCTGGCGAACTCAGGCCCGAGTCGCCGTGTCTTGGCTCCCGGCACGTTGGTGCGAGCTACTCCAATATCAGCTACCTTGGCAACACCGCCCGTTGATTGTAGAGCCTGTAAGAAGTAAATTATAATTATTATTTTACTATGCACATTGTAGGTGAACTAGGTACATCGGGCTACGATCTCGCCTGGGTAGATATAAATTGGGCTCAATATTACCACGTATTTAATATGATAAATTTACTCAGTCTTAAAAAATGAACCCACAAAATAAAATAAAAATCAGTAATCATTACGATGTTATCTATAAAGTATACACACAAATGTTCCTGTAAGGGATGAAAATATGCGTTACCTGTAAGAGGTGAAAGTCAGCTCGTTACCTGTAGGAGGTACTTGTAGGTATGCGTTACCTGTACGAGAGCCGCCGGCGTGGTGTAGTCGGTGCCGAGCGTGCGCGCCACCTCGAGGCTGGAGTGCGGCAGCACGCCCAGCATCTGCTCCCACAGCCGAGTCAGCCCGTTACCTGCAACGGAACTTTACCTGTGACTATGTTACCTGTAGGAGATTATGAGGAACAAAACATGCTTGTCAGGTTGAAGACCGGGATGGAATAAATACTACGAAATCTACGATAGAGCACAGGCTTATTGATTATAATTCCAGTAAGCGTTTTTTAAAGCTACAATCTAGGGATTCTCAAATCAAAGATATTTAACTTATCAAATTAAATTAACAAACACAAAAATGACGTTAAATCTGCGGCATGTACAATATCTGGATTGGCTTGGGCTATCGTGGTCACTCACTTATCATATGACACTTACCCTGTTTGTCTACAATGACACAGTTCTTGTTGTCCCCGCGCATGTAGAAGTCTGCTTGCTCGTCCACTTCGCGCTTGGCTATCCTGTGACATACACAACATATCTATACTAATATTATAAAGCTGAAGAGTTTGTTTGTTTGTTTGAACGCGCTAATCTCAGGAACTACTGGTGCGAATTGAAAAATTGTTTAATGGACCATTTATCGAGGAAGGCTTTAGGCTATATAACATCACGCTGCAACTAATAGGAGCGAAGAAATACTGGAAAATGTGGAAAAAACGGAGAAAATTATTAATCTTTGAGGGTTTCCGTTGCGTGCGCTGCGAAAACGGTTCAAGATATCACAAAAATATGTATGAAAGAATTATTTCTCTTAAAATAATCTAACAAAATGTCTTCAACAATATCTTTTAAGGTTTACTCACTAGAACCGTTTTTATGGTAATAACTATTCCACGTGGACGAAGTCGCGGGCACCAGCTAGTTAGTAAATAAGATGACAACAAGGGCGACGTGGTAGAGGAAGACCCAAGACCCGCTGGCGTCAGGATCTCGACCGGTTGTGGGGTGCCTGGTGTGAGGAGGCGGAGACCGGGACTCATGGAGGGAGTTGGGGGAGACCAGCGCCCAGGAATAAGACAAATTAAGTTAACAAAAAAAATATCTGGGTCTCAGTAGCGGATTTGCAAAAGAATAACATGTCTTCACTACATCTACTTCAATAAATCTCTGTGTGACATGAATGCCAGAAGTGAGGCCTATGCTCAGTAAGGGCACTGACTTGTACGGTTCCTCCGCCACGGCCTTGGTGTAGTGCATGATGATGTCGTGCAGCTCGGTGGCGGACTGCGCGCAGCGCACGTCCACCTTGCGAGACAGGAGCAACTCTGGAACACACATAGTCAAGGAAAACTTACTTGTTGTTTGAAATTAAAATTCAAACTATTCTCGCATAAACAACTCATACTAACCCACATACACACACCCATACACACGCTGTTTAAACTCAAACTCAATTTATTTACAACAAAATATAGTTACATGTCAGTTTAATAATTAAATAATTGTCTTAATTATGTATATTATTTATATAATAAATTACATTATTTACATACAATTTTTTTTGATATCCAACATATCATTAACGTTATAGTACGTTTTTTCGACAAGCCAATTTACCAACTGACTTTAAGTACTTATTCTATTTACTTTGAATAACTATAAACAGCTAGCCAGATATATATTTATAGCCGTATCTGCATCATGTTAATACTCGCTATTCAATCAACCGTGGTTTCTGTGGCATAGGGGTTTCCTAGTGCAGAACCCACAGGGATATCAAAAATGCAGTAGGTGATTAGATAAGCCAAACATGATATTTAAGTTAATTGTTAAGGTAAGTAAATTATTCATATTCTTAATTATTTAGGGTCACTACTTACATGTAAGAAATTCAAATTGCATAATTTAACCTTTAACCAGTGACGTGTAGCCTCACAGGCGTCGCGTGTTATACGAATTCTTAGAATTGACCACTTCCCCCCGCTTGCCGTGCCCCTGCGTCTTAGTAGCTTTTGTTTTAGTGCTAAAACGACCGGGGAAGAAGTCGGACATGTCATAGATTGTTTAAAACGTAAGTAATACTCATAAGAAAATCGGTCGTAGCCTGTCAGGCTACATGTCCCTAGTTCTCATATAAATAGTTTTTTGACATTTTTATTATTTTTAGTGGAAAATGGCAAACAACGGTAGAAAACGTCAATCTCAGCCAACGAGTTCATCAAAGAATAAGATATTACGGACAGAGAGTCCATCGTTTGAAGAGGAGGTCAATGCCCTCTTACTGGCTTCAGACCAATCTGATAGTGAAGGAAACATTGAAGAGTTTTTGGTTTCAGACCATGAATTTTTGCAGCTTCATGAAAGTGATCTAGATGAAGATCTAGGGGAGAACATACCAGCAAATTACGGCAGCAATGATGGGATCATTCAAGATGAAGTTAGAGTTAGTTCGCCGAACGAAAAGATGGCCAATGGTAGTTTTCTATCGCGTTGTGGACTTGAGCGCCATGAATGCTTATATACTGTACAATATGCATCAGCCCAAGATTATAGACAGAGGAGATTTTCTGAAGTCATTAGCCCGTTCGTTAGTGCTACCTCAAATGCAAAGACGTGTAGTTTGCAGTCAATTACCAAGGCAGTTACGGCTAGTGCTAAAGCGAGTTCTGGGTGACGACATGATTGAAGAAGACGTCCAAAATCCTGGAAATAGTCAGGGCAAGCGAAGGGCATGCAGTATTTGTCCACCTAAACTACATCGAATGTCAACATACACGTGTGTCGGGTGCGACAATCCCATATGTTTGAAATGTTCTCGCCCCTTGTGCAAAAATTGCCAATGATATTATGCCAAAATGTTGTAGTTGTCAGAATTTTTATTTTTTGTTTTCAGGAGTATCTTTTACGTTTGATTGTTTTATTATTATTTGGAATTTAAGTAAAAAGTCGTAATTATGTCAAATTATTGATTTTAAGTTTATTAAAATACCAAAAATGGATCTCTTGTCAATTAAGGATAAAAAGTGCATATTAGTGTTAAATGTGTTTTTCTCCTAAAGTAATTATAAAAAACAGTTTAAAATGATTAATAATTGTTTTATTACATTCCAATAGTTAAATATCAATACAACTTTAAACTTTCCAAATGCATTTTATGACAAAATTTTACATTCAAAGTAGTAGCCTGTGAGGCGTCACGTCCCTTATAGTGATATGAATTTGTCACGTCAGCAGTTAAAGGTTAAGAATAGTCTCGTAGGAACTTAAACATGTAGTTTATCACATTCAAAAAAGATCAATGATGGTTGAATCTACTCCTTTCTACATAAATAAATTAATAAATGACCGTCATGTGTATTAAGGTTTAAAATTTAAAGACACTTTATTCATAAAAGATTTCATAATCAACATTACTTACTTGAGAACACAATGTAATATATGTAGGTATACATTTAACGTTCCGAAAAAAAGATTTAGATAGATAAATAGATAGATTGATACTTTATTGGACATAAAAAACATAATACATAACGGAAAAAAATAATTAAAACTAATGCCACAAATGGAAGAAGATTTATAAGATACTAAGTACAAAAGCTTACCAATTTGTAATTCACAAATAGTTTTGCCGATCTGCTCGCGAGTCATTGTCAAAGTGCCTTGGTATCTGTAACAGAAACCAGTTTTATGTATGTAGAAATAAAAATAGCATGAGTCAAGTGTTACATATTTCATATATGACGTGACTCATGTGTAATTGAAGCACAAGTGTAAAGGAACAGAATATGTTATAGTATAATGTGACACAAGTGTGTGTAGTGATGAAAGTGTAATGTGAAATAAAATACATAAGTGTAACGCAACACAAATGTAAGTGTAATGCGACACAAGTGTAAGTGTAATGTGACACAAGTATAAGTGTAATGGGACACAAGTATAAGTGTGATGGGACATAAGTATAAGTGTATTGGGACACAAGTATAAGTGTGATGGGACACAAGTATAAGTGTAATGGGACACAAGTGTAAGTGTAATGTGACACAAGTATAAGTGTAATGGGACACAAGTATAAGTGTAATGGGACACAAGTATAACGGTAATGTGACAGAAGTGTAACGGCAATGTGACACAAGTGTGACACGACACTAGTGTAATAAAAATACAAGTGAAAGTGTAATGTGGCACAAATATATATACTTCTTCCTATCACCTCTATGCAGACGATTTGCAAATATACACACAGGCTCCTTTGGCGAATTTAAATGATGCTATCTCTACAACTAACTCTGACCTTCAACGGATTCGGGACTGGAGTAAGTCATACGGGCTGACAATAAATCCTGACAAAACTCAGACTATTATAATTGGAAGCTCCCGTATGATTTCCAAAATAGACTGGTTCCATCTGCCACAAGTGCTATTTGACGGAGTTTCAATTAAAATCAGCGAAACCGTAAAAAATCTTGGTGTTATATTTGACAGACAATTTTCTTGGAACGCTCAGATAGCTGAAGTTAGCCGAAAGATATTTGCTTCATCTGCTTAGATAAGACGTCTCCGTAATTTTTTGCCAATAACTACCAAAACTGCGTTAGTTCAGTCACTTCTTTTACCAATTTTAGATTACGCGGACGCTTGCTATTTAGATATAACCGAAGAACAGTTAGACAAACTAGAGCGACTTCAAAATTTTTGTATTCGGTACATATTTGGCTTGCGCAAGTATGACCATATCTCTGAATTTCGTCAAAAACTGAAATGGTTGCCCATCCGTTTTCGCCGCAATTCTCATATCTTGTCCCTTCTTTACAAAATCCTTTTTATTCCCTCGACTCCCATTTACTTGAAAGAACGTTTCCGATTTGTCACCGCTTCACACTCCAGCTCCTTGCGCACGTCCCGAATCCTTATGCTCGAAATTCCTTCTACTTCAGAACACTCCAACCTCCTTTACTCCCATTCTTTTACCATCCAAGCCACCCTTCTGTGGAACGCGTTGCCCCTGCCCATAAGGCAGGCTAAGTCACTGAACATTTTCCAAAATATGATATATCAACATTATTTAACGTCATTATAGCATAATAATATAAGTATTGTGTAATGTAGTATTTGTATAATGTGTTTAAGTTGTATTGAGTATGTGTATTGTTAATAACCTATATGATTGAGTGTGTATTGTATCTTTCAATTAATTTAATAATATAAATAAGATATATGTATATTGTACACCGCCTGTTTACAATTGGTAGTTATGTCCATCCAAAAGGTTGCCTGGAAGAAATCGCCTAAGGCGATAAGGCCGCCCAATGTGCAACATTTTAATTTAAGTATGTTTATTTCTGTTTTGTAATTTTTGTGTTTTTATGGTGTACATTAAAGTTATATTCTATTCTATTCTATATATCCTGTGAAGTGTCTCACTGTGTGAGCAGTATGAGCGCGCGGCAGCCGGGCGCGAGGCGCGTGGTGCTGAGCACATGCTGCAGGAGGCAGCCCTGCGCCGCCAGCGCCGTCATCTGCTGCAGCGTCATCACCAGCAGGCAGTGCGGGGACTGCGTGCGGGTGGGGGCTACCCTGACCTGGAACGAGAGAAAACCATCATCATAATACGTCGGAGATCTTTCAAGTATCATTAGTGTAATTCGTGCCTATATACGGTTCTAATTTGAATAAATGAATTTGAATTTGAATAAAGTAGTAAAAGAGGAAACATCATAATCACTCTATTTCCTCAGCCAGTCCTAGCATAGTAAGGCCCACATACAGAAGAAGAAAACGTCATCATCACAATCCTACTAGGGTTCTTTGATTTATCGCTCTCTTACTATCCGAGGAGCGTTGGGGAATAGAAAACCATGATGATGATGTTTTTTTCTTTGTATGTGGGCCTTACTATAAATAATAATAAATAAATAAATATTTCAGGACATATCACACAGCGCCATCTAGCTAAGTTTACGCTTGTATCATGGGTACTAGAAAACAGATAAAATATCTACATACTTTTCTTTTATAAATACATACTTATTATACATAGAAACGACCAGACTCAACACAAGTAATTACAAGCTTTAATATTCATAATTACTTGTGCCATACGGGAATTAATAGACTAACTAAGCTAACAGAACTATGTTAAGATTGGGATGTTATTGCAAGAATCTTCGCTCAAATGCTTCAAAGCTTTCTCTGTCTTATTTCTTCAGGGTTGCGGAGATTTGTTTGCAGTCATAACTAAAAACTCCACAACTTAAAACACGGTTAAGAGGCACTCACCTCCCCCGCCTCGCAGTGCAGCTTGGCGGGCACGGAGCGCGTCCAAATGACGAGGCCGCGGTCGAAGATCTCCTCCACGGCGGCCACGTGCACGCCCAACTCGCGCGCCGACGCCAGCGCGGGCGCCATGAACCAATCCGACAGCAGGAACGGGTGCAGCTCCAGGGTGATGTGCTGAACCATTGAGACAATAATCTGTTTATACTATTTGTAACACCTTGTCTCAAAACTAAACTTGGGATTCAATGGGTAACAGGTGAGATTCTCGAGTTAGTTGATATTTGGCCCAACAAGTCTCTCTGGTCAACCATAATGGGTATGTTTAAGTAGGGCGCTCTTTAGGAGGTCAGTTTCTGCAAATGCAAATCCACATGTAACTTGAAAAACTAGTTTAGAGTGTAGGGCCGAAGCAAACCAAGATGCGTAGGTAACAATGTTAAGCAAATACATCCAGCAGTGCGCCTAACTCACTTGTATCTATAAAGATGCTTATTTTTATCAGAAAAGTCAATATATGTATAAGTTCATGAATCTTACCTTGAGACACTCCCCCGGCTTGTAGATCCTGTTGGTCTCCTGGAGCGCCGCCTTGGCTTGCTTCTCATGCTCGATGGCCTTCCTGATGGCATCTCTCTTGGCCTCCACCTCCCTGCGCTTGGCCTCCAGTGCCTCCCACATTGCTTCGTTCTGGGCAAGACCTGCAATATCACACTTTGATGAGTTGAAATCATTGAATTTGTGCAGTGAACTTATCAAATGATAAACTATTGATGGACCTCGAGAATCGAGCTAAAAGTTTTGAATCATATACAACATCTAAAAATATATTATAGGTTTTTATCTTGGTAGGTACATATTTGCAGTAAACAATTTCTTTTCCAAACAATTTGGATTTAATATTTATTTATGTTTTGTTTGTTTTGCTTGCCTATTGTATTAGGATATACAGTAGCCACTAGTCACCCTACAGCCCCTTTACTACCTTCAAACCAAAAATCATGTAAAGCCCCATTGTGGCATGAAAAAAGAAAAAACAGACCAATAAGCACACAATAGACATAATGGAATTTTATAACATTGACTATTACCATCACTCAACAACACAGGTTATCCTAGTGTGTAAGGAGTGCAGTAAATTATGTAATAGTCCATATGAATTTTAAAGGAAAAAAAAGAAAGTTTATTTTTAGTATATAAAATTTAGTCTTACGTTCAGCATCCTCTTCCTCCTCTGCCTGAGGCTGTCCCTTGACGGGGTGTATCTGAGTGAGCTCGTCCGCCTGCTCGCGCTCCATCAGCACCCCGAGGTCCTGCTCAAACTGAGTCAGCACCTCCTTCAGCACCGCCTTGGTCTTACGCAGCTTCAGACGAGTTTCTGAGAGATAGAAAAATTGCAATTAAGTTTAGAATAAAGAATAGATTGTACTAAAGATAAAATATAAATTGTAAAATTTGTTTAGATTATTTAAATAAAATTGGCTTTAAAAAATAGACATTTGACTTATTTTAGTCACTTATTTAATTCTCTAGTAGTAAAACTGTGATTGTAAAAAAAAACATGCTACCAAATCATAAACATAATGTATTTCACCTATACTTAGGATTTGTAATCACTTATATAATTTTTAACAATAATTAATATTAAAGAACCATGTACAATGAAACAAGTAAAATAAATCAAAAGCAAATTTCTACAGACATTGATAATATAATACCATGCAGATAGTAATAGCACTCCTTACAAATATACAATCAGAATATTAGCTCGCTTGAAGCAAGTGAACTACACAAAAAAACTTTCAGATTGTATGAAATTAAAATTATACTGACATCTCTAATACACTTAATATTTCATAACAAGTGTAAAAGAACATGAACACTAACTACTGACATTCAATTACCTAAAGCTTCATCAATCAAGTTAATAGTTCCAGTCCCGGAAAATTTGCCACTTTTAGTGATCACATCAACTGGGAAGTCAAATGACACCTTCCTCTGCTCTTTATCATCTGTTTTAGAGAAAATATAACAGCATAATATACATTTTCGTCAAGAAAATGCCATTTTTGAAGCTAACATATGGAATAATATTGTAGTGGTATGGACTACTTTTAGAAAATATTTTCAGGCCGTAATTAAAATTCCAGGCTTATGAAAATAACTTTGAATCGTAACTTGGATCTTTATTTAGTAGTTTTTATAAAAAATCAGAGGAATTTGTACATTTGGAGATCTTACCCATGTTTTTTGATTTCGGCAGTTGCAGATCAGGTAATTCATCGTTTATGTTGAAATTATCGCTTTCATCGGAGTGAATACTGCGCACAGGTGATACAGATGACCGGGCATTTTTGATACGAGACATTTTCAATCAGAAGAAACGCGTTTTATTACGATAATATCAGGAATTCAGTAATAATCAAAACAAACAATGCATGCAACAATTCGAAATAACCGTTTGACAATTACTCAGTTCTCAATATATATGTCAGAAGTGGTAAAATTGCAGAACTCAGTAACCCGTTTATGACAAAAAAGTGAAAATGTTCCAGATAAACTTGAACGTTTTTGAGCATAACCTAGGCAGCGCTATCTATTGTTGAGTAGCAGTACTACTTCAAAACTGCAGTTAGGAATTGTATTTTGGGTTGAAATAATTTCAAAATTAAAAGAAACTATAATTTTATCATTAATTAATTCCAGGTACAATTCATACTATTTCAACTTGATGTTACAACTTACAAGACAATGTTTATTTTCTATTGTTTTTTAATAATAGCTAAACAATGATCCCATGACTGATAGTAATCAATAGAGCCGCATTTCTTTATATATACCTACCTATTTTATATTTCAATCTAAAATATGTATAATCTGCGATAATATTTAAAGGTTATGCACCTGGTAATAAGGTTTTTTGATCTAATAATAATAGTTTCCCGTTCACAATTTTATTAGTTTGGTTTACAGGAAACGTTTCAGATAAGGGGCGCTTTTCCATTTTAAAACGTTTTTAAATCATATCTATTCGGAAAGCCAAAAAATTGTAATAGGTATTTACTTATTGAGTAACTATTTAGAAAAAAAAATGTATAAAAGCGATATAGTACATACTTACTATGTTTAACAAACTTTTTTTACGTGGTAATTATACGCTAAGTATTTTATATAAATAATAATTTATCTGTTGAGCAGGCGTGAATCCGAACTTGAGTCTCGTGACAGACTAATGCGGAGCCACGAATGGCGCCGAATCGCCGAACGCGCTCGACTTCAGCCGAGCGCATCGAGTTGGCTCCGGTATGGTTGATGCGAGCGAGACGGCGGAGCTGTCAAAATTGATGTTAATAGTTTAAAACAATGTTTAAATGAATTGATTATGAATGTTATTAAAATAATAAATAAATTGTTAACAATTATTATTTGTTCTTGTGTAATATTTGCTGACAAATAGTTTATTATTTTATTGAAACTAAAAACCACTTGGAATTATTTTAATTGATTTTCGGACGGGTCCACGCGTTCGATTAAAATCGTTCGCGCGGATCCCGTCGCATATGCAACACACTAGAACAAATAATAATTGTTACCAAGTTATTTATTATTTTATTAACATTCATAATCAATTCAGTTAATCATTGTTTTAAACAATTAACATCAATTTTGACAGCTCCGCCGTCTCGCTCGCATCAACCATATCGGAGCCAACTTGATGCGCTCGGCTGAAGTCGAGCGTGTTCGGCGCCATTCGTGGCTCCGCATTAGTCTGTCGCGAGACTCAAGTTGAAACCGATATGGAATAGTTATTAATTCCATATCGGTTTTACACCTCACCTTTCTACGACAGCGTTCTACCTCAACAATTGTGCATTGTTTAATATTCTAAATCTATATTAGTGCACAAAAACAGTTCTTGCTCGTTTTTCCACGTCGCGTGTTTATCCTTGAATGTTTGTTCTGTTCTGTCTGCCTCCCCCTCCCTCCCCGCGTCCTCCAGTCTGGCCCCGCGTGTGAGGGAGAGTGCTCGTGTCGTGACCTCGGGACACAACAATCGCACTAATATATTATAAACTCGCGACTAAATAAATGAACTTGCCTAAGCCATAATTACAAGCTGTCAGTAAATAGGAGATAAGTACATATGTACCTTGTTTCTAAAAACGAATGCCTTGAATTTGTGAATGTGTTAAATTATTTTAGACTGCAACAAAAATAAACTGCATCGCGACCGGTTCAACGGTATAGCGTTCGAATATTTACTAAAAAAAAGTAAACAAGAAAAATTTCTCGCGCGCGAAACAACAATGCCAATTTGAAAATAGAATTCGTTAAAAACATGGATTGGCGCGAAAAACTTTTTGGTAAGGTGCTCGTGAAGTGCGATGAAAACGGACAGTTTGTGAACGTACCTACTTTGGAGGCTTTATCTGATTGTGTGGAGAAAGGAGACGGGGCAGTTTGCGGGATTTACTTTTCTTTTGCAAACATTAGTGATGAGAGTGACGATTTCGGGGTGCGTTTGGAGGAGATTTACAAGAGAGTGCAACCTCGTTTGAGGGTGGTGGAAGTGGTGCTGTGGGCGCATGTTGGCACCCCTGAGGGGCCCGTCGAGCGCGAGGCTGGCTTCCGACGGACGCTCACTGGGAAGCCGTGGTACGCGGTGCCATTCCACGATGTTGATACTAAGGTAAGGTAACTGGAATCACTAGGTATCACTTTATTGTCTGAGTTCTAGTTCGAACATTTCTTAAGAGAGATTTTTTTAAACGAGTTCTGCCTAAATCCTTGTATCTGAATAAGTGCTGTACCGTGCCATTAAATAGGCTTTGTACGTTGGAAAAATAATCTTGCCAAAATACACCCAACCCAAGTTTGTACCTAACCTACGTAAACGACAGGGCGTAAGTGAAAATGTAAAGAAAAAGTTTTCTCATATCGCAGGAGATCAAAAGTTTCTTTTTCATAAAGATTTTTAGGTCGCCTTATTCATACCGTTTTTATACGACGACGACGCGATGTTTTTGCTACATATTCTATGTTCTTACAGCACAGCTTATTGCCTACCTTACCTCTTACGTAATACGAATTACAAAAAACTTAAACATTGTACAATTTCTATAGATAAAGCTACTTACGCCTATATTCTATCAGACAACTTCGAAATATAAATTGATTCAACATTCTATAAATATTATTTTCAAGGATTTTTTATTTCATCCCTCATGATTATTTTATTCGTATATATTCCATTCGAAATGACACGCCAGAAACACAAAACAAAAACAAACGCATTCTATTTACAAACATCTCGATGTTTTAAACTTTTTCTAGTTTGTTGACAGAGGTTGCAAGCGCTTAGAACTCCATGCAGCCCCTGTAATGAGTGGAGGGCCGTCAATACCGGTGTACGGTGCACGGTGTATCACCCTAAATTACTTTTCACCCTCACAACCCCGTGACGTCATACTTTATAGACGCCACATCAGGATAAAATTATCTTATGCACATAATATTATAATATGTATATTCAATAATGCAAATGAACGAATGAATTCAAGAACTCTAAATATTTAAAAAAAAAATTTTAAAGGTAGTTCTCCCAAGATATTTTATTTTGCAAAATTATTTTTCCTAATAAACAAAACATCTCATTATGATTGAGACTTACACTACTTTACACGTCCGCGTCGATAAGAACAACACGAATCATTCGGAACTTTTTCTTTACGTGAGAGATTGGCTTAATGTTACCTGTAACAATACATAGAAGATAGATAATAAAGTGTTAGTTTGACGTATCTGAGTAATTAGGTCTATGTGATCCCCACAGAGCGATACAAACCCTGTAGTAGCCTCAACACAGGTGCTGCATTCATTACGGATATTCGTTAGGGGGGAATAAATTGTTTTTACTCTGTTTTTTCTTTTTCGGGGGCTCGAAGTAATGAGCTGCGTTATTGGCTGATTTATGGCGGGAGGAAATGAGGCACATAAATTCTGGTTGAGGTAAAAGCGTGGTTTTAAAGAAATGGACCGCTATACTTTTTTATTGACTGACTGCGTTACTGACTCACCACGTAAACCGAGTTTAAAAGTGGTCAATGTTAATCCAGGGTCTAATATACTCCCATACTGAATTTCATCGAAGTCGGTTCAGCCGTTTGAGCGAGAAGAAGTAACAAACACAACATACGTACAAACTTGAACAATTTAATTTAAGGGACCGGCTGCCGGTCCTCCTAAAATGGCAGAATACCTGTTATATCGATTGTGTGCCATCACCACTGGTCAGTATCCCACAGTCCGCATGCTTCTACTCTTGACTAATGTCGGTCGGCGAGCGAGAGATTTATGATGTTGAGCCTGATTAGCTGTCACACTGCCGGCTCTTTGGCAGGTGGTGGTAGTATTTAGGGAGACTTTATTATATTATATTAAATATACCTTGTATAAAATAATTTGAATAATCAAACAGACTTCTCTCAGCGTCTAAATCACCAATTGAAGTCGGTTAAAAATTACTCTTATCGAATACGATAAGTTTGCTCTCACGTGTCTAAATTTCTTAAGGAATCATCCTCTTTCTCTGGATCCAACAATGATGACTTTGAGTCCTTTCAGTAGGTACGGAGAGAACCTCCAAAATTGATACCTATTACATATTATGCTAGTATGGTTAGTTTAAGATTAGTTTGCTTGAATTGCGAATTCATTAGAAACCTTTTAAACTAAAGGACTATGCAAGATGACATCTGTTGCGAACGCCCTGAATATGGCACTAGTTTATGAACTAAGAAAATAAAATGCACCTACCTAAGTAATGCAAAATAAGAAGTTAGTCAGCTATGTATGGTTTGTATTACGTATTCTGTGGTAGGTATAGACTGCACAGATACGAGAACAGACCTTTAACATTCCATATTTTATTCTATGCTTGTGCCAATAACGTTATAATCAAAGTCGAAGTGTACTTTCAGCACGTGTGTTCAACAAACCCCTATACCCCAAACAAACCGAGTAATATCAACCCTAATACTTATGTGATAAGGCATAGAATTACTTAACAAGTCTGTATGCAATTTTATTCAACGCTTTTAACTTATGAATTTAAAGGAGCAAGGATCAAAGTTAAATGGCACTGCAACACCATGCATTTTGCCGAGCTTTGCTAAATTAATATTAAATTTATGCCTATTAGCTCTTATATGTAGACTGTTAGGGTTCAAATTAGTCTAAATACCTAGTTGATTAATTTCGTTTAATTATTTTAAAATGAGTCGTGAATGCGTGGGCTTCGTTTATGGTATATCTGTGTTACGTAACTTATCGTTTTATTTTATTTGTTTTTTATCTGTTGCTAAGGTTTAATACATTTTCAGATCTTCGTTCGTTTTATATTTAACAAAGATGCTAAATATAGAACGAACATCTTAAAATGCCTCCGTCGATTATTTTCTCAAAATGACCTCTTTCCGAAGCTTGGTAAAATGACACTTCCATCTTTAAAAGTCAAGGATTTTGATGAAGACAATTCAAGACCTCAAAAGGTGTAATTAATCTATCTTCTCACTAAAAAAACACGACCCTCCTCGTATAGTAACAATAAATGTGACATATCAATGTGAGTTAGGTAGTAGGTACACTGGTACAATATTGTGAGAGTCCCATTGTTGGCATGTTGAAACCACATTGCATGTTCAGTGGAACCCGACCTTTATGAGGTCTGTTCGTATAGCCTTCCTGGCTGTTTGTATAATTATGTCAACTTTCAATGTTTGCCAATTTCCATTGCCATTAGCTTTTCTTATTATCTCCCGTAATTACTAAAGCACAAGTCTAGTATCACTAGCTACGATTCTTTGAAATACTTCTGTTTACTCATCTATTTGTTAAAAGAATTAAGAAGAAGTTAGACAAATTCGGGCTTTACTCACATTACAATTATTTACAATACTAAGTCTAACTAAAGCTCAAATTCCACTTATTAGTTATTCGAATTTTACATAAAGCTTTCAATAATAGATTTGCACCATTTATTCTGTGGTACAGAAATTTAGTACTAATTGACGATTTGTTATTGGTTAAATTGAGCTTTTTTTATTTTTATTTCATTAATAAATGCTCAAGGTTCCAATTTCGAGAATGTAACGATTCACAAAATTAACTGCATGCATAAAATGAAGAGTATATCCAGCAGGGGCAAACTACAATGGAGATAAAAGCGTAAATCCTTTCGCTCTGCTTTCGCGACCGCTGACCTGAACGATGAATGTTGCTGAACATGGGAACTTATCATGCGAGGGGCGTGATACATGTAGGTACTTAAACATGCAAAACTGATAGATTTTACATACCAGAAACATTTTATTGAAAAACATGTGTGTATATTTTAAAATTTCATGATAAAAGAAAACAAGCATACCGAAGAAATTTTTCTCTTCTTAAAGTTTAAAACCAAACATATTGGTTAGTTTAAGGTTTTTTACTTTTTTACTATGCACAGAAAACATTTTGATAGTGATGACAAGTACCTACGTAATTAGATAGAATAAAGTATGTAATTTTAATTAGCAGAGTGGCCAACTCTGGCGTCGAAAGTTTTCAAACCGCCTTAAGGGCCTCTGATGATGGTAGAATGCGTGAGTTGTTTTTTAATACTTGTTGTATAGAAAGTTAGTCCTGTATTGTAAATCCCGACCCTATCAACAAAGGGGCGGGAAAGGGGTTGAAATAAAAAAGTTCCCAAATGGAAAAGTTACCGAATGGGAATTTTTCCCCGATATTTTCGGCCGCTATGAGACTCGTCAACTTTTTCTACACTTTTTAATACGAATGTGAACCTTTGTGTTATTTAGCCATTGTTTGGGAATAATGGTCCTTTGTTTTATGAATACCTAGCAAAATTTTGAACGTTACGTTTTTTAATAAATTAAGTAAATATCGAAAAGATTTTTTTTCCTCTTCCTTGTCGTATTCCTCATTAATGGGTGTCTTTCATTTGGTCAGATATATCGTGGTGAACGTTTAGGTTCTTCCACCGAATAACATAATTATGTCTACGTGTTTACGTATGTTGGTTTCCTCGCGATGTTTTACTCTCAGGTCTTGGAGTTGGTGTGAGATCAAACCGAGTTGCGACAAAATGTTTGGATTTAATCTAAAACTGTTTTTAATTACCTTAACTTGGAATTTTAATATAAAGCAGGCGCACTTACCACGCTTAGCTTCTTCATTTTCATCTGATTATAAAACGCTACACATTTTATATATTTCCACCCTCTAAGACGAGTGCCTTGCTCCGAGGTAGGTAAGGCGACGTCGCGTCTGCCACCACGCAGGTCAGTGACCTCGGAAACATTACTTATAGGCAATTAGAGGGGCTAATCAATACTATGCTCTTATAATAAGGGATGTTTATTTTCCTCGCACAAGTAGTTCTACCAATTTGGTTGAGCACAATTTTATTTTCGATTTTAGTCAAATTTCGTCCCCATTAACACGTCATAGAGCTTAGTTAGGTACTTGCTTGCAGGGCATATGCCTCCTTCCGGATATGTCAATACTCGCTGATTTTACTCTACAAGAGGCTTTTTGTCGAGGGACTTGCTTCCATGTAACGTAATATCTTAAGAAGGGAAGATCTCCAGTATGCTGTTGACATTTTGACGTCTCACCATTTGGACAAAATAAAAACCAGCATTCTTAAGACACTACTCCAGGATAACAAATAAATAATAATAACATCTCTACCCTCAGTCAGGTGGGGTGTCTGTCAGACCGGAACTCATTGATCCTGGTTCAGTGGAGCTCCTCGCTTCCCTGCCAGCTTTTATTTCAAGTTTCTTTCAACTTTCTCTTCGTAACTGAAGGAAATTTGCATGTTGTGTTTGTATTTGTTAGAGATGTTTTTACAAAATAGGTGACGTGTCTAGCAGTATGCTTTATGCCACGCTTATGGGCAAGCATAGCTAAATAGATACGTCAAGTTTTGCCGCCTGCTTATGTTTGCTAGTCTAAAAGTTCTAAAAATAATTAGAATCTATTTTTTCGGCCACCAATCCAACGCTTTCACTAAGTAAATGACGGTAAGTAATCGTATTCGGATGCTTCAGTTAACTGAGGTCAGGGCGCTATGCATTTTGTGTAAAATGTTACTTAAGATAAACTACCACAGCGTTATAAAAAATTGCGTGAACGTATCTTACTACACAAAATTTTTACTAACTAAACGCAACACATTTAATTCAAAAATCTCCAACCACAAAAATCCCTAACTCCTGTATTACGAGCTTGCATTTACGACCAGCATTAGAGCTCGGGGCCGCTATGGAAATCTGAATGCGGCCCTCGAGAGGCGTGCTTAAGCGTCCCTGAAAGCCTCCAGCGAGGCTGTAGGGCTCTTTAGAGGCCCTCGGAGGGCCTCGCAGGGCCTCAGAGCCCTTAGAAGGACGTCAACCTCGGCACGGGTAGAAGGTGTAGGCGCAGGTAGATATGTAGTTTTGCTTTAGTTTTCTGTTACTTATGATTTGTTAATTGAATGCGTTGAGTGTAGAAGTTAGTAATTATACGTTCTACGAAAACTAAATACAATAACCTTCTAACCTTATCTTGAACGTGTCAGTTCCGTTGCTTAGACTATGCTACTTCTTAACCAATTAATTAATTAAGTAGCTAACATATTGAAGCTCTAGCTTGATGAGAACAAGGACACACAGTCACACAAAGGCTTTTTTCCTTTATCTTAATTTTTTTGCATACATACATATATGAATAAGAGACGAATTATGCACTTACAAGTTGCTTAGCCCTCAAGCATGTAGTCTGCACAATCTTCCCTTCGTCCTGTCTATTAATGCCTGCAATGAAAATCGCAGAACTTCTTTGAATAATTGCGAGAATGTCGTCACACCGTCTCTACATCTACATACTACATACCTGGATCACATTAAAATGCAGCCTCGCGATATACTGGGTTACTTGGGATAGGAGACAAACCAAAAAAATATCTCGGGGTTGAAAATTCATACAAAACATTTATTCCATAATATTCAGTTTCTTGGTTTGGTCCCAAGTTAAGTCGTGTGAAATAACTCAATTTTATGTAGGTAAGTAATTTTGTATAATGGCGGCTAACTCTAAAGTTGAGAGCTAAGTAAGTAAGTAAGAGAGTTTTCTTGCTCTCTTAAATGTCTTCTAAACAGCTGAAACAGTTACTAATTTAACGTAACTTGTAAATTAAACTACAAAATAATCCACTTCTTTTACGTCTTCCATCTTCAACTGCGCATTCCATCACACGGAGAGCACGAAGAACAGATCTGTGAATATTCCTACTAGAGTTTATAATTAAGAAGAAGCATTGATCCATGATGACTGCTCCGTTAGCTTAGTTGGTAGTGGCTCTGCCTTCTAATCTAGGGGTGCGGGTTCGATTCCCGCATAGCACAAGTAATTATGAATATTAAAATTTGTAATTACTTGTGTTGAGTCTGGTCGTTTATATGTATATTATGTATGTATTTACAAAAGAAAAGTATATATGTATTATATCCGTTATCTAGTACCCATGATACAAGCGTAAGCTTAGTATGGGGCTAGATGGCGCTGTGTGATAATGTCCTGAAATATTTATTATTATTTATTATTTTATTTATTTATGATTCCTAGTACCCATGTAAGCCCTGTAGGTACATGGTGCGACCCTCCGCGTGCCGAAGCCATTACCATGAGAATGGCTAATAACCCCCTCGCCTGGCCCGCGTCGCGGGGACAGAAGATCTATGCCACGGAGTACACAAGTTTACAAGTCTGTGACGTTGTTTTGCCACTTGTTAAATTTGATTTCAAAGCATCAGGTATTCAGAATTATCGCACGAGATCCAACCAATAGAAAGGTAAAATATTTAATTTTGCCTGTCAAACAACTGTCCGAAGGGAAATCTCTAATGCTACATATGTATATTGTGGCAAAACTTTTTCAATCTACATATGAGTGTGTCTCTTTCAATGTATAATTCGATAGGAACTAAAACCTGTAATTTTCAAACTTGTAAGTTTCCTGGCACCGACCCCGGATACCTCGAAGGCAGGACATACAAACACGCAGCCTGAAGGGTTGCTTTTAGTGTGATTGCTTGTGGCCCTTCTAGCCTTTAGCACGACGCATACCTACACGCGGTGGAACTTGTGTCTGACAGCCATGGGGAATGTTAGTCAGAATGTACGGATTCTACTGTTAAACTAAGATAATATCAGCTCCAGTCGTAATCTTTAAATATGATGTGTTTCATTGCAGGTGGAATGACGTGAGGGTCGCTATTATTTCTTCTCAAACAGCGAATGTAACTACCAGGTTAACAGTTGCTTGCTTAGCTGTGTAAAAAAGAAGAAAGAAACAAAAAATTACGAAGCTATGCTATATTTCAATATCACAAATTAACAACAAAAACTGGTGTTATTAGCTATCGCCACACTATTAGTTTGCAAGATTTAGCATAGTAAATTAAGTACATTTCTACAGCAAGGCTGAGTAGTATTTCTATGGAAATGCCCTAAATAAAATAAAAATCAATCAATCATCATCCTGAGCAAGCGAGACTCCATAAATTAACACCTTTCTTCACAAAACCACACAGTATTTATAAACAAACACCATCACGTAGGGGTTCCCTCCAGTCTCCGGCGGAAGTGTCGGTCGGCGCTAGTCCACAAACACACAAACACGTCTGTGTAAACTTGAGACTGAACAGTTGGCTCATTTAGTTAGGAGTTAATTAGGGAAGGACATCAGTTGCAGGAGTTTCGGGATAGCTGCCGAAGTTGCTCTTGTAAGCTTTTTAATTTCCTCTTTGAAATAAAAGCTATGATGTTTGGTGACTGACTACGTCTTTATTGAGTGATTAGTGATAACAGGAGTATCATTAAGTTCTTGTGGTAGTAACGAGATCTATAAACTTATATATTATACAAAAAACCTTAGCAAACTGATATACTTACCTGCTTACTTTTGTAATTTTTTGGAAATTGTAGTAGTTGTAGTTAGTAACAAATATCCATTTTCTATAAATATCCTCTGCTATCCTGATGAAACCATTAACAACAACCACATTAGACCGCTGTAGACGTTTCCGTTCTCTTGAAGTGTAATCGCTCTGTTGACACACATGTGTGCTAATGGGTCGATGCACGCACAACACACTGTAGCTATGCATCTGTTCTTTTGTGCAGTCAGATCTTAGCTATGCCTTTACACTAAATACTGTTGGAAAAACGTGACTTTTAAGTATGTCTAACTGATATGGCACGGGTGTACCCTCACCCAGTTTGTAGGGTTAGTATCTAAGAATGATGTACAATATTATGAATAAATGAATGTTTTTTTTTTCATTATCACAAATTTTTTGACTAAATTGAAAATTATACTGATAGATAATTATTAAAACCAGCTTATTTTCATCATTGATGGATTTTAGAAAAGTTTGTGTTTTTTTTCCTAGTTTGCGATCCAAAGAGATTGCTGGATCCAAACGGTAATCCTAAAAGTAGGAGACTTTTTATTTTATAGACACATTTCTGTCCAACTACCTCCATAATATCGCAGTCAGCTAGCGTGGAGGCATGTCCATAAAAATAACTGCCCATTACTGATATCTCAAGCTGATGATATTTGCCGTGGAGTCTGAGTCCCGAGGTACGTGGGTGGAATACTGACAGATATGGGGAAACTGGACGCACGAGGAATCATAAACAATATAACTTTTTTATGACGGTAAGTGTTAATAGCAGCCAAATCGATTAATGATAAAAAATAACAAACTGCAACCCTAGTAAGTTTCCAAATTGAAAACTTTATTAGCTAACCACCATACCATATTGCTCGTAATATGTTGTAACTTAGAGACATTTGACTGGAAACAGTTATATTTCGTATTCTATGTTTCTGGCTAGCTACATGTGCTCTGTTGGGTTTTAAAGACTTATAAGCTACAGAAGCCATTACAAAATCAAATTCTTATACTTAATATAATATATGTTCGGTGACAGACAGCAGTGTGGTGTCAGACGAACGTCCGAAACTATAACCCAACAACGCGGTGTCCACTACGTGCTCCGAATAACGATACACATTGAATTTGAAAACTGTCCAGCCGTGGGTAATGGGATATGTCGTCATGTGTCTGCACCTGAAACAGGTATAAAATGTAGATGACATTTAGTGAGCATCTTCAACGTAACAAGATATGGTTTGTATCAAAGAGACCAAACAAAAAATAAAACTCGAAGAATATGTCTTTTTTTGAAACTATGTATATAATGTATGTAAGTACTTACATTATGTACCCTAACTTTTATTGCTGCAAATAACACTTCGAAGAATTAAGAACCTCATTTTTTAAGTCGGCTCAAACAATAGATATACCTATAGTTACGTAATTTTCGAAAGCTCCTACCTAAGTAGACGATAAACAATACGTCATAATGATGCTGATAACTAGAGTTATTTTATTAGACAAGTGGGAGAAAATTTCGTTCCGCATCATTTACTCAATCTCGGAATAACGTTCCAAACGTAATTCAACGTTTGCATGCCACATCTATATACTTTATTCAAAGGCATCTTATGCCGTTATGGTAAATCCAATGTTATGGCATTTGGACGTGGCTTGGCATGGCAGCCATTTCGGGAATGCCTCATGAATGTTGAATTGTTTTTCGTAAACCTTGTTTGAGGTTACTGCAGTGCGTTGGGAAAATTCTTGCCAAAAATTTTGCTGACTAAGCACTTGGTGAAATATTGTGTAAGTCATTGCGGAACAAAGGAACGGAAGCTGTTAAGTGTTGCTATTTGTCTTTGAATATAATTGTGGCATTTTTAATCCTATTATTTTATTGTGAAGTATACTGTTGTTGTATGCGTCTTTTTTTATTTTTTCCAAATGCACGGTTAATATATCGTCTTTGATATCCAGTAGGACAGTCACGCCTAAATGTCTGAATGCTCAGTATAAAACAGCTGAGTATAATTTTAATACATAATCCCCTCATCATTGGTCCACAGCGCCGCCTCACCCAGAAGTACAGCATAGCAGTAGGTGTCCCGACCCTGGTGATCCGCGGCCGACCTGTTCGTGACGCCTTGTTGGAAGACCCCCAGGGCGAGGGGTTCCCCTGGCCTGCTCCTCCTCTCAACGACGTTCTGCGAGGAGTACAACTGGAGGGAGATGACAAGACTACTCTTTATGAAGACTTGCCCGAGGATGCTTTGAGAGTCTTCTATTTTGCAGCGCATTGGGTAAGGTCCATTGAAATAAGATTGTGTCTCGTGATGTGCATACAAATGTTTCTGGGGATGCCAAGTAAAGTAAAATATTCAGCTAGGATCACACTCTTAATAAAATTTGAAACATACGGCTATCCGTCTTAGAGAAACAATTTTTTTGTACCTATCCTGAATTTTCAGATACTTGATTGTGGGTTGACTACTAATCCTTGAAAATGTCAGTCACCCGAGTTGTGTGTAAAGGTTAGACGAACGTCCGCAAATAAAATTGATGATTTCATGTTTCTGATGACACAATCAATGGTAGCTGAGAACCGGATATTGCTTGCGGGCTTGGAGATTTTTAGCTAATAGCTAAGCTAATACAATCAAATATTGAATGTCATAGTCAAAAGAATACGTGAGCCACTTTTTCTCGAATCGTATTCCTCAAAGGAATTATTATTAGGATATGTCATGTCTTTTCTGTCGATTTGAATCATTACAGAATTTTATATATGACAAACAGAATCCTCAAAATCAATTACTTTCCATGTCTACAACATGTACTTCTTTTTAATTTCAGTGCCCGCCGTGTCGTGCGTTCTCCCCGTCCGTGTGTGCGACCCTAGCCGCGGTGCGCGCGCGTCGACAGAAACATGCGCACACGCAGCTCATACTCGTCTCCAGCGACAGGTACGCCTTTGAACTTTTTAACTGCATTTTTTACTCTTCACTTGATATTCAGGTAGGTATTTCACTATTAGGTCGCATGAAACGAGAATCATACAAGTGACGCTATGGCTTATAGTGTGTAGAATACTGAATGAAACTGTCTCGTAAACGAGAATGCCCAACACCCACTTGTTAGGCGATTGGCGACAGATTTAGCCAGACATTTACCAGAAATTAATCAACCACTTTGCAGTGTATCTGTAAAATTAATATATGTTTTTACATACATGATGCCTGATGATAGCGTAGTACATATAGTACGGATACGTACTCATAAAACTGACATTTAAGATCGTCTTAACCAGCTATCCCTAGGGAGTATCTTAAATCCATAAAGATATTCCTTTACCTCGTTCATCTTCAGAAATCTCTTTAAATATTTACCTCGCATCGGTTATACATAACTTGTAGTGCTTTGGGGAGGTCGGGGGGAATCGACCCAATTTGTACGTTTGTTGCATCTCCCTTGAGGTGCTACCCCTCTTTACATGTCTCTTTATAATTTGACGTGAAGGATGGCCCAGTTTTGTGTTGCAATCGATGTTTTTCGTTGTTTTTCATACGATTTTGGTTTTTCTTTTGTTTGTCATGAGCCAGATAAAAATTGCAATGAGATTAAACTAAAATTTCTAGAATCTACACTTTTTTAGTAGGTTTGTACTTAAAAAACGACCTTTAAAATGTCTAAAAACAATGATTATTTTTATTATAAATTTCATACAAACTGACTGAGCTTTCATACAAACAAAGATAATAGATAGAATGATACTTAAATTACGTATTGTTAAACAATTTGTATCACCATTATTTGCAATTACAATCGATTGTGACCTATCAAACAATCGATTCTTACAAATGTTTATTCGCTGTTTTGATTCGATTTGTCGAGAGGCTAAATAACCGCGTCGAGTGCGGACAAAATGTTTTATTCAACGGAAACAAGACGTTTGTTTCTTGTTGGTTTATCTCCTCCTTGTTGGTTTGTTTGTTCTTTGTTTGGCGGCTCGTATCGATTATTTATTGTTAGTAATCAGATGTTGAGTTATGCGGAATATTTATTATGTAGACGCTAGGCGTTTATTTTTGTCTGTCTCTGCGGGCCTACTTCCGAGTAAGTGACTCAGTTGACAACGGTATAGGTATTGGTAATGTAGGTACGTAACTATGTAGTTAGGGATTATAAAAATTTTGCAATTGCTGTTGTGGGCAGTTTGTCACAGTGGTTTGTATGACCCGCCAATCGTTTCTAAATAGTATTTAGACGATTTGCGCTAGTAAACTAGGTACATTTTATAATTTTCAAATAAACACGTCACAAATAGAAAAAAACCCTTCCCTTCATAACGTATATATGTAGATGCAAACAGGTAGGTATGTTTCCCTTGCCTGCCTCTAAACAAGGTTAACCATGCTACCCGAACAATTTCAATAAATCATGGCTGAAATATCGCTCGGTGTCCATAAATAAGCGCACGTCTGGTCCACAGGCGACGATCGGAACCGGGAGAATTTCACCCGGATGAGAAATTTGTCGTATGGAGTTTTCATTTCAGTGTGGAAAACAAATCGTTTACGTCCGAACTACATACGCATAGTTGCATCTGAATCTGACAATGTTCAAATGATAGGTATAATTGTTTTCTGAAATTAACACTATTTCCATAATAGACCATTTATCTTCGTATTGTTTTTGTATTTGTATCAATACCCCGCGAAAGCGATAGTGACTCTGTTATTACTGGGTAAGCACTAAGCACACTCCATCTTAGACCACAGTGATCGCTTACCATCAGGCAAATTATGGTCGAGTGCAAACCCATTTCGTGTTCAAAAACATAACTCTGGTGTGTATACAGAAAATTAAACATAAAAAATTAAAGAACGCGTAGGTACCCAATTCTGGCCATCGCTTCACCCAGATCCATTTATATTGCAACCGACCTCAGGGATGTTATTTATTGTGTGACACGGGTCGAGAAAAATGGCGCGGATATGGTAAACAGACGCCTGCATGTACCGGCCGCCCACCTAGGTGCCGATTCACCGGCCGGTGGGAGACGCGGCAGGAATAAATAGTACGGGCGGGACAGTATTTCATAACCGGGACAAATAGCACCCGGTCGAAATATTGAGACACTGAGGACGCTGATGAATATGTTGCACGGTTTAGTAAATTAACCTAGACTTAGACTGGTAATGCGTAATCATCGTAAGAACATATTACTAAAATAAATTGGCTATACATTCATTTCTTTAAAAAAATAACTTAAGTAGGTATGACGTGCAAGATATTAGAGAGATATCTACTCGTGCTCAATACTCATGAAATATTGGATTGTTGGGGTGTGAAATAAACATTAACATTCCTTTCCCAATAATATAAGATGTGATATAGGTACTTATCCCAATCATATGATTTCTCTATGTGGTACAACGTTTAATACATTACTATGTAGGTACGCTTGCGTTTATGAAACACTCAATCCTTTCGCCCTCGTTGGGGATCGCATAATTTGATTTCCTCGTCTCGCAGCACACGTACTTACAGAGAGGTCGCTTCCACTAAATTACAGATATATGCAATTTATGTTATTTGGAATGGGATAAACGCTCTTGGTATAAATGAAATATCAAATTCTAGCTGTATTCCGCAGTTTAATCGGTTTTAACCAATCTTACCTATGTTGCGGAATGTCCACAGTTCTACTAACAGATACATTAAGTCATTAAAGTACAATTTTGCATCATCTGTTATATATGTGCATAAAATAATATAATAGATGTAAGAAACATTTTTTTTAATTTATTAATTCACCATAGCCACTTTCCCGCAAGAAAATCAGTCAAATTACTATGCAAATTTTCCATAAGCTTCCAAAACCCAGCAAGAATCAACTGCAAACATCGCCGTAATAAAATTACCTCCCACAAAGCATACCAAATCAGTTAGGGTGGAAGTTATAAACTGTAGTCATTTCAGTCGTTGGCATTCGGATCGGGTTTGGGCAACCCTGTGCTTATATTGGGCTCAGCTTAGTGCTATTTCATACCATTAAATATTGTGGATAGTGTTCCTTTAGGTTAAGGTTTTGGGTCCGTTTTGACCCTTAAGAAACGAAAATTATAGAGAAATTAACATATCATGACTTTATTTGGCACTCAAAACAAAAAGAATACAGCC
This sequence comes from Macaria liturata, assembly GCA_964023185.1. Taxonomy (NCBI): domain Eukaryota; kingdom Metazoa; phylum Arthropoda; class Insecta; order Lepidoptera; family Geometridae; genus Macaria; species Macaria liturata. Next base: position 491,916 of record OZ026830.1, read on the forward strand.
AAAAATATGTAATATTTATATTTTATGTCAGAGCTTCCTAAATATTTGCGCACAACATGAGGAACTTTTTAACAAAAGCCAAAACTGTGTGAAAAAAATCCTTAGTGAAATCTTATCAAAACAAAAACATATTTTATCGCTGGTACACTGTATGTACATTTTAATCCTACTTATGTTATTTTTGCTTTAAAATAATGGGACGCAAAGCTCTGTGATCATTAAAATTAATCGGTTTACCTCTGGAAAGCTCAGTCCTACGGCTTTTACTAAGTGGAAAACTTATAAAAGTAAAATAACTCCTCAAAAGTCCTTCAAATATTGCCATAAGGAAAGCATTTCAAAAGGAGCTGTTCTTATTTCATTATTTAATTTAAAAAGAAAACATCAAAGCCCTCCTTTGACCCCAGAAGACTCGTTTGGAGAAAAATGGCGAGTTTAAAATAAAATAAAGCTTTATACGACTCGAGCACCGCGTTCAGGGGAGACAGGACAAGAATGCTGTATTGACAGTATTAAATGTCAAACATAGAAGATATGCTTTCTAGTACCACAAGTGACCAATAAGTAGCATTCCAGTTTAGGTGCTTCCGGGCTTGGATAACATTTTGAATCGTTAGCCCTTAGAGCGGTGTGCACGAATTATGCACTATCCTTAGGAGAACAATTTAAAAGTCTAATTAGTAAGAGTGAGATACTATGTATCATATGTATGTACGTACATACGTAAATATGCTTACACTTTCTTGATCTTGTTTATCTCAGACCTATAAACCATTTTAGAGTCCACTGATAAATATTAGTACCAACAAGCTTAAATAATGTCTATTTAACTAAGTTGCGTTACTGTTTATTTTCGTATTGTATTAAAGTCCTCAACATGGCACATTCGTTTTTATGCGAAAATTATCTTTTCGACGAAATGCCCGGGAATAAACTCCGGCTATTGCTGCTACCGTCCAAATAGAATATCTTTGCGTGTGACTGGTGGCAGCACTTCTAACTTATTGTGTGGTATTGTATTGGCCTTTAACATTATAGGTATCTCGTTCCATTTTCATCCGCCCGCAGAATAATTTTACAGAGACTCTAATGCCCGCCCCTGACTTCGCTCGTGCGCTCGTAAAGCCAAGATAAGCGGCTTTATGTAGCCCCCGCTTTATGTACAGGACTACAGACTGACTTTATGGACGCAAATAAAATTATTGTAAAGAGAACCAATACAATAAAAGATCGGAACATTTCTGACATTTTATTTTGGTTGTCCATGTTGTTCGTTGTTGTTGTTCGCCTGAGAACTTGTGATTCTATAAATATTTAGGCTGAAATATTTCTAGAGAGAGATAGCAACTATGATAGAACCAAGCCAAAAAAAATAAAAACAGGCAAGTCAATAAGTTCGCATCATAAACTGTCGTGAAAACATTGACACCCATATACAAAAGGCACAATATCCGTAGGGACGTAGACTAGACTGTCATAGACATAGGTGACATAGGCGAGGTTTAATAATTCAATATGAAAGTATGCGGCGTAGGGCTGGGATCGATACCCGGCGGAACTATGACTGGTCTGATAGTCACTCTGTGGGAGCTTTGTTCCAGACATGTAGGTAGTAGGTACACGCAGCTCACGCAGGTTGTATTGTATCTGAAGGTTATAGGTAGCTGTTGCGGTACCTTGCGGTGTCTAAAGATAAAGTACAATTATTTAAATTGAATTGTGGTATACTTGTTTATGTAGGTACTCACATACTTAATTATAGTGAACTGTTTATATTTTATTGAAGTATCTAGTGGTTATGAAACAGTATCTTGAAATAGATATGTTTAGATACAATATTCGGACAAATGGAAGACTGGCTCTATTTTTAAAATTAAGTAATGAGGCGGAACATGCTTGCTAGCATTTAATACCGAAATTTATTTGTTGGCAGAATTTATATTTAATGAATCCTTAATATTGCAACTCTGTATAATTTTCACCCGTATACCCACAAAAGAACGAAAAATCCAATTTCCTATCGAATTGTATGAAATCTGATCTAAACCTTTTGCAAAGCTCGTAAGCTTCGTTCCAACCGGTGAGCAAATTCTTCAGACCCAAGACTCCGATAAAACTTTACTCGCCAACGAAATCCGATTTCAACTGGTATCAATCCGGATAAAAGTTACCATCAGTCCGGATGAAATCGTCATCAACCGGATAAGGTCTGCGAGAGATCATGGACCTGGATATACCTAGTCAGGTCATAAGTATTGTCACACAGTAAAAACTTTTCTTTTAGAATGCTGGCCACAAAAAAGTTTATTGAATTCGAATTTCGAATTGTTCATGAAAATAAAAATGTATACTTTTTAGAATTTTACTCATTTTTAAATATGGAGTGGACGCTTAAAGAAGACCGTGTTGCAGTTATTGCATTGCATCGTTGCGGTTACGCGCCAATTCAAATTTTTGACATACTGAAAAATTTGAATATAACCAAAAGATTCGTTTATCGTACCATCAAACGATACAATGAAGACTCTAGTGTAGATGGCAGGTCAAGAAGTGGTCGCCCTCGGTCTGTTAGGACTCCAGCAGTGATAAAAGCTGAGAAGGCGCGAATTCAAAGAAATCCCAAACGTAAGCAGAAACTGTTAGCCCTTCAGATGGGGTTAAGCAGAACCACGGTGAAAAGGGTGTTAAATGAAGACTTAGGGCTTCGGGCATATCGAAGAAAAACAGGACATCGTTTGAATGCTCGTCTAATGGACCTGAGACTGAAGAGATGCCGCGCTTTGTTGAAGCGGTACGCGGGAAAAAATATCGGGATATTCTTTTTTCGGATGAAAAAATTTTTACCGTAGAAGAGAGCTACAACAAACAAAATGATAAGGTGTACGCACAGAGTAGTGAAGAAGCGAGCAAACGTATTCCGCGTGTCCAACGAGGTCATTTTCCATCCTCGCTCATGGTATGGTTGGGAGTTTTTTATTGGGGCTTAACAGAGGTACATTTTTGTGAGAAAGGTGTAAAAACGAATGCAGTTGTGTATCAAAATACAGTCCTGACGAACCTTGTGGAACCTGTTTCTCATATCATGTTCAATAACAAGCACTGGGTATTCCAACAAGATTCGGCGCCAGCTCATAGAGCGAAGAGCACACAAGACTGGCTGGCGGCGCGTGAAATCGACTTCATCCGGCACGAAGACTGGCCTTCCTCCAGTCCAGATTTGAATCCGTTAGATTACAAGATATGGCAACACTTGGAGGAAAAGGCGTGCTCAAAGCCTCATCCCAATTTGGAGTCACTCAAGACATCCTTGATTAAGGCAGCCGCCGATATTGACATGGACCTCGTTCGTGCAGCGATAGACGACTGGCCGCGCAGATTGAAGGCCTGTATTCAAAATCACGGAGGTCATTTTGAATAAACTTTATTGTCATAAGAATCTATGTTTTGTTAAGTTCATTTTGGTATATAAATGGTTACATAAAGAATAAAATTGTTTCAATTATTTTATATTAAACATGTGACAGAATTTATTACCTGACTAGTACGTTCAATCGGTTTTCACAATCTGCGAGGATCGAGTAATTGACTATTTTGGGACGAAACTTTCGTACGGTATTGAAAGTGTTTGACCCTACTTTACCCAAATTTTCTCTGAATAAACTATAAGGTTCTAAGTTTACCCTACTACTTTTCTTGATGATATGATCAATACCTACCTTTTTGCGGTTGCTTTTCCATTTTCTAGGATTTCCATTGTTATAATATAACGGAGCCCAGGTTATTGACTTCAATTTTCGGCACTATTTTGCTCAACAACTGTGTTTAGTTTTATCAAATTCTTTTACAATGTAGAACATCTATACCTGAAAAAAAACTACCCGGTTGTAAGATAAAGTGTACTAATATCCCCCATCTCCCCTAGTTTATAACGCGAGGTAACCACATTAGAGTGCTTCAATGGGCACACCGACGCACGTCGCGTCGTGTATTAACTTAATGGCGTTTTTATCTGAGCTCCATTCAACCAAGGAGCGCGGTGGAGTGAGAAACTTTACCTAGTTATAGTTGTGCGCTACTGTGTTGGAAGGAAGAGGTATTATGTGCTTAACAGAAACGGTACCTGTATTTGTGCAGGTTTGGAAATTACTGTGGCTTTAACCTAGTGAAGGTAAAAGCCGTTCATCAAACATCTGTCTCCTTACCACATTCATCTAATTTTGTTCAGTTTGAATATTCATTTATGATGGATGAACCTGTCTTTTGTAACACAACTCTTAACTAAAGCAAGAATTTTATCACAAAAACTCTCAAAAGGCCCTATAAAAATAATTCTCTCGCATCAGGTGTTTTTCCAGAATTTATAGGCAACACACATCAAGTAAATCGAACTTCCTCAAGACTCACTTTGCTTGCTTCATTATTATGTATCGCACTTTACACCCGGCTGGGGTCGTCCCCCTACCTCCACTCCCTATCAAAGCTGGTTGTAATCAAACTGCCTGATTATGCAGCGCCGACACCTTATCCAATAACCCTGCCCTTTCAAACGTCTGCGATTTCAAATCTCTGACTGACTTTACTGGAGATCATCAAGAGTTGATTTGGAAGGTGATCTGATTTGAAAATCCTTTATAAGCTTGATTCGTGGTGGTGAAGCGATTCTGCGACTTTTATATTAATTTTACTATCTTACCACATATCAGTAAGAAAATAATAGATAATACATTAAAGCATATTTAAGGATTGCGTAATATGAAACGTTTCGTGTTTCAAGGAGGGCCAGAATTTGAGTAGCTAACATAATAAATAAAATGAATAAAATATTTGCTGGATTTAACCCTGATATATTTTATCCTACATGAACAATGCTCTTTTTACCAACCATACATATCCCCAATCTTTATCGCATAAAATACGGGAGCAGAAGAAAAAACAGCAAAATAAATAACCTTCCTAGCGATTAACTCCCTGTAATAAACTCTGACAGTGCATACAACACAACACGTGGTGAAAATTGGAACTAAAATATTCTGAGCGGATTATAAATAAAATAGTACGTATCAAAGTCATGTCACAAAAATATTTTATTTATTCGCTAAAGATTCGGTGGATACAATTCTGATTTTAAAAATAGATGTTGGTTCAACATATCTTAGCCGATCAGGCGTGCAAAGCATGCAGGCGTGGAAGTAATAAGAACTGATATACTAAGGAATAATACGTACTGAAATTCTCGTTACGATAAATTCAAGTTTTATACTAGTGACACAAGTGCTGCTACGAGTCACCAAATTATCTTGCATTTACTTTACCCGGGTGGTAGCCGGTGGTAACGACCGGGTTATGGCCCAACTAGCCCCGCTCTCCCCTTCCTATCCATTGTTTTAAGATATTATTTTCCTACTCTAAAAACAATGCTCTTCTTGTTTGAAAGTTTGGCAAAAATTGGTGAATGTGAATAATACAGGGTTAGGGTTATTTACACTGCTTTAAATTAGCATGTAGACATTTATTATTTAAGTTACTTTAATTATGATCGGTGATTTACTGCACTTAATCCGTAATTGCTGGAGTTGGTACAACAGCTGCAAGTTGCAACGTTAGTTAAGTTTTATGTAAAAATGTTGCTAAAAATCTTTATTGTAATTTTCCTGGGCTACTTTTGCCAGCTTTCACAAAATGAGCTCTTCATTTTCGTATTTAGAGCGCAATGTCAGCCATTTTGTTTTATGGCGCGCGCAATGAAGCGCGGGAAACTGATAGCGGGAAATATCCGCGATGTTGGTAGCATTGGAATTAATTTCCGGTGTAGTGTTGCCAGCATTACCGCAATTTAGTGGTTTTACTGTATTAATGTCAGTGGGTTTATGAGCATATAAATATTCACTAGTTTCAGTAAACACAAAATTATCTGTATCAATTTACGACCACGTTCAGTCCAAAGTACATATAGTATATCCGTTTTTTTATGTTATAATGCAAGAGTAGCCTAATACGATAATTATTATGAATAAAGAATCAAAACCTGATTGATCACATTCCTGCCCTTTTCCAATAAAAAATACAAGAAAAACAAAATTATTACCCAATTTATCAATGTCCAAGTAAAATGAGAACATAAAATAAATCACGGAGCTACAGAACGCTCTGTGTGTCCATTTGTACAAAGTTTGGCATTCACTTTGATCACGGGATCTCAAACTTTTCACATTAAGCACTACAAAGTAAAATCAGTTGTACGATGGGGATACTTTAAGAATTACTTTTTGTATAGAAACTCTTAAGTACCTATAATAAATGTACATTGTACAATACAATAAACATTACTAAGTATGTTCATATTTGTTACTTCTACTTCTAGATTATGTTTTTATTCTTCAAAGTGAAATTTAACGTAGAAAGTAACCATAGCCCACCATGCAAGAAGCTAAAATTAATCAATTCATTTTCAATTGAACCAACTAATTACTATGTTTCACTTATCATACGTCAATCATAATCAAATTAAGAGGTTTATGCTGCGCTGTTCTTTATTATTATCGTTCAGCTTTCTCCTTAACCACCTTGTACTATATATGACTTGTATGTTTTATCAAACCCTTCAATAAAATTAATTCCCTCCATCAGATATCTCACACCCGCACTTCCTCCTGCTCCGTACAAACAAGCCCGTGTATTCATCCGTGCAATTAGCCAGCTAGCAGGACGCGTGTTTAATCCGGGGCTAATTCCCGCTCATTGCACTACCGGCCCGAGGGCTGCCAGACCTGACACTATGCGAGATATATTGCGGTTTAGGTATTGTTTATAGGCCTAGTCTTTAATGATTGTGATATTACATTCAGTTACACTTATTGATACTATAGATTTCTAGATTGTTTTCAGACTTTTCGTCCTAAATTTGTGTAATATGTATTATAATCGTTATTAAATAAATAAAATAAAATGATTTTATTTCGGACAACAAAGAGATCCTAGTGTGTTAGTAAACACACGGTTATAATAATAATAAATAATAATAATAAAATTAAACATTATTTAAAACATAACAGCAACGCTTACCTAGAAGATACCTGTTAACTCTAGATTTGAATATCTGTGGGTAGTAGTTCGCAGGAAACACAGCAGTTATTAAATAAATCATTCATCAAAATATTTTCCATCTGGAGAGAAACGAATCAAAAACCAAATCAAGCAATATCAACTATTTAATACTCTAAACTCGCCACAGGGATTACTGTAGGTATTATGCTGCATTCTAGTCTAGACTGCATCGCTGAAGCTTGTAGCGAGTCGAATGCATATTTGCATTTTACATTATACCTAAGCTGGGACAGTATCCAGATATCTGGAATGAGCTACATTTATGACATTTTGTGATACTTGCAAAAATTCTGTACGCTACGGTTTTGACCACAGAGTTAACGGTGTTTATATAGATTGTGGTCAGATTTAAATAGGTTATATCTGAAAAAATGTAATAGCGTTATTTTCTTAGATTCACAAGTTTGCTCGTGCGAGACGGCGCGGCGGCGTAGCATTACCATCACGTTTTACAATTGGAAACTGCGTTTCCCATGAAACGTGATCATATTATCGCAAATCCACAATTGTTGCATACACATTATTCCATTTTTTACCTATTAACGAAACGGTGACTGATGACTCAAATCAGAAGGTAATACGCTTCATACGAATAGAATACAACATTACACAGCAAACCCAAAGTATTTTGTACAATTAAACAAAGCAAGGCTCTTATCTCCCCCGCATCCTTGGAAGGGTGCTCACTGCTCTTACAGGAGGGTCAGGACTTAGATAAACGGGAATCAACTCTCGCTCATTGAGCTATGAACACTATCAACTGGAGGAAATTAGGGGGTTTGTCACCAAGTTTCGTGACAGTGGCGAATCTACGGCAATAGAAAGACTTTTCAGAAGACTGTAAAGAGTCTTCCTATTGTCGTAGATAAAGCTTTTATCTGTTAAGGTTTAATGACTGTATAGCTATTACACCCAGCTAGATAAAATATACCAACGCATTAACTGACCGACAGAAATCTAGTTGTACTAAAGTGCTAGATTTTGGTGCCATTCTAGATTACAGACCACTTACTCGTACCTCAGTCAGATGAGTTACAAACACTTGACTAAATTTATTGTGCCAGGATTTCAACAATCCGAAAATATTATCTATTTAGTTATGTTTTCACACTCTCCTCCCATAGACATAACCGAGAATGCAGAAACACTTGTACCATCACTCCACAATAATTGGTTTAGTAATCCAACATGAATACCCTGCGGGTAGAAAGGGGATGAACGTGACCGGGGGTAAGCTGGTGCTCGGGACAAACTGGCATCGTAAAATGCCGTGTCATTACAAAGATCTAATATGTACCTACGGACAATAATAAAATAATTGTATGGTACCAGAAAGCTTGGTATGGTTTGACCAGACTGACCAGACCGTTTATAATGGACAACCACTTTGATGAGATTTTAGTTTGTGTACGTGTAGCCGAATAAGCAAATTTATATCGTAAAAAATTATGACAAGAGAAAGATAGAAAAAACGGCAACTTAGTGACAACGGCACTTACAATGAAACTGAACAATTACTTAACATCATTAAATAACTACTTATACATAGAAACGCAACATTAACACTTACTCATCCCAAACACTCACCTACACTCACACACCTTCACACATCCACACTCATGCATACACTTCCGAAACCATTGTGTCAACAAGTACCACATTTAAAGTAATCTCACAACGCATCAGTAATGCTCTCAAGTAATGCTAGATGTGGGCGCCTGCGATACAAGTTTCATACTTAGTGCAGGGCTCACAAGAGCACAAATTAACCTTTAATAACCTATTATTAAGCACAGCTATGTATTATTCTAAGGTTTCATGTAATCGTTTGTGTAAATAAATAATTTAAATAATTTGAATTTGAGTGAAATTGTGATTTTTGGTAATATGATTGTTTGATTTGTTATTATGGGACTATAAATTAAATTAATAGCTAATCGGTGTGACCTACAATGTACTCAGATAAAACGACCTCTTTCCAAATAAAGTCCATCCCATACATTAGCCATGTTACGAGTCTGGTAACGGCTCCGTCGAATTTATCGCTGTTATTCGCTGCTTGTATGTCCTTGGTAGAATATTAAAAAGTTGTGATTTATTCCCGCTCCTTGTTTGCGAGGTCCTGATCTGCAATGCAGGCACGTATCTAATTTACCAAGTTGGCCGGAAAAACGGAATCTGTATTCGGTGTCAGATATTATGAATTATGAATTGCGATCCGAATTGCGTTGTTTTATTTTTAGAAAATCAAAGTCATTTATTGATAAGAAATTTCTTACATAAGAGTATATATGCATATATAGGACTATTTTGTAATGCTGAATATTATTGATTAGTAATTTGAAAGCAAACAGTAGCTACAATTTTATCCGAACATGAACTTGATCTAGGTTTCCGTAAACTTCAGCTTCTGATTCCGTATCTCCATACCAGAAACCAGTTTTTAAAGAGGCTTTTGGGGCAGTCTGAAAAGTTTCGCCATTAGGGTGAGCCAATTTTATTTTTTTAATTTAATTATTAATAATTCTCATTTATCCTCTTTACAGAAGCGAGCAATCCTACGACCGCACGGTCCAATCAGTAGCAGCCGCCGGCGCCCTATCAGTCCCTTGGGCTGCCAGCGAAGCCCGACTGAAGCTGCCCTCAGCGCTGGGTGTTGGCGGCATTCCCGCGCTGGTCATCACTGATGCATCTGGCAATATGGTGGCAGCTGATGGACGGAAGCATCTCGCGGCTGATCCACTTGGACTGGTAAGATTTTTACACCATGTTTTTTGTTATTTACAAGATATTGTATACAAACAACTTGTTGTTTTGATATACCTAAGTTGGAGTGCATGGATGATCTAATACCTTGCGAATGTTCATCATTCGTTGAACAAGGTGGTTTAGTTATTCAGCAGGCTTTACTTTATCGTTGAACTGCAGGCAGACTTTAAATAAAAAAATATTTTGTGACTATTTGAAGTGGTTAAAAGATAGCTGTAGATAATGAAGTAATAGTCCTAAACCAATGCTGCAAATGAAACAGCAGCCTGTCTGTAGTATTATGAATATCCCTTAATACTCCACTACTTCCCTCTCTCGCAGAATTTCCCGTGGGGCTCGCGCGCGGTGACGGTGCTGACGGAGCAGGCGCTGCTGAAGCTGGCCAGACATCCCGCGCTCGTGCTCTTTGTGGGTGAGACACTCCTCAATTTATTGAAATAATTTGTTTTCTTTTGCATATCAGTAATAATATGTTTAAAATTCTAATATCAAAAATGCATTTCATAATAGGTACTCTTGCCGGGACCAACTAACTGAAAGCAGACGATTTTTCATTATGGTGTTAGTTAAGGAAGAAGTGATTGTGAATAACTGTTTTAAATGAGATGAAACAATTGTATCTGGCCTGTGTAAGTCAGCTTCTGTACTTTATTATTTGTAATTGTATCTGGCCTGTGTAAGTCAGCTTCTGTACTTTATTATTTGTAATTGGTACGAGTATATATCACTAGAGCGCGCTACTAGTTCAATATCGCAGAAGAATACGATAAAAGAAAAAAATCCAATCAGTAACTTATATACGTACAATATTCTTCACAGTATAATAAATTGTACAGCGGCTCCTATAGATTAAAATCAAATTACGTAAACCATAATATATTGATTAATTCCCAGACGACGAAGACTCCGAGATCGAGTTCGCGGAGTCAGTCCTGACTCCCTCCGCGGAGTCCTACTACGAGGAGTGCAGCATCCAGATCCCAGGGTTCTGTCCGCACCAGAACAGCTCTGATGATGAGAGCATGGACTTCGACTACCCCACCTCCAAGCACTCCAGGCTGAGGAAGAAGCCGTTCAAGCATTGCATGTTCTTTATAGGTGAGGCTACTATTAACTTAAACTGGGTGTAATAAAAAGTGAAAAGAGATCTGATATTGAAAAGTAGCTTATTTTAACTGTAATGAATTCTTAATTTGTTCATTGGGAGAAAGAGTGTGAGAAATTTAAAAAAAAAATAAAGTATGCGGACTTAAGCTAGTGCCACAAGCGGCGGCTTTATAGCTAAAAGCGATCTTTCCAATCAATTTCAATTTCAAAATTTCTTTATTATTATAAGATTCAACTTAAGTAACATTGTCAGTGTACATATATCCTAACAGTTACAACAAAATATAAATTGCTTTTTTTAACACTATGGTCATACAAAACTTTTATCATAAATTTTAACGTACAATAATCATAGCTTCCTTAACGTATATACTATTAAAATCGTGCAATCTTTATGTTTGCTTTGATTACAGCTAAACATTTTTAACAAATACAATTTGCGGGTAGAAAAACATTTACTTCAATAACTATGAATGTGACTCGGTCGAGTCATGCTGTGACGTAGGCGTAGGCAGCAAGAGCCGGTAGAACGCTGCGTGGTTACATGCATAAGCGAGCGCGTGCCGCAGCCGCCCGCCGCGATAGCCGCCGCGGTCCGATACCCACTGGTAAAGCTGCGGGGCGACTCGCGCGGCGGAACGACCCGCGGATCGCGCGCGCTCATGTAATGGGTCACGGCCTAATCTTTGCACTCAAGTCTGTGACTCAGAAAGATATGGTGGGGAAGTTTGTATCGACAATAAGTATCGATAAAATTTAAGTTAGTGGCACGAGTTGTGCAAAGTGAGTTTATTAGTTTATTTTTACTTTGGGAATTAGTATAAAGATAAAACTTTTCGGAAAGTTTATAAATATATACATCAATACGTGGAAGGCCAATTGTTATGTGCAAGTTATAAAGGTTAGTACGAAATGGGGTATTATATGAGATTTTAAGCGCTTTGTTTTGTAACACCTGCAGTTTATTTAAGTTGGTTACGCATGTACCGCTCCAGACTGGACAAGCGTAAGTAATGCACGGGCGGACCAGGGTGCAGTAGATCTGCAGTTTAGTGTGGCAGCTGAGGTTGGATCTCCTGTTCAGCACAGGGCTCAAGGCATTTAAGGCTTTAATACCTTTTAAGCGCAACATTTTTGTATTTTCTGTCCAGTTGAGCTTGTTGTCTAGAACAGTACCTAAATACTTAACTGATCTACTCCAACTGACACTGTGACCATTAATATTGAGCACGCGCGTAGGCAAGGATCTTTGGCGGGTAAAGAGAATCGCTTCCGTTTTAGACCCGTTAATTTTGAGCTTCCATCTATTAAAGTACTCAATTAGCAAGTCAATGGCTAGTTGTAGCCGTGATATCACTATGTCAACATCTGGCGATGACGTCATACACGCGGTATCATCGGCGAAACACGCTAGCTTGGTGCGAGTTTGAACTGGAATGTCGTTCAAATAGAGGAGAAATAGGTATGGGCCTAATATTGAGCCTTGCGGGACTCCAGCAGGCACTGGAAAAAGGTCAGATTTACTGCTTTTAATGTGGACGCGAAAACTTCGTTCAGAGAGATAAGAGTAGGTCATTTTTATTACAGAAGCGGGTAGGCCTAGAGAATAGAGTTTATGAATGAGGGCCTTATGCCAAACGCTGTCAAAAGCTTTTTCGACGTCTAAAAGGAACATTCCAGTAGAATTTTTCAGGTTAAGGTTGTGGGAGACCGTTTCAGCGACTCTTGCCAGCTGTTGGACAGTGGAATGCCCTTGGCGAAATCCAAATTGTTCTTCAATTAAAAGGTGGCTTGATAACTTGAGTAGCCGTTTATAAAAAATTTTTTCGAACAATTTCCCCAAACAGGGCAATAGACTGATGGGACGGTATGATACTGGATTGGAGAAGTCCTTTCCTGGTTTGTGAATGGCTATAACTTTAGCCACTTTCCATGGTGAGGGGAAGTAGCTAAGAGTTATACATGCATTAAAAAGTTTTGTTAGTTGCACTACGCACTTTTGGGGAATGTTTTTAATTACTACATTTGTAATTTCATCGGGACCAGGTGCTTTACGTGGTTTTAAACTCAGGATAGCTTTTTTGACTTCCCAGGGACGGACGAGCATGGAATGGTCAGGGCTAGAGGCTTGTTCTAGAATGCTGCCTACAGAGTCGAAAACGATTGATGAAATATCGCTTGGCCAATCATTAGTCAAGAGCATGTTGTTCAAGAAACTCTTGGCTAGTGCTTGGCATTGTTCACCTTCAGTAGTAGTAAGCGAATTGTCATCCGTTTTCAGAGAGGGTATAGTAGTTGAAGCATCTGAGCGGAGCGATCTGGCAAGTCGCCATAGATCTTTCCCGGGGTTGTCGACTCTTTGTAACTTCTGATGCCACATAATATCATTGTACTGCTTGATAGAGGTTGCGATTTCTATTTTTAGGTTGTAGAAACGATGGTTCAATGTTTTGCGTACTAGGTGGCGTGTTTCTATAGAAGCGTACCTACGTAGTTTATTTTTTAGCCTGATGAGCCTTTGGATACGCCTAGGCAAAGAGCAGATGGACCATGGCCGCAACTTGCTGATGGGTACACTTGAATCCCTAGCATCAAGTATGTTTTTCTGGAGCTGGGAAACTGTGTTATCTATTGCGGATGCCGTAAGGAATGTTTCGGAGGTAAGAATAGTGTTATTATTTAGCTGCTGTCGAAATTTATTCCAGTCAGCTTTAGCGTAGTTAAATTTGGTTATGGGATGACGTTGGAATTTCATTTTAAAAGTAGCAAGGACTGGAAAGTGATTAGAAGACAAGGCTGAGATAGTTGTGATAGATTCCAGGGCAAATACATTTTTAGTTAACAGTAAGTCCGGAATAGATGGCATATCACCAGCACGATAAGGGACAAGAGTTACTTTCTGTGGAGCATGAATCGTAAAGTCATTGTTAGTCATGTGATCATACAGGGTTAGTCCATGCTTGTTAGGATGACTCGGTGACCACAAGGGATGCTTCGAGTTCAGATCGCCCATTGCAATAACTTTGACACCCGTAGCCATTAAGTGATCGATGTCAGTAGTGATGAGTGGAGAATTTGGAGATTGGTAAATCGAATAAATAATAAGATTGTTATTTGAGTTAAGATTCAGTGAGACGCCTACAGCTTCAAGTTTCTGTGTTTTAGGTGAGGGGAGTACATTGTGAGCTAAGTCAGAACGTACCAATATGGCTACACCCTGGCCAGAGCCATCACTGCGCTTGTCCATACGGTAACAAGCAAATCCAGGAATTTTAAGATTGAGACGGTTATTGATTCTAGTTTCGTTGAGTGCAATGATATCGGCCCTAAGCTTACTTACTGCGAGATCGGCCAGCTCCTGTTGCTTTTTATGTACGCCATCTGCGTTCCAGTAAACTAGGCGCAATTCTTGGTTACTACACATAGTGACCCATATGTGTCACTATAAGAATAACTTTTTCCATGACAGTTTTACATTGTTTGAATTCCTGCTTAATAGACTGTAACATCGTTAGAATTTCTAGCATTTCACTTGTGTCCGAGTCAATAGCAGGTTTCTTCTGGGAGTATGTTACGGCTGGAGAATCTGATGGT
>OZ026830.1:506689-540355 GCA_964023185.1 Macaria liturata
TGACAGTAAAAAATATGCAGTAGGTATTTTAATTGACATGACAAAAGCATACGATAAAATTCAATTTAATATACTATTAGACAAACTATACAATATAGGGATACGTGGTGTTACTTACGACTGGTTTAAATCATACCTATAAAACCGCAAACAATACGTAGAAATAGAAAACTTTGATGACGCAACGGGAGCTATAACGACTGTGAGATCTACACCTATAACGATAAATAATTCAATTCCTCAGGGATCGGTTTTGGGATGTATACTTTTTTTAATATATATTAATGACTTACCTAAAATAATTAACGAATCCTGTGTTCTTTTCGCGGACGATTTATCCTTATTGACATCTTTTACTAATAATAATAATTTAAATAATCAACTGACTGACATATTCAATAATATAATTAGCTGGATGACCGACCACAACCTTGACATTAACTTTTCCAAAACTAAATTAATCCAATTCAGACCCCACCAAAGAACCCCTTTAGACATTAACTTTAAATACAATAATATGGAAATCCAATGCATCGATACGGCAACATTATTAGGCATAGAACTTGACTCACACATCAATTGGAAAAAACACGTTAAAAAAATTCAATCTAAACTATCCAGTTTCGCGTATGCGCTCAGAGAAGTACGACAAGCCACTGACCTTGACACTGCATTGTCAGCGTATTATGCGTATGCGTATTCGTGGCTCCGGTACGGCATCATCCTCTGGGGCAACAGTGTCGACGTAAATGATTTGTTCGTGGCTCAGAAAAAATGCATCCGTATTCTTGCTCAAATTAAAGCTCCAGACATATCAAAACCACAATTCCACAAAAAATATTTTATTGAATTTAGTATTTTGACTGTAGCATCAATATATATATATGAGGCATGCTACTTTGTAATGAGACACCCGGAATATTTTATAAAAGTAGCTGACATCCCGCGAAAATACCCACTCAGATTCCCCCACAAATTAAAAACTTATAAAGCTAGATTACAAATGCTAAATATGGGCCCTAAATCAATGGCTATCAAAATTTTTAATAAACTACCAGAAAACTTAAAAAGTATTGTAAACTTAGAACGTTTTGCCCGTGATTTAAAAATATATTTGACTACGAAATGCTATTACTCCGTTGACGAATTTTTAAATGAGAAATTAAATAATTGAGATAAATTTTAAATTGAGATATGAATCGGGCCGCTTCTCACTCAGACTTACATATACATTATGTACATGTTTGCACACCCTATCAGGGTCATTGTTAAGTGTTCTTTACAATTTGCAAATAAACGATATGACTATGACTATATTCAAATTTGTCAGTATGTCAAAAATTTGAATTGGCGCGTAACCGCAACGATGCAATGCAATAACTGCAACACGGTCTTCTTTAAGCGTCCACTCCATATTTAAAAATGAGTAAAATTCTAAAAAGTATACATTTTTATTTTCATGAACAATTCGAAATTCGAATTCTATAAACTTTTTTGTGGCCAGCATTCTAAAAGAAAAGTTTTTACTGTGTGACAATACTTATGACCTGACTAGGTATATGTAATATTATGTACATATATCTTCATTTATTATTACCTATGCTTTTACTACTATTTTTAGAAATAATGGGACACATTTCCTGATCACATTTTCGAAAGTAAAAACAAAACACACATCACATAAACATTAGGCTAGAAGACGGGTGTCATCATGGTGTCATATATACAGAAACACATATTCTATAAATTAATTTGTGTTTCACTTGTGAAAATTTTAATGTTATAACAGGTAAACAAATGTCTCAAGAATAATACCTCTTCTAGTCAACTGTCAATGTTAGCAAGAAACAATAAGATATTAAGTCTATAAACTACCTACTAGCTGTACTTGATACAAACTAACCTGTCCATCACTATAAACATTACAAACATCAGTGGGTTTGTGCGCGTCCAGCACGAACAACACCACATCCTCCTCCGGCTGCAGGATATCCACCAGGTCTATCGTCCCTCCGCAGTTTATGAGCACCACATACTTGATCTCTTCATTGTTCTCGTCGTAAGCAGTCTTCAACTCATCAATACCCCCCACGGGCACCAAAGTATACGATATATTATCACTTTTAAACAGTCCCTGTATTATTTTGCACGCGCATATCGCGTCTACGTCGAAGTGAACCAGCAACAACACCCTCTGAAAGAAAAATTACGATTTGTTTAGGTTGCTTTTACGGTTATTTTGGCGACGAATTAGGGTCGTGTTTACTTACATTTCCGAGAAGAACGTTGTAGAAATCATTCCGGATGTCCTCTACAAACATTTTGAGCCGGCATGGGTATGACTTGTTGCACTAACTCTAGGAATACATACTTAAATTCGTGGTTTAGGTAATTCGTTAATTTTACAAACAAAACTTGGGCAAGGGCTATTCGTACAATGCACTCGTCTCGAACACCTGCTGTTTTCTGTCAAATTTCATGTCAAAACAATTTTTCCCGCCATATTTATGGCTACGATCGTGAAACTACAAAATTTTTTGAATGAACGAACTTTAGAACAGTCATCATCATCTTCAGTACAAGTAATTTCCCAGATAAATTAGAGCAATAAGTTATGATATGAAAGCCGAACCTTTGTTTACTATATTTGATTGTTCAATTCTTTATACTATTTATTACGTACAATTGAATAAAAACCATAAAGTTTAATTCTAAAATTCAATTAATTTAATCATAATTAATAAGAATGAAAGAGCTATGTACTAGTTTTGCATTGACAAATTATCAGTCATCAGTAAAATGAAGGCATAATTCCCAATATCATAGCACATTTATTTAGCCTAAGCCCTAAGCACTAAATGGATTTATATGAGTATTGAGAAGGTGTTTATATTATTAGATGAAACTGCAGGAATGATTTGATCAAAATTGTTTATTGATAAGATTATTTACAAATTTAGGCCTTTCTTTCTTTACTAATTTTGAATATTAACTTCAGCATAATAATAATTGTAATTTACATACATAAGTAATTATAGTTAACTTAAAAATGTATGATAGTAATGTATACATCAAACATCAGCTGTAGCATCAACAGAACTTAATGTATTTCTAATTTTGAACTGATGCAAATGGTAATCAGCAATTTTATATGCCAAGGTACCCAGCCTCACATAGTTTGATTTGATCGCTCTGTGATATGACTCCAGTACTCTCTTGTCAGTCTCTGCTGGGTGTAAATAATCCTTAAGAGGGTAGCAGAGAGTCTCTTCAGGGCAGTCTAGATAGCGCAGACAACCAATGTACTCATACCATACCAACTGTCGCCACTTCACATTGTGTCTTTGAGCCAGAGGTACAAACACACAAGCAGCAAAAGTTGGATCTCCATAACTAACAGACTGAAATTGCTGCAAAATTTCTGTATAAAAGTCTTCAAAATTGTGCAGTCCCCCCAGGTCCTTATCAAATTTAAATTTATCTTTTCTCCTGAATAATATCTGAGTGCATTTCTGAAGCAACTTGTTGATTTTAGGGTCCAAGAACATGGAATCATCACATAGGAACACACACATTACGCGGCAGAATCTGTCTGTAGCGTCAATATCTTTGAGTAGTTCTGGGAAGCATAATTCATTGAATATGATCCATTCTAAGCTGCAGGTGATCAGGAACTTCTTGTCTTCATTTGCTTTCTCTAGGTGGCGCTTTGCAAGGTCATTAATAGCTATGGGAGTGGCATCTACTCTCTTGCTGTATAATGCTAGAATGGGCATATAAATCCAATCTCTAGGTAGTATAGGTTCCCTCCATTTGAGTAAGTAAATGTTGTATCCAGGAGGTACTGAGTTTGTGTTAATAATTCTGTCATAACAGTGACTTATTTCTTCCAAGGATGTATGAGCTTCATTCTCTAATATCCCACGCTCTGGAGCATTTGTATCTGATACATTTAGTAACTGTAATAGTCTTTCCACTGAAAACCAGTTCTTGTTGAAAACAATCTCCTTGAACAGATAATGGATTTCCTTCCCTTTATCAGCTCTCAGCACATAGCACAGCTTATTTGTGACTGCATATATCAGGTCCTTGTCACTTTCAGGAATAGTAATCTTTGTTGCTAGCTTCAGAACATTGTAGATCAGGTCAATCTCCATTCTTGTGAACCAGTTATCAACAAGTGCTGGCGATTTCATTGCCAGCTTTTTCAAATATGGAGTAAGATGGGCTAAGAATCCCTCTGCTACTTGTGTATTGTTTATTTGATTTATTAGTCTGAACAGCGAAGCTAAGAAAGGCACTGGTGATGTCACATTCAAGATTGGTAAAACTTTTTGTGCTGAATCAATGACAGAGCTGCCCAAACTCACCAAGTTTTTCACAACATGTAGATCTGTATTCTCTAGTCCTGATAGCAAATTAGAACTGTGTTCTAAATTTTTTATAATCTCTTTAATTCCCCTAGAAGTCAATAGAACTTTCAGACAGTCATTAAAGAATTGTACCGGGATATTTTCAATGAGCAATGCAGTTGTGCTGCAATCTATAGCAGCACACAGCAGCCTCAAATGAGCACATGTGTAAGTATCAGCTTGTGATATTTGTCTGATCCATTTCTCTGTGCCTTTTATTAGCAAAGGATAAATCTGTGTCTTGTAATTATCAATGTCTTTGTTCTGGAAGCACAATATGGAGCTGATCAGTTGTAGAACTACTGCTGCATGTGTGGCCGACAGGATGGATGATGTCACAAACACATGAGTGCCCTCTACATGCTTGTATAAAGTTGTTATCACGAGTGGTAGTAGAGATGTAGCAGCTGTTACGTCACAGCTTATTAAATTAGACAACAAACAATATGCCTCAATCTGTATTCTCAAACCATACGTCCCATCCACTCCTGAGCTTATGTATTCAGCAACTGGTTTCAATATATCATACTTGCTCAATAGAACTTGTCCAGTTTCTCCAGATCTCACACATAATACTCTGAGAAATCTCACCGCTGCTAGAACTGGCTTGCCTTTATAAACATGTTGAGGATCAAACGCAAAGTTGATGGAGGTGACTGGAAGGAAGTTCTGGATGATAGCTTTCATCAGATGATCTGCTTCAATGATCTTCATTGCTGTGTCTAAAGAATCTCTGGCTAGCCTTGTCAGTATTTGCAATGAATACTGTACACAGTTGAAGTTTGGTCGCACAGTGTCTAGAATATAAAACAGCCTCTGTAAAACCTCAGTTCTTAAAATAGCCGAAACAAGGTCTATTTCAGCGAGGTGGAAGTCTTTTAATTCAGACTCTTTTGATTCCAACTCTTCAATTTCTGATTTGTCATTTTCTAACCATGGTTGTCTGCTGCCTTCTTCAAATCCAATGAGAGCATCCAGACTGGCTTCATCTATTCTGTTATAGATAAGATTTCTCATAGCTTTTAATGCTGGCTCCAGGATTATAACTTTATTTTCATCCATAGCAATTCTAATAATGAAGAAGATTTTGCTCAATGGTAGCTCAAGGATATCTTTGTATGTTCCTGCATTGTAGTAGTCCAGGATCCCAGCGAGGGTGTTGAGAGCCATGACTCTCTGCTGAGTGATGGTGGATCGAGACAACTCTATCAGTTCAGTCAGAGAATAGCCAGCCCTATGAGGTTCTTCTCCATGATGGAACAGGGTCTTAGTTTTCTCTGTGTATTCTACTGTGTATGGCAACAAATAGCCAGTGAAATCAAATCTGGCTTCATAAGGCTCATCTGGGTTCACTTTCTTACTTTCTTCAATACCTTTCATCCAAGCTAGCTTGTCATTTTCTAGAGAATCAAAATGGAGCCATTTGTTGACTTGTGGATGTGTAAGAACATCATTGTCCCACAAATTGTCATATTCAAGGCTGGCATTGGTCTCTTCTATTTTTTCCCTTACTTTAGACATATTTTGTTCAGTATCTTCATTTTCTCCAGGAATTGAAGTGTCCATAGCTTCCGAATTAGATACTTTTTCATTTTTAGGCCTGTTATCAGATTTCTGTTGTCGTTTTGCTTTAATAAATTTAATTAATTTTGGATCTAAGCTGGAGAGTAACTTTTGTTGCTCTTCTAATATTTCTTTCTGTGACAATGAGCTTAGCAACTTTACATTCTCATTGTGGATATCATTGGCTTCTTTAGATGACACTATGTAACTCCTTTCAGTCAAATTGACAGGTTCACTGAAGTTATCCATCAAAATATTGGGCTTAGTTTCATCCACTTCCATTTTGCTACTTTCTCCTTGTTTTAATGTGTTAGATTTGATACTAGTAATTTTCTGAGCAGACTTGACTGACTGGTCTCTTCTCGTCACCTCGGGGAACCCCTGTGTGGGCATCGGCTCATATTGAAAATTTACTTCGACATCCACATTTTTCTCCACAATGTTCCCTAATACTGAAGACATAACTTTAGGAAAATAAACTTTATCATTTTCTAGTGAAGACTGCGTGGTTTTTGAAGCATCTTCAACATTTTTTTCCAAGATATCTCCCATTACAGAGCCTGTCGATGATTCAATTCGCGCGCGCTTTTCTTCATGATGTTTGAGGCCTTTTGATTGTGCGAACTTAGATGGCTTTCGGGCTTCTGCTGGAGAGCTCTGCGGGCGTTTACTGCTGGATGTAGCCGGTCTTTGCAACCTCGTTACTTGGGCTGCTGGCCGCGTGTTTGGATCTTTATTCTTTTCAACTAAATACTCTTCCTGCATTCGTAGTAGTTCTTCTTCACTCTCACCGGGTTTAGGTCGCTTTATCATGATAAAAGTTAATATATTACGTATTTCTTATAAAACTACTTATATCTCTCTCTACGTTATACACTATATTGTATATAGTTTATTTTTCGTATTGTTTACGAAATTCACGAGTGTTGTTTTGAAAACTGACATTTACAATAATTAAGTATTGACAGTATAAATAGCTATTAAAAGACAAAAGGAGGAAAAAACCAGGAAAAAACACTCAACTGTGCAATGTATAACCACGGTTAACCACCGTACATATCGATATGTAGCTCAGATATGTAGGTATTGCACTAATTTGAATTTCTCAGTTCAAGTCAAGTGGCACTGGCGCCTTAACTTTGCAAAAGCCAAAACAAAAAAAATGATAAAAGAATAATCCTTGACGCGACCTAGTGCGACTTTTGTTTTTTTTAGAACTGGCATCTGTCAGTGTCGACTGTCAGTTAACATATTATGCTTGTCTTGTCAGCGACTTTTTATTGAACACGTGAATTTCATTAAAATAAATATTTTTGCAATAATAATTGCTCAAGGTCACACACGTGTTATCGCGATCGCGTTTAAAAGTTTTCCTTTTTCTTGTGTTTGGTTTATTTTTTGAGCTGATTTCTCCTATCTGTGTACTAACCTTGGTTCCGTAAGTGCTTTCTGTGTATTTCAGGGGAAATGGACTCCATTTCCCCTGATCCTAATGTCCCGCCGGACATTACTCCGGTGGCGGCCCCTACACCTTCCCTACCAAGTGTAGGAAACAAACGTTCGGCAGACCAGCTGGTTGGAGGCAGCAGTGGTCCGCGGGGAAAGATCCACGCCAATAATGATGCAGCGCATCCTTCTACTCAGGTGGTGTACACGCACCCTGTAATGACAGTCCTGGGAATCCAGGAATATGAAAGGTCAGATCAGAGTCCATTTCTCGTTCACGTGACTAGAGACGAGCTTGACCCGACAGTAGGCACAACTTTCCGCCCAATCAAGTTTGGCCAATTTCTCCACCAGAACAAATTCGAAAATATCTGTCGTGATGGGGTTAAAAAAGTAGGACGCAACCGAATGAGTATTAAATTTAAAACATTTGAAGCGGCTAATTCGTTCCTCAAGTCCCCCTTGCTCTCAGCCCAGAAGTACAGAGCTTCAATACCGACATTTAATGTGACCAGAATGGGGGTAGTTCGTGGGGTCCCAGTAGACCTTCCCATGGAGGAATTTGTGGAATCCATTGAGATCCCTAACTCATCCATGTATGTCATAAAAGCTAGAAGACTGAACAGAAAGGTTAAAAAAGAGTCTGAAGTCGTATGGGAACCAACACAGTCAGTTGTATTGACATTTAGAGGCCAACAACTGCCCAGTAATATATACTCCTTTTACTCATCAATGAAGGTAGAAGTGTACGAGTTCCCAACCATTCAATGTTTAGGTTGTTGTAAATTTGGCCACATCAAGTCTCAATGTAGATCCCCACCTAAATGCTTTAAATGCTCTCAACCCCACACTGGAGACCAGTGCAATGTCCAAGAGTCTCTAGCCAAGTGTTTGTTCTGCTCGGGACAACACTTTGCTACAGATAAGATTTGCCAGGAACATGCCAGACAAAAATCAATTAAATCTGCCATGGCACGTGAGGGTATCTCTTATCAAGAGGCATCCACCATCTACAAACCTTCCAGGCTATACAATGAGGTAACCAGGACAACCCCACCCACATCTCAGCCTGTCCCTCCTGCCCCACAACCTTGTGCATCCCAGTCCCGACCGTCCGCTGTATCTTATAAAAAGACAGTATCCCGCAACCCTACTCCTAGACCTCTTCCTGGCAAATCTTATGATAAGTTTGCCCACAATTCAATAATCCGCCCGGTTCAACCTTCCCTGCCAAACGGTCATGCTCTCCCATCTTCTCCCCCCGTAAATTCCCAAGGTGATTTGCTCACACAACTTCTTACTATTATAATTAGTATGCTCTCCCAGAATTCATTCCAACTACCGAACCACGCTGCCCACATGATTTACCAGCTAACCACACTCCTTACCCACGATGGATCAACTCCCAATTCTCCAATGGAATTCCAGGAGTCTTCGTCGCAAGATTCCTGATCTCTCCCACCTCATCCATAAAAGTGGCGCTGTCCTTGTGGCCGTCATGGAGACATGGTTTGTGCCCGGTGCTCGTTATCGAGTGCCAGGGTTCTCCTGCCTCCGGGACGACCGTGGGGACGGTGCTGCTGGATGTGCACTATTTATCAAACGTAACCTGACCTTCTCACAAATACCTCTTCCCTCATTCAGCCCGGAAATTAATGCTGTGGCTGTTCGTTCTTTTAATACTTCCTTTGTTTGTATATATATCCCCCATCCTAATTCCACCCATATTTCAGATATAAACCTTATCTTATCTTCTGTCCCTTCCCCTGTTATCCTTATGGGAGATTTCAACGCTAAGCATACCCTCTGGGGATCACACATATCTAATCCATTTGGTCATCGTCTACTGGATTTGATCAGTGACTTGGATTTGTGTTTAGTCAATGACGGCTCACCTACCCGTAGACCTTACCCTAACCAAAACCCTAATTCGGTAGTGGACCTTACCTTATGTTCCCCTTCCCTTCTTCCATCCCTCTCATGGAAAGTTCTCCCTCTCTCCCATGGCAGCGACCACTTCCCTATTCTGATTAAATTGTCCCTGCAAGTGTCATTACCTCCTCCTCCCTCCCCATTACTAAAGTATAGACTCTCAGCTGCTAACTGGGAACTATACTCCTCTATCCTTGAAAATAAAATTTTCCCTCTCCCTTCTGTTAATGAGTTTAATCAAATGACGATATACTCAGAGTTTATCCTTTCTATTCTATCTGCGGCTGACATTAGTATTCCTATCAAAAATCCTAACCAAAATTTTTCTTCTCCTCCGTGGTGGGATCAGGAACGTACCGAAATTGTCAAAGAGCGTAACACAGCGGAAAAATCCTACAATAGCTCAATGACTGAAGTAAACTTCCTGTTATTCCAAAAGGCTTCAGCCAAGTATCGAAGAATCTTACAAATGAAAAAAAAATTAGGATGGTCACGATATTGCGAAAGTTTGTCCCCTGCTACTCCATCGGCTCTAGTTTGGAAACAAATCCGCCGATTCAGAGGATCCTTCTCCAACTCTGATGTTACTTCCAATGATCCTTCTGCTTGGCTGGAGGCTTTTAGTGATAAATTAGCCCCTCCTTATGTCCCTCCCTTCTCTCTCCCCATTCTCGTAAACTCATGTTCCTCATCATCACCACATTTTGATTCCCCTTTCTCCCTTGATGAACTCCAAATAGCTCTGTCTGGCCTCAGGGACTCTGCTCCTGGGGTTGACGGTATCCCTTACTCCTTCATTACTAAGGCTGGTCAGAATGCCAAACTCTGTTTTCTTCAACTGATTAACCAGTTCTTTGAGACTGGATCAGTTCCTGAATCTTGGCGCACTCAAACAGTTCTTCCCCTCCTAAAACCTAATAAAACTCCCAACAATCCAAATTCATATCGTCCCATTGCCCTTTCCTGTGTCACTTGCAAAATCACTGAAATCCTCATTAAAAATAGATTGGAATGGTTTGTAGAGAACAACAACATTTTACCAAAATCACAATTTGGATTCAGGAAAAACTCGAGCACCTTAGACCCTCTAACCATTTTGTCCACAGATATTTTGTTGTCATTTAAAAAAAAAGAGTTACTTTTGGCTGTTTTTCTTGATATCGCTTCAGCATATGATAATGTTCTTCTTCATGTACTTAGAACCAAACTGTTACAGCTAAGTATCTCACCGAAGATGGTTCGCTTCATATGCTCTCTCCTATCAGAGAGATATGTTAGGGTTACAACCCGTGATTCATCAGTATTTTCGATAACTAGAACACTATGGAAAGGCCTACCACAAGGCTCAGTTTTGAGCCCTCTCCTGTACAGTCTGTACACAGTAGACTTGGAAACTTCTGTCAACCCCTACTGTGATATTCTGCAATATGCTGATGACATTACGCTTTATTGTTCTTCCAAAAACATAAGTGATATTGAGGATAACATTAATAATGCCCTTGTATACCTTAGTCTGTGGTTACATGACCATGGATTAAGCATATCCACATCTAAAAGTTGCTCGGTTCTCTTCACCAGAAAAAGGAACATTCCATCACTATCAATAGCTTATGAAAATGAAACTATTCCCCAACTTAGTTCATGCAAATATCTTGGTGTCTGGCTAGACAGTAAACTCTCCGGCAATGAACATATGGATTATATTTCTAAAAAGTGTGAGAAGAATATCAATATCCTTAGATCTCTTTCAGGTGTCTGGTGGGGATCTCATCCATTCTCTCAAAAACTTTTGTATAATGCCATAATTAGAAGTCATTTGGACTATGGTACATTCATCTTCTCATCTGGATCCAAACTAGCTCTTGACAAATTGTCCAAAATACAATCCAAATGTATTAGAATTATTTTAGGTGCTATGAAAAACTCTCCCATAAATGCTATGCAAGTAGAATGTGGCGAGCCTCCTTTACATTTGCGTAGACAATACCTGGCTGACCGCTTTTTTACTAGGATCATCCAGAATTTGAATCACCCCCTCTTCTTCTCTCTTGAAAAACTCCACAGCCTCATATACTTAGACCAAAGAAATTCAAGACATATCCCTCCAATTATTCATTGCTTTTCCAAATATTGGTATTCTCTTCACCCAGCTGTAACCCAATTCTCTAGCAACCCTCTATTTCTCACAAATTATAAAGCTTTGATTTTCCGGCCTTCAATTTTATTAGATTTTGGAATTAACAAAGATTCAGTAGAACCAGATAAAATGTTTCTCTACCTCATTGAGAGTTCTTGGGAAGACTGGATATTGCTATTTACTGATGCCTCTAAATTCAATGATAACTGTGATATTGGTGTTGCTGTCTGGATTCCCAAATACAACATAATCTTGAGTCAAAAATGCCCTTCGGTATCTTCAGTTTTCACAGGAGAAGCTACTGCTATTTTGGAGGCTATCACATATGTGATTTCCCATAAAATTAATAAAGCCCTTATTCTCTCTGACTCCCAAAGCTGCCTACAAGCTATAATTTCTAACCCCTTCCGATCTAAAACAAGATTCCCAACTATCCTCCAGATAAAAGAAAAACTTTTTGAATGTCATTCCTTGGGCCTACAAGTAACACTAGCCTGGATTCCAGGCCATGTTGGTATATCCGGCAATGAAACTGCTGATGCATGTGCTAAGCAGGCTTCATCCCTGGGCAACACGGACCATTACCAAATCTTTAGCCATGACCTCGCCTCTTCATGTAGATCACAACTCTTTCATTCCTGGCAAAATATCTGGGAAGACAACTCTTCTTCAACAGGTAAATTTTACAAACAGATTCAACCCATGATACCAATTAGGCCATGGTTTTCCAAATTTAAAAAAGTAAATAAACAAGCCACTTCCACAATATGTCGCCTACGGTTGGGTCATGCATGTACCCCCGTCTTTCTCTCCAAAATCAAAGTTCGTGACCACTCATTATGTGAATGTGGTTTAGAGGAAGGATCCACCGATCATATTTTCTTTAGCTGTCCAAGGTTGCGCTGCTCATTGTATGAAAATATCCCAGATGCTGTCCCTCGTCCTTGTAACTTCTCCACTCTTCTTCCCCTTGTATATTCTCCTTTTGTATATATATTGTATAATTTTATTGTCTCTAATAAAATTAAATTGTAACATGCTTGTATATATTGTGTTGTTGCTTTTGTGTGTTGTCTTATGTGTGTGTTGTGTTGTTTCAGGCCAAGGATTAACCCTCAAATAAGCTCAATAAATTTCAAATAAGTTAATAATTCTGCACCGACCAACTGATTAGCGCCATTTAATTATTTTTACTGGCTAATAAAATAAGCATTTGTTTCTCTTGTGACGTGA
This sequence comes from Macaria liturata, assembly GCA_964023185.1. NCBI lineage: Eukaryota > Metazoa > Arthropoda > Insecta > Lepidoptera > Geometridae > Macaria > Macaria liturata. The sequence continues at coordinate 519,413 of OZ026830.1, forward strand.
CATTGGCGAAATTGCGGCGAAGCCGCAGAGGCCATTATCATAAAAAAAAAAAAAAAAAAAATATTTTTAAAATGCCTAAAATTAAGAAGAACCTTGATAAACTAAAGCATCCTAACAGCCGAAAGACCTTAACCTTAGCAAAGAAATTAAATAGAAATGAGAAGAAGAACCAGAGTAAGCTCGGCACACATATAAAACAGAACCTCATTGGAGAGAAGATTCTTTGGTTCAAAGAGCGAATTCCCGAGAATTGTGCTGTCTTGAGCAAAGAACAGGTTTTAGAGCTCATCAAAATATACCTGGGAAGGTTTGACGAGGAGTTGGAGCAGATAGCTTTGAAGAATTCAATAGGACAGAGAAAAAATCGACAGCATGCGAGCAGAGAAGATATCATCAATATCACCAAAAAGAACGAACTGGAAGAATTCGAATCATGTGGTTTAGAATTACCAGATTTTTTCGACCATCAACAAATGGATGTGTTACAGAAGTGGAATGGTGAACTAAGATTCTTACAACATTTCAAACTGAGAAGATTCTCTAAAAAGAATTTAATATAGTAGTTGTAAGAGTAATGCATATTTTATTTAATCAATAGATAGGTACCTAATGCATTTTACATAAGTAGTAGTAGCTATTAGCTAAGTGAATTAAATAAAAACCATGTTAGGGACTATATTTATTTATTTAAATAAGTATTTACAACTCTCCACAAAGTAGGTTCAGCACACAGGAACATTTAGCTAAAACAACATCAAACTTGGCTTACAGTAAACTGATATGTAACATTGCATACAAATAACATTCAGAACTAAAATAAGCAGATAGGGTACTAACAAGTTGCCTTGATTTTAATATTTTTCATCCTTGCTAAGAAGGAATGGTGTAGTTAAAATAATAAAATAAATACAATTTAAATTTATCGTGCAGCATTACATGAAGTCATTTAATTATACTTACTCACATAAGTATACATACAAAACATGTATTTTTTTATAAAATACATAATCCATGTTCAATTGATTTAACAGAAAGTGTTTATTGTACACTCACATAATATAATTTACAAAAATATTAAATTAATATGCTTATAGAATACAACCAATTGTTTCAAAGATTGCATGTAAGCAATATATTTCTGTTCTATCAATATTTACTTTTAAAAGGTTATAATAAAATAAACATATACATTTGAAAATCAACTTCAAATATAAATAGAATTTTAAAATATAAACACATACTAAAGAACAGAAAAGTATAAAGCTTAGCAATGTTATTATGAAGTTGAAAAGTTAACATTGGAAACCAATCTGAATTTATCATTGGAAACCAATCTGCCAATCAAAGTGGTCAAATTAATAACTTGGTTGAAGGCTTCTTTGATTGGCAGTTTCATTTCTAAGTTAAAACTTTTTATGAGAATCACTACACAGAATTATTTTAGTTTTTTGCTCATATCATTCTCAAACTAGATATAACGATACATAGTAGGTACACCTGCACTAGATGAACCAAAGGCGCAAAATAATCATGAGCACATGATATCTGACATCTACTTCAAGCAAATATGCTAGCACACGTAATAACTTTATGGTTATACATGTGTATACAGAGTTACCACTGACATTAGCAAAATCTTGAGACAGCTGTATGATTTGTCCATGTAGGGAGTCACTGACAACCTAATTAGGACATTTTGCAAACTAACATAAGCCATACCTATTTGATAAATTTTGTATATTATATGGTCTACACTTACTAAGACACATCTTTAATTTGCAATCTTTGACCTCAAGAAGAAGCTTCAAATGCTTCGAAACGCATTGCATATTAAAGACAAGTCTTAGAAAGTGTAGACCATATATTATACATAATTCATTAATTAGGACATATCAATATCACAAATTTTTGGGAATAAGGAAAAAAATCACTTCTACAGATGTGATTACAGCTTAATAAACTGTTCGTAAAAATAAAAAACTTAATACACCATCTGGTGTAGTACATTTTTTTCTCAAATTTTCAAAAGTAGGTTCTTAGGTAAAGATGTTGGTATTTTGTTAGAACAAAGCCATTAACCAGTAACCCAGTACAGCACAACAACTTTCTTTGCTCAGTAATCCATTTACTGAGATAAAGAATTGAGTACAAGGTAAATAAATGACAAGTACTTGATTGATCATGTAATAACGTTAGTTTAGGATAACAAAGCACTATTGAGTATTTATTATAAAGTCCAAAAACTTGACATTTGGCATCCATCTAGTAATTTGCTCATCTTCTCACTCATAATTTATGAATTAGATTTGTGTGGTTCACTAATCATATATTTAAGTTAATAGTTCACTCTTAATAAAAAAAACATGGTTATTTTAACCAATAACAAAGGTACAAATTATCATTGATTTGAATCAAATAATAATTAACCAAATTTTTTGAGATCAATAAAAAAATAATTGTAAGAAAAAAATTCAAAGGAAAGATCACATCTGAAAGAAAAAGTTAAACTTTAAAAATAAGAACACAAATGGGTAAATTTAAATCAATCACTCATTAACTTATTTCCGAAGTTTGCCAAAAATATTATAGTATGAAATAGATGATTTCATGTATGAATGATAAACATACTTTCTTATTTGTCCCACTATATCTATGCAACTAGGCACTTCATAGTCTCTAACATATTTATAAAAAAACTTTTGGAACCAACATAATGGATATTATTATCAAAGTATTTTGAGAACTATTGAATCCAAATGTTGTTTCCAAAAGTGCAACTCTATTCAAATAGAAAGAGAAATATATTTTTTTAGTTTTATTTATAATATCAATAGTAGGTAACATTTTAAAATGGTTCTAAAGTGGGTACATAAATATAGGTATGTGGGTAATGTACAATTTTCATTTACCAGAAAACAGTGGACAGATTTAAGTATTTATTACTTATTACATAGCAATGTATTTTAAATAACTTCTGATTAAGCAGTAATCAGGTTCTCTGTTCATTATTTATTTTTATTTCAACCTACTCTAAGTAAGAAACATTTTCCTGTTTGTCCTGTTGTGTGGTGGATAACTATTGACCTACATAAATAGGAATATTAAATATTACATACTGGACAAGTCTCAGATATACCATCACAGAGATCCTGAAACTATTCAGATTAATAAATATTTTTGTTTTCAATAAAAGCTGGAAAATCCATTTCAGTGTTTTCATCTTATAAGCCAAATTATTGCATATCATTAAAGTTAATGTACTATTCACTTTAAATTTTAAACTATGCAATATATTTAATATAGAGAGCATATTTCATGCATTCAGTCATCTCCAGACATTGTGAGAAAGATGGTCATGTTGTCAGCTATACAAGCACTTGCTACTGAGTAACACATTTATACATTCAAGACATGATTCATACTCACACTAAGTATATGCAGATCAAGTCACAACATCACTTCCTCACTCAATTAAAATATAAATGACGCACATCATAGTTTAATGCAAAACAGTGGTCAATATTATCCATTCATACTCCCTGTGTAACCACCTACTCATATAATACATCTCTGGGTTGAATAAGGCAGATGGTGTCGTATGAAACAACTAGTCTACCGAAGGATCAATAAGGCTGAGGATGATGATGACACGACCACCTTTCATCGCGCACCCACATTCAACTCATTTTACAACTCACTTAAAGAATACAAGTGTAACGTAAAACAAATCAAGTGAATAATGGGAGATGGTAGAAGTCATAACCTCTTTGTCCTCTCGCTGCCAGCCAGATGTACACCACATGGTATGCTCCGGGGACGAAACAGATCATTCCGGCGACAAAGAACACTGCTCCTTGGAGACCATTCTCGGGCTCAGCAACAGCAAAAGCACCCATACCAATCAATCCAATACCAACTACGAGTAACACCACAGCGGCACATACTGTCTTCCAGTTCTCCCGGACTTTAGGATGGTTCCAGCAGTACATGGACTGAGACGCTTCTATGTATTCATGTATGAGGGAGTCAGAGTCTCTTGATGTTGTGTCTTCTGTACATTTGTATGTTTTGCTGTGGAAGAAAGAATGCTCATACACAACTGATAAGGCAGCTAGATGAAACTTTTGCTGAGATAAGAGAATGATGTAATTTGAAACTATGTTCTAATATTACATTTCTTGCTTTGGTTGCATTGAACAATTATAGTCAGTGTGGCCTATGTGTCATGTATTCTACTATGATTATTATTAGCATTTGTTAGGTTTCCACTAGGATGAGGTATAACTAGGTATAAAATATTCTTGGCTTAAAAGTGTTTTTCCAGTTCTATGATACCTAGATTTGATTGTTGATAAAAGCTATGTCATATTGTTAACAAGACAGTTAATCAGCTATGGTAAATAACGCTAACATTGTATGAGAAATTTTTTGTGATAAAGTAAAAAACAGTCATAATGACTGTCTAAGACTTGAGTTATAAAAGAGTTTATGTCAAAGTTTCGATAATATTATTGTATAGGCATGTTGAGAAGAAAACATGTAAATTTTATTATTTCTGAGTGCCATATAAATAAAACAAAGCTCATTATTCTTATTATCACTCAACAAAGATTCATTGAAGTAGTTGAGCATGCATGGTCCCATAAAGATGAACTGACAATTTCACGGCAGTTAAGCACTGAAAGTCTGTTACATGCTATTGTTTCAGACATGTATATGTACAACAGTTTTCACAGGAGAAAGTTACAAACTCACTACTTTCTACATAAACATGTCTACATATATTATAACATTCTGTCACTGTATTACTTAATTTCTATTTTGATATAAAAGTAGGAAGTAAAACGCGCCTATATGAATACTAATGAGAAAAACTATCAATAACAAATTAATGGTCTGTAACAGTAAATAGTGGGGTGTTTTGTATTGGCCAGTGGGTTACTGTTCTAGAGCAATTAGCTGATATTAGCAGCCAATTAGACGTCGATTGCGGTTCAGGTATGAAGCAGAGGCGGACAGGTTCAACCGCCTTTGCCCCACTAAGGAAATATGAATCAGAAAGGTCAAGAACACAGGCTGACCATTGGAATTCCAGACAAAGAAATTACCAAAAAATCTTGTCCACAAAACAAATATGCAAGAATTTGACGTAACGAAACTAAATTTGATTACTTACCTGGATATAAAATCGCCCCCATTCTTGAATTTGTTCTGCAGAGGCGATCTATTGCCAGTTGCGCCGTAAACTTTGATCGCCTCGTCGGTCTCTTCCTCGAAGGCGTCGTCGATAGAGAAACGTTTCTCATTGGTACCAAGCGCTCGACTCATTTTCAAATTGGTGTGTTATCCGTCTGGAGATGAGAAATAAACATAACAATTTTCGTAGGCACCTACGGTCACCAAACGTATAAAAACACAGCTGTCAATTTTGCCATAAATCAACAATCGCCATATTGATTGTGGTAAATTCAAAAAGCAACAAAACAATTTTAATTTAACTACGAAATGTAGATAAATATACTTTCAGTCAATAAAAATAACAGTAGTGTGCGTAGTCAAAGCTTGATAGAATCTACTGAAGATGAATGAAAAACTGAATACGCTGAATCTATGAATCACAACGATATAGTAATTTATACTAATTCAATTATCATCTTAATGATATTACTCTACTTTTTGAACACACGTCACACACATCTTACTTGAGTCTCGCGACAGACTTGAGTGGAGCCACGAATAGCGCCGAACGCGCCCGACTATAGCCGAGCGCATCGAGTTGGCTCCGCGATGGTTGATGCGAGCGAAACGGCGGAGCTGTCAAAATTGATGTTATTGTTCAAAACAATGATTAAATTAATTGATTATGAATGTTAATAAGATAATAAATAACTCGTTAACAATTATTATTTGTTCTTGTGTAATATTTGCTGACAAACAGTTTATTATTTTATTAAAACTAAAAACCACTTGGAATTGGTTTATTGATTTTCGGACGGGTCCGCGCGTTCGATCAAAATGGTTCGCGCGGATCCCGTCGCACTTGCAATCGATTTCAATGATTTGTATTATCGTTTCCACACCACTCTATGAAGTAGATAATATTGGCGCGTTTTTTTATAGTGCTATCCCCGATATGCCTACATCCACTACACTCTCTGAAACTATACAAATAACAATATTAAAACTTGTATCGTTTATTCAAAACAACTTACATAACACAGAGCAGTAATCGTAACTTATTAAAAACTAAACCTTATAATAAACTTAAAAATACATTAAATCAACAACTATATAAAACTAGAATATATACAACCTTACAAATAATATACTAAACTGAATTAACTAAAAATATTAATAAAACTAATTAATCAAACAATATGAAACAATAATAAACATTCAAAATAACAACAATTGAATAACAAATTACTGCGCGCAGGTGTTAAATCCTTTGTGGTGTTTAATCCTCCTTAAGAAGATTTGTGGCTACGAAAATACCAAAATAATTAATGTTGTTATTTGTATAGTTTCAGAGAGTGTAGTAGTAGTGGATGTAGGCCTATCGAGGATACCACTATAAAAAACGCGCCAATATTATCAACTTTTTAGAGTGGTGTGGAAACGATAATACAAATCAATCGCAAGTGCAACGGGATCAGCGCGAGCGATTTTGATTGAACGCGCGGACCCGTCCAAAAATCAATGTTTTAGTTTCAATTAAATAATAAACTATTGGTCAGCAAATATTACACATGAACAAATAATAATTGTTACCAATAATATTGTATTTATTTATTACGCGCGAACCATTTAATAATTAAAATTTATAATCAATTCATTTAATCGTTGTTTTAAACAATTAACATCAATTTTAACAGCTCCGCCGCTATCGCTCGTATCAACCATTGCGGGTCCAACTCGATGCGCTCGGCTATAGTCGGGCGCGATCGGCGCAATTCGTGGCTCCACTCAAGTCTGGCGCGAGACTCAAGTCACACATCTTTCTGGCGATTACTAGTCGTTCAAAATTGTTTACTACTTCGGTTGCTTGTTTTTGAACGACTATACAAATGTAACTGTCATTGAAAAACGTAAACAAAGATCTGTCAGAACCACATGGCTGAATTGTTTTTAGTGAAATGTGAAAATATTTTCATATAATAAAAATGGTGGTGAAAGATTGGGCTAAAGTTAGCCCTTTATTATCTCAGCCCGTTCTAAGCTGCATCAGGAAACAGGGGTTTACAGCGATGACTCCTATCCAGGCTGCTGTAATACCGTTGATTTTATCGTGTAAAGATGTGGTCGCCGAAGCGGTTACTGGTTCCGGAAAAACTCTTGCATTTGTGGTCCCTATGCTCGAAATGCTGCTTAAGAAACAAAAAGACAGTCCGTTGAGGAAGGACTTTATATACGCTGTTGTTATAACTCCCACAAGAGAATTGGCCACACAAATTTATAAGGTTACCTTCCAATTACTTACTAATATATTAATTAATACAGTTTATATTTAATTCCACTTTATTTCTCACATACTGGTTATGATAAAAAAACGTATACCAAGTTGTATAAAATTCTCTGTGAATTTTTACCATTAAAAATGTATTGAAGATTGTATTTAGTAGCAGTACTTACTATAATACCAGGTTATAGAGCTATTTCTGCAAGAGGCCGAGCTCAGCCACCTGACCCAGGCCTTGCTGGTAGGAGGGCGAGCAGTAGAGCTGGATGTGCAGACCTTGCAGAACGGAGCCCACATAGTGGTGTGCACTCCGGGCAGGTTCGGGGACCTGCTGGCTGAGAGGAAGCAGCTCAACATGGCCGGACGGTGTAAGGACTTGGTAAGTCAAGAGTAGTGCATTATTTTATTTAAATAAATAAATAAAATGTAAGGATTTTAAGTCAACACAAAAACAGCATATTACTTATTAGATGCATTGCTAAAGATAAAGAAAAATGTAATAGGTACCAAACTTCTAGGCAATTGACAAAAAAAATCCCCAATAGTTTATTTATTCTGTATTGTTTTACTGCTGGGTAATGTTTCAATCAATTAATTTTGTTGATCTCTTGTAAAGACATGTTTTAGTTTTGATTAATTTTGTTTGTGTAAAATAGGCAATCAATACTCATAACCCATTTTTTACTAACTTTCAGGAAATCCTAGTCCTTGATGAAGCCGATCGTCTCCTAGATCTGGGTTTCTCAGCCACTCTAACCACCATCCTACAATACCTGCCTCGTCAACGCCGCACCGGTCTCTTCTCAGCAACACAAACAAAAGAACTACAAGACCTTGTCCGAGCAGGGTTACGGAACCCTGTTGTTGTTAGTGTTAAAGAGAAATCTACGATAAGCACACCGCTGTTACTACAGAATTATTTCATAATCGTAGAACCAGAGGACAAGTTTCTAGTGTTGTTAAACTTTATACGTAACAGGAAGATGGTGAAAGGTCTCTTCTTCTTGCCAACTTGTGCTTGTGTGGACTATTGGGCGGATGTATTGCCAGTGTTCCTGCCGGATATCAAAGTGTTTGCTATACACGGCAAGATGAAGTTGAAGAGGAGCAAGGTGCTGGAGAAGTTCAGAGAGGCTGAAAATACTATACTGTTGTGTACAGATTTGTTGGCAAGGTAAGTTGAAATATGCTTGAAGTATAACAATCACTGCTTTAATAGCAAGAATTATAAACATTGAAATAGTTAAGTATTATTATGTAACTTTTTCTGGAAAATGTATGAGTGTAAATATGAATAAATAAATAAAAAGCCTCTCCATATAATAAACAAAGAGAAATTGAGGTTGCTGTCCATGCTCATCAAACATTAAGCAGCTGACTTGTCGAAAATCTTAGTAACTATACAACAATTCAAATTTGTTTATATACCTACACATATCTAATAATGAAATGTTTCTCTCCTCAGAGGTCTAGACATTCCAGAAGTAGAATGGGTCCTGCAATGGGAGCCTCCAACCAGCCCGGCGGCGCTGGTGCACCGCGTGGGACGCGCGGCCCGCGCCGGAGCGCCCGGGTGCTCCTTGCTTCCCCTGCTACCCACCGAGGACTCCTACGTACCCTTCATCAAGACCAACCAGCTGGTGGAGCTGAAGGACTGGAGAGAGTCTAGCGATGAGATCAAAATTACAGAAAAATTAAGAGAGAAGGTGAGGTGATCCCATAATGTGTTACAAGGAACTTGGTCTATGACATAAGAATCTTCCTTGAGCAATTTTCCGCATAACTGAGGGTTGTGTGTGGCAGTCCTACAGAATTAATTCACTAGAAGTGTTCTCTTGGTCTTATATATCATTGTGGGTCTCAGCGTCACTCAACCTTTCTTACTTTTTTAATCTTACTTGTGACAACGATTTTTAAAAAATCGTCTTATGGTAAACTGCACCATACTTGCTAAATAAAACTCCTGAAATGTGACTAAAGTAAGTGACCAAGATTAATTTATTATAAGATTAATTTTCTGCTCTATTTAAATAAGTAAATAGATATTTCAAGACATATCACACAGCGCCATCTAGCCCCATACTAAGCTTACGCATGTATTTGTATTGTTATTTGTACTCGCAGGTGCTATCAGTAACGCACGCGCTGCAGGCGGCGGAGCGCGGCGTGCTGGACAAGGGGCAGCGCGCCTTCGTGTCGCACGTGCGCGCCTACACCAAGCACGAGTGCAACATACTGCTGCAGCTCAAACAACTGCCGCTTGGTACGTTTGCATACCCTAAGCTGAACTTTGTCACCAATTTTCTATGGAAATAGATGGCGCTAAGTTTAGTTAACGTCACACCATTAACTGATGTGACACATAACCGGCTGTAGATGATGATGGTGGATTATACTATAGATACGTGAATACATTTTTCGAAGATTGTTGTAAGCTATTTCATAGCCACTATAAACGCATAATCTTGTGTTTATAATGACGTGTATGTTAGGTTTTATTATATGTGTACTAATGATGTAATTTTATTGAACTTGGCTTAGCGTGCCAAATGATTTGATCCATCTTTTATGCGTATATTACCTACTAGTGGACGCCCGCGGCTTCGCTCGCCTTATTTTGAGATAAAAATGATTAAAATGAACATAACTTTTTTATTTATTAACCGATTGAAATGAATAGATAAACACTAAATGTTAAGTTAAAAATGCACCAACATGTTAGTGAAAACCGTGGAAAAATCGGTTCAGCCGTTTTCGAGTCTATAACGAACAAACATACCTACAGACAAACAGATTTTTTTTGATAATTCGATAAAGCTAGCAGACTTCTGGTTTTATACTACCGATAAGGATCTTCATTACTTATAATTCACCTAATAACATAATATCTACTTAACTAACTTATATTACATGAGTAATGTGGAAGTTTTTGCGTAGTATGGTGCTGTGTGCCAATGTATCCTATTTATTTAATTATGTATATTTTCAAGGTCACATAGCCACAAGCTACGGCCTCCTCAAGCTGCCTCTCATGCCGGAGCTGACCGCGGAGCACAAAGCGCAGTTCCGCGGCCCCGCGCGGGAGGTGGACTTCAACAGTATACCTTACAAGGACAAGCAGAGAGAGGCGGCCAGGCAGGCCAAGCTGCAGGAGTACAAGAAGACCGGGGTCTGGCCCAGCAAGAAGAAGAAGAAAATGGTATATTTCTTCACCACATAATGCCTTTTTTTTTGTGCAGTCGAGTTATGTAGAATTTTTACCCACTAAAACCCCCCCGGTGGTCAGCCTCATCGTCTTGTACAGAAGAGCTCCGGGTACTCCGATGGGAACTCGCCGAAGCCCCTCTAACACGTTATGTGTGTCGCCCGAATGTCTTATGACATCTTTAACTAAATTTTATTTTATTTTATTTAGTTTGGTACAGTCACAGACAATTAGTTATAAAAATATATACTAAACACCTCTAAAAATAATATTTAACTAAGAGTCCAATTACGACTATACACAGCTTTGTTAAATGATAATAAACACTACTTAATATTTGTTATAAACAATTTTAGTATATATACTACTACATAAATCGGAATAAAATAAGATTTGAGATTTCATTCATATACATCCCCCGAATGCCCTGCAAGCAGCGCCAAATAACTGCTCCATCAATCAAGTAGTCTCTTAATTAATGAAACAATCACGCGACACCACCCACAAAACTCCTGAAAGATGCATATGAATGACAAAAGATGTCTTTGTCTTTGCGAGAGTCCTCTGTAGAATATTAGATGTCATTATAAAAGGTACACATTCTATTAATGGGACTGAACTTCGAGACGTTGTTATGAGCTGGCGGAAGGTAGAATAGTTTCTCCGTGCGCATTCTTTTGTTAGGTACTTTTACATTTATAAGTTCTAACAAAACGCTGCTGTACTTGCCATGAACGATTTTATGTAAAATACACAAATCAGTGACTTTTCTGCGACTTTCAAGACCAGTTAATTTGAATTTGCTTAATCGATCAGAATACTTAGCAAGTCTACGTCTTAACCCGAGTCTACATGCCAGTGACCTCACAAATCTGCGCTAATAGCCTCTATTCGGCTTATATGAACATTATATGTTGGGCTCCACACAGAGGAATAGTTCCATTCCTCCCACTCGACAGCTAAGACCACTTAAGCTGTCGACTGTCCCGGGCTCAAGTGTAAGCAAACCTTATTATTGGATAAAGGAGTCAAACTTGATAATGTAAAACTCTTTAATAACGATAAACTTTTAAAAAGTAAAACCAATGACAGTTGCAAGATTGACAGTTTTAGATTATTATATTCGATGCTCGAAGGAAATGGCCGACTGAAAAATTATTGTACTGTGATATCAATTATATGGAAAATATGAAATATATCTGTATTTTCATGTAAATCTTGGTTTAATTTATTATGAGATTAGCTAAGAGCTTACATTTCAGAAGTGGTATAAAGATCACAGCCCACGATTTACAGAAAATACAGATTAGATAGTCGACGGAATATCATTGTGAATAAAGTGATGGAAACAAACGGGTACAGGATAGTTTAAGCATCGAAGAAGAAAAATGAAAGAAAACATAAGCGGTAACCGAGACTTTGAGGCGAAACTAAGCGGCAGTCTCATTTGTGGTAACTTGGAGTAAGATGGTAACTTCGATCCCACCGCGGAATCAGGTGAAGTAAATATTTTTGTATCCAATGTTGATCACTATGAACATAATGTTGTTCAATGTTAAGCAATGTGATGATTAGTTATGATTTGATCAAAGGACAAACCACGGTAAAGTAGCCAGAGAGTGAGTATATTTTATACAATATCTTATCTTCATAGAAAAGTCCGAGAATTGGCTAGTACGCTTGGTGACGCGGCCGTGCCGTGAACAAAACACGATCGGGGGCCCGCGTCAGGGTTCGAACTAAACACGATCGGATGGCGCGCATTGATTCAATGTTGCTTTATTGATATTTAATTACATATATTTGCTAATTTTAGTATTGAACAAATGATGATGAATGTGCAATGATACAATAATGAGTCAGATCATAAACTATAGGTACAATATTTAGATAAGCAGGTGTCACTCTTAGTCGTTTTACTTTCAGAAAGAAAGTTTAATTGAATTGGTTGACTACTTTCTATGTATTTTTCCATAACATTAATCGATATGTTGTCTTGGTATTAAAGGCATAACGTATATTTTTTATAAAATAATGAATGAATCTTTGCTATAGGTATATAAGGAAAATATGCACGTTGAGTTAAGATGTTTGATGTACAGAAGTGGCTCTCATCGAAATTATAATTTGGCAGATTACAATGGTATGCTGAATTAAGATGTACTAACAATTTATATTCCATGAGATCTTCCAGGCTTGATATTGCTCAAAATAATGTTCTTGCTACAAACATTTTTCTAAAATGGTCGAATTAAAAAAATATTATTTCCGATTCAAAACGATCGATTGGTATTGGCATTGGCGCTGCATCTTAGTCGTGTTGTCTTTATTTAGTAAGAGTAGGTATGTGCTGCATGATTTTTTGTGTTGAGTCAATATACTTTGACGCAATAGAATGGAACATATATTATGTAAATGCTCTTGATTTGAATGTCACATAATCACCTCGGTTATTTTATGATAAAAACAGAAAGAGACACAAATATTTCTGAAACAACTTGTGTTGAATTTATGATATTCAGAGATAGTAATAGATCATTTATATTTGAATAACTGGTGAATAGTATGTACGAAATAGTACATTACTGATTTTGTTATATACTTATAAATTTTAGAGATATAAGGTTAATATAAACACACATGAAAATAAAACAAATACGAGTATGCTTAGTGATAAAAAAAATCCAAAGATTAATCAAGAAAAATATTAAAGATACTTACATTTATTCGAACAAAATACAGTCATCATAAATTTTGATCTAAAGTATAATTAGGAACGAATTATGACATGAAGCAGATGAACTCAACAGGACAATGCGTACAAACTCCAATGTTGTGAAAAGTAGTGAAGCCTACATAGGACAGAGTTAAAGTTATAATTAGATAATTGCGAATCATTTAAATATTATGCGATTATAAATTTGACTAAAGCTTGGTTTTGATTTGAGCACGCATATATTTTCTGTTGTGAAGTCAGTGAAGTCTGTTTAAAATATAATTGAAGTCATTAGTTCCTCTAGTCATAGAAATGACGAATGGAGATATAAAATGGAAATAAATTTGAATGAATTGAAATGACCAGTTACTTGCCGTACATTTTTTTTATCTAGTCCAATAACGAAGCGAAAAGAAAACTCAGAATCTCTAGTTCGGGCGTTGATTGGATAGAGTTTAGATTGATGTTATCAATGTTGTCATAGATAATTTGGTTACTAGAAAGCAATACAGACATTTAGAGACCAATGAAGCAAGTTTGAATAAAATATACCATTTAAAATGATTACCTAAGGTATCGTGTTGAAAAAAGAAATTTGACAGATGCAAAATGATTTCTTGAATTTTAGTGGATGTAGATGCAAGAGTATGTATTATTGAAACATTGAGTATTAGGAGTGTGCACAGCTTGCGGTAGATGCAGTACGCATTTGATACTCGTACCAGCATGCACTCAATGACTTTGGGTGAGAGAAATTGTGCTAACTAGTACAGTTGTTTTAAAAAAAAACGGTAGATATAATAGTATGTCAAAGTGAGAATATTTTAAAGCAAAAAGCCTTGACTGAAGAAAGTAGTAGAGATGGATGACTTTAATAGGTAATCAAAATTGGTAAGATCGTTAAGAATAAATAAAATTAGTGAACATAATTTGACTGTTAAAATGAGAAATCGGATAATCATCTCCTAGACGGATTGGACGTGTAAATAGGCTTTACGAAAATAAATGGATATTAATATGAATATAATACTAAAGAAAGGAGTTGTAGTAGGTGCTGAAAGCACAGTAAAAAAAAGGGTTTGCAAACGATTGATATCTGATAGAATATATACAGAGATAAGTTTAGGTACATGTATTAGTGAAACTTGCTGGAAGTTGATGGTGGACTTTTGACTTTTAACTGTTGATTGTGCGCATTATAAAAGCACAAGATGATAGTATTGTGTTAGTTACTGGTTCATAATTAATTGAATGATTAGTATCACTGAGCAAGACGAACGAAACGTGAATAAGCTGTTAGTGTTAGTTTAAAATGTGTACTTACTAATCTAAATGTGTGTACTGGAGCCGGTCCATTATTGAATTTATGTTATGTGAATGAAAGTACCGAAAATATAATAACACTACGTTATATAGAAAAGACATATCTCATCCCCCACTCAATCGTGGCTTCCTTACTCCGAGACGCAAGCTGGGGCCAGTAAGAGTACTGTTAGACGCAAATGACACGCACCCGCTACTCGAATTTAAAAGACAGCAGAATGTGAAAAAAGATTTAGTTGTTTCGATGGTTGTAAATCAAATGAAAATAACGAGAAAAGAAGTTTCATAATTAGAAACCCCATTCACCTTTCATCTTCTATATATATAAAACTCAAAGGTGATTGACTGACTGACTGATTGATTGACTGATATAGTGATCTATCAACGCACAGCCTAAACCACTGGACGGATTGGGCTGAAATTTGGAATTAAGGTAGATGTTATGACGTAGGCATCCGCTATGAAAGTATATTTGGAAATGCTACTTTTAAAGGGGTGAAATAAGTAATGCTAAGTAATAAATGGCATTTTGTCGAGGGGAAGCTAGAGGCACGAAGAGGAAGAGGAAGGCTGAGAAGGACATATATCGATCAAATCAAAGAGAAGGCAAGCGTTATGTCGTATAAGGAGGTCAAGGAATTGACCGAAAATCGAGGAGAATGGCGCATACTCCACAGACAAGAGCATCGCTCTTAAATTTTGAATGAATAAATATAGGTGAATGAAGTAAATGCTGTAGATGATTAGTAATAGAACCACTTATTAATATGAGGCATATTGTCGAGGAAATGTCTGATATTTTTCTGTTGTATTTTGTCAACAACCCCGAAAGAAATCATAATGATGAAATTGTATAGTTGAATGAGATTGTTGTAATTTGTTATGTTTGAGATACATCTGCCGGCTATTGAGATGACTGCGTCTGCGGTACAGTCCACCTGCATTGTGAGCAGTCTTCATCAGTTCTTTGAATGGATGTAACGTCGAGGATCGACAGCAGCAACGTGATGCAGTCTTGTGCATCGTCAGTGACGCATTGTAGAGAGAATTTGAGAGGTTTAAGATAATTATTATTACTTAAAATTCACGACTTGGAATTAAGGTACGATTAATCAGTTACTAACGTTGATTACAAAAAGGTTGATGCGTCTTTGATTGGTGGTGTTATCATTGTATACTATGTGAGGGGGCAGTTGCTATGAGATGAAAGACGTAGATACGGAAGCATCTACCATGAAAAGAGTTAAATTATCCATTCCTTATACTTAACTGATATATGCCAGTATGTACTCATAATGCCTCTTCATTTAACGATAGGTATAAAAGAAGACTGTCTTAAGCGAAAAAAAAGAATAAAACTGTATCATAGTTTTGTATACATGTTTTCAGATTGAAGTGATGATATCACGGGTTGCGAGCAATCAGTGCAGAATATGAACAGAATGAGCGATTTATACAGCATAGATGGTTGTAGATCATGAAAATGAGCAATCAGTGCAACAACACAACTGTTTGTATTGCACAGATGATTGTAGATCGTGACAGACCTGAGAAGATATTACGAGCATATAATTGCAGATCGTAACACACTGGATAGTATATCGAGACCATACATTCGAGACGATTCATTAGTGTTAAATACGAAAACTGAGCGTTATACACTGAACAGATGATTGCAGCTCGATTAATGATTGATTTACTAGATTGCTTATATTTCACAACTAATTGCAGATTATGGTAGACTGAACATGACTTGACAAGCCAAGAGCCATTGAGTTAATGAACTACGAGCTAAAGTACGAGAACAAGCGCCACTACGAGGCTAGTTCGAGTGGTCGAGCCCGACATGCGGCGCGCTGCAGGAGTCAGCGCCGCAGAGCCCGGCGGGCGGCACCGCGCACCGCCTCGCGCGGCCGCGGCCCGCAGCACCGTGCCAGCTTGTGACAACACCGGCACAAATAATACTTACTAATAATCTACGAACATATGGAAAATCACATTCATAGTACTAACAAAGAGTGACGCGAAATCGTTAAACAATTGTTATTAATTTTGTGTTTAAAAGTTCGATCATTACATTGTTTAAGAAGTAATGAGATAGTATCAATGATTAATCAGTCAACTACAAATTATTGTATTTCTTTTTCATGTTTAAGTGAAGGGACTCACTTAATAGAGGATGGCCGAACTGTAAGCAAACCTTATTATTGGATAAAGGAGTCAAACTTGATAATGTAAAACTCTTTAATAACGATAAACTTTTAAAAAGTAAAACCAATGACAGTTGCAAGATTGACAGTTTTAGATTATTATATTCGATGCTCGAAGGAAATGGCCGACTGAAAAATTATTGTACTGTGATATCAATTATATGGAAAATATGAAATATATCTGTATTTTCATGTAAATCTTGGTTTAATTTATTATGAGATTAGCTAAGAGCTTACACAAGTTAATTGGGCAGATGGAACCCTCACTTCCGCCCGTCCTTGAGCCAGCGGTCCCCTTTTAGTGGCGTCCTGCGTCAGTATTATCTTGGTGTTAGTCGCCATCGAACGGGGACCGATACCACATAAAGCTTAAATAACTATATGCTCCACCTTCGACCACAGCCGTTTGTGAGAGTAGCACTACAGGTGACTCTCTGGTCAAATGTCTGGTTGTCGAAAAATCACATTGACACCTTCCGTCGCCGAACTTCCGCGGCGGACAATCCGTTTATACGGTACCCAGCCACATTGAATATTCAGCGGCGGATCATCAGTCGGCTGCCTGCGCTTATACGGTGTGGTCGTGTTTTCGTGATGGATCCGATAGAAGTGATAGCTATTTATGAGGCATTAGAAGAAGAAAGAAGAAGAAAGCGTAAATATTATATTCCCTTAAATATTCGTCGACTAGAAATTGGGCAATTGCCAATTTCATACCCTGTATATAGCAACTAAGACTTAATCCAGAGGCTTTTCTGTAGAGTCCCAAAGGCAAACTGTATTTTGAACTTCGATAATAAATCGTTTATTGTCAAACATTCTGTACGTGCGTCGTCACTGCGTGTTATCCGCTGAATGTGGCGCGATGCATACAAATGCCTGTAATGCGACGTTGCCGATCTTACGCTGACGGAAGATCGGTGCGCGGACGACCGAACAGACGCGAGCGAGTGGCGGTCCGCTCCGAGCGACGGATCGTCCGCGACGGAACGACCGATCTTCCGCGTAGTGTGCCCGCTATTTGTATTTTATATGCAATAACATGTATTGGCGTTCCGCCGCGGAAGTTCGGCGACGGAATTTCCGTCTTGTGTGGCAAAGGCCTTTGACTGCCTAATGTTAAGCAACACTAGGGTCCAAGCAGGATGTGGACTTCGACTCTTTCTACAAGGACAAGCAGAGAAAGGCGGCCAGGCAAGTGAAACTAGCAAGAAGAAGAAAATGGTACTTGCTCTCGTTAAAGCACAGCCTGCCTTATATTAAGCTCCTATAAATTCTAATTACCTACTTATAGTTATTTTAATTAAAAATACAATTATTAGAAGAGCATATAGATATTTTTGCTACCGGCAACCTTTTCATAGCTTGGTTGGTATTTTAAAATAATATATATTATATCCTCGTAAGATCCTCAATCTTAATCTGGTTACTTCATAAATATGTACTTACAATATAATATAATTCAGGCATTTCATTACACTTGTTGTGCTCGGTGATTCATTCAATTAATTTATATTCCAGGTTCAATCAAAACCCTGGGAACAAGCAAAGCAGAACAAGGAAGAACGCAAAGAGCGCAAAAAGAAGCGGAAAGAAGAGAAGAAGAAGCTCGGAGAAGATGGAAAGAAGAACAAGAAGAGACGCGCAGTCACTCAGGAAGAGTTGGATGAGCTGGCTAAAGATGTGCAGCTCATTAACAAGCTGAAGAAGAGGAAGATTACGGAAAAACAGTTTGATAAAGAGTTTAACGTTGACTAGTAAATAGTTTGAAATCTATGTGGCGTTTTGCAATGAGAGGAATGAGACAATACCTTTGTATATTCATATAACAGAATAACAAGTTATTATACATACATATGAATATAAATAGGTTCAAGTTACTAATAAGTAGGTTCAGAGGCTCATAGGACCATAGCTTAGGACGGTTTTAAAAACTCGACGATATGGACAAAGTAAGGGGCCTAAAATACATGTTCTTAGAAATATTAGTATGGGTACTGTTATTTGTTTGTGGTGATAGTTTCTATTCAATGATGTACGGAAAGACTCCGTGTAAACCTTCATGAACCTTTAGACAATCGAGGGAAAAACTGCAAATTGCGAATTCGAATTCTTTTCTAAATCTAATTTAAAAGGATCTCGGATAACCAGCTGGTATCATAGAGTTATACCTCATTGTCTACATAAGAGTTTCTTTGGAAGTTCCAAAACGAAGGGTAGAGAGAAATAATACGAACAATGAAAATAGTAAAATAGACATTTATTCCAGTTCAACTCGTAATAGCAACATTGAGTATTTACTACAAACGCATTACGTTCTAGGGGCGAAAAACTTCACACTTTTACTCTATTACAAAATTAATACATTTTGCAACTAGTGGATGTCTGCGTCTTTACGTATTTATTTCGGGATAAAAAGTTAAAACACGATTTTATATAATGGTATTCAGGTCGACACACTCACCAAAAATAGCTGAAAAGCCATACGTCTCTCTCTTGCATCACTAGTTCAAGAAAAATAACAGACTATTTTCAGCATACCTACTAGCTAAGTTTGCACCCGGTCAAGTAATATTAATACCACAGTATTTCCTAAAATGAAGATTCCAAAATATGTAGTCATGATGGGAAATTTGAATCGAGTGTATTGTGCTGCGTCAACAATAAACAGTAATCTTTGTTAATTAAAAATGACAAACATTTGAAAGTCATCCGTAAAAGTGTGAGTTGTCGCCCTAATTTGACATTTAAATTGATAAATTGGTCAAATACCAGCCGTGGCTTTGGCACGATACAGTTAGCACCAAGTTACAGAATTCATCATTTTACACAACTTGAGCCTTATTTCAATCACGATAGACGTCAAAATTGAAAAACTCGAGACTGCTTTACAATAGCTACCAATCTGATAATATTCTTACAATTCCCAAGTTATTTTCCGGATGAATACTTAAAAGCGAGAACGAGAGGTTATTTTTTATCTAAACATAATTTGTGCGCATCATTTTACTATTTTCGCTTTTATTCTCGCGTTTTTAACCAAAAGGAATACAGAATATTTACAATGAGTGCGGAATTACTGTCAACTGATTTGGGAAACTAAGCTTTGTAGTAAAAATAGTATACTAAAGTCTGTCAAAACATTCTTTATCAAAAATGTATTACATATGAAAAGTCATATTATCTTCAGAACAAAATAATATTTTTTCGAGTATTTCGAACACTCCATCTATGTTTACTTCTTGGTATTTGATAAGAACAAAACACCAAAGTATATAAAAAAAAAATCAGAAAAAAAGTGTTCCCAAAATCAGCCCACACATTCGCTGTACAAAATATTAAAAAGACATTCAACAACATATTCATTAGGAAGCGTCCAAGCGGTGGCGACTCACAGTCACCAACATACCACACTCTTGATAAACAAACGACCAACAGTACTCTACAAATGACAAGGGAATGGATGGAGATGACTGTTAAAGTCCCCTCTTTTATCAAAAAGAAAGTAATATGTTAGAGACTCTTTATTTAATTTTGATGAATTACATGTTAAAAGGTATACAATTGCAATCATTTTCATAAAATGTCTATTATATTGAATTCAAAATAAGATATTGATTATGTCGTGGTTGGTAAAGTGCACTGTTGAGTGTTTATCTAGCAAGCAAGTGGCAGGTACTTATACCGTTACACTTCACATCTATATGTATAAGTACGCGGCTCAGGAACCTTTATTATATCTGAGATGCACACTTGTGGACATTTCTAGAGGATTACGAAATGCGTTCAAAATATCGTGAGTATATGTAAAGAATAATATCACAAGTTAGCTTCATCGCATACTATTGAAAGTGACATAAACCACCGCGTCATATTCATGTATCTCAGATATAACAAAGGTTGTACATGTTAAAAACCCCGCATGTCTACGGGCCACATAATAAACTAATAAAAACAGGTTAAAAAGCTCATGAAAACTCTAAACGTGAAGCTTCACATACAAAGAAAATAATTAATTTACATAAAATAC
>OZ026830.1:540555-636323 GCA_964023185.1 Macaria liturata
TTACAGAGGTTACAATACTGTTTACAATCAAATTAATACCATATACATTTTTTCAAATAAAAACTGCCTGCATTAGAAAATATTTACGTACGTCATCAAACTCGTACCACTCTCCGCCGATCATGTATCCTCCCTTCAAACCTCATCAGGTGCAAGTCCATCATCGTTCTTCTCGTCGTTGTTGGGCGGCGTGGGCGGGCGCGGGGAGGGCGGCGCGGGGGCGGGGGTGGGGGCGGGGGACGGCGCCGGCGCAGGCTTGGCGGCCGCCTCCAGCGCGCGGATGCGGTTCTCTTGCTTCACGATCACAGATTTCAGCTTGCGGATCTCGTCCACCAAGTCCGAGAGCTGCTTCTCCTGAAACAGTAGATGTTACTTAGCACGTATGAAAGAGACGGCCGATGATTGATGAAACTGTTTATTTTTAGTTTAGTTTTATCTGTTAAGTATGATGAATATAGTTACAATGAGCGCGGTGAGCGCGGGCGGCGGCGTGGCGGAGGCGGGCGTGCCAGCCTGCGAGTCCTCCTTGCGGCCGGCCGGCGTGGGCGAGCGGTCCTTCTCCTTGTTGGTGGCGAGCGCGTTCTTTTTGGTCACGTGCAGCTGCGTGCTGCGCCCCGACACGTACCCGCCCTGCACGACAAGAGCACGCTCCTGGAGTTTGGTTAGGGGGGCCCCTACGTTAGCATCTGTCAGGTGACGACTCGGTTGGCGGAGGAATATAAGGTTTTATTTTAATGAGTGACTGGAGTCTATTCTATAATTGTTGTTGACTGTGGTGGGGGATATTTGAAGTGACTTTGATTGGATGGACTTGTTTATTAAATTTACGCGGGCTGCTCGTAGCTAGCGAACAGTTCAAACTAGTGGGGAGTAAAGGCTCGCGAGCCACTTGTAGCCCGCGGACACTGGAAAACTAGTTGAAGTTTATAAATTATGAATGTAAGAAAGAAAGCTAGAATACTATTCTAAATACGTATGTAAAATAAAAACGAATTAATAAGAGCCAAAAGAGAGCGAAAATGTCCAGGAAAACTAATTTTATATGCAAAAAATGCCAGATTTTATTCATAGTACAGATATTGACAAAGAAAATAGCTCTATATAGTGATGGAATGTTCTTAAAGAAACGCCTATGGATTAGTGTTAGTAAAATTTCACAGAGATCAGATAAGTTATTGTAATGGTTAAAGTCACACAACATCAAATTAAATCAAACAGTTAGGAGAAAGCCAACAGAATCATCAACAAGACAAATGCTTAAACACTAATTTAAATAGTAGTTACATTCACGAACTAATCACAAGTTTTATTAAACAAGATTTTTGTCACACACAAACACTTTTTAATTTCTAAAGATTTTCTGCTAGAAGTAGTGTTTAGTTTTTTACCTTCTTGTATATACATATTTCATTATTCTTGTACATACATCAAACAGTAATTCAATTCTGATGGGTTTGAAAAGAAAATTATTTTCGGCTTAACACAGGCAATACTGCAGTATTATCAGTAGTAGGAGCATCGGTAGTATTAAGTAACGCTTAGTAAAGCTATGTCAGGTATAGTAGGCCTAAAAATGTTAACGCTAGAGCTCACACAGAAGGAAATAAATCACTTTTTGTACACAAACACTGGACTTACCTGTCATTTAATGCTAACAAAACATAGGCGCAAACGCGCATTCAATAAAATTCATGCTACCCTTACATATACTTACTTTACATTTAAACAATTATACTAAAGAACCTACATAATAAGCCATACTGAATTATCAAGATGAAAACAAGCCAATAAGGTAGTCCTTAATATGTTAATTGATCAAAAAATGATGTCATTTAGAGCTTCTCTGAATGGTCGAGTTTTACTGCTTGAGAGTCATTTGTTGTCAGTCAGCCTTCGCTTATGTCACCGAAAAATAACAAGATCCGTACGTTTATAAATTTCCTAGGAAATTTATAAACCTTCGTAAGATTCTAAACGAGAGATAAATTGTATTATTTTACGCCCACATTTTCGCCGAACTCACGCGTAAAATAATAAGTAAGGAATAACCAACCGCCATACATACTTCTATAGTATTATATTGATAGCGCCGATATATCGCTGTCCTATCACGCTCTCTCGTGTAAACTCGTACATTCTTTCTAATTTTACTTAAGTAGCAATACCTTGAGCCTGGTCGTTTGTATGTATATTAAGTATGTAATTACAAAAAAAAAAAAAGTATTATATCCGTTATCTAGTTCCCACGACACAAGCGTTTGCTTAGTGTGGAGCTAGATGGCGCTGTGTGCAATGTTCCGGAATATTTATTTATTTATTTGAGCCACATGGTGCAGGATTCTATATCTGGCTGGTCTGTCTAAATAACACATATGTTGTATATATATCTTTCATTATTATCCGCGCAACGAGAATTCAGGTCATACTCGAATATCAAGGCATCAGATAGGGAGTTTAGACTGGCCTCCCGCGGGTGCCAGCTTACTGAGTAACTTCGGACTCCCTCCGTGGACCCTATTCCGGTTTTCCCGGATCTAACCTGACCATCCTGTAAGAGCACGGTACCTTGAGCGACATGGTGCATGGCTCGGCCTCCTCCCCCGCGAGCCACTCGTCGGCCGTGAGGCTGGCCTCGTCGGACAGAGTATCAGGGTACAGGTCCTCCTGGAACAGCTCCGACTTGCGCGGCACTGTCATTGATACCACCTGGAAGTAGGAGGGAGGTGGTATGTTTATGTTATGCATTGATATGAAGCCTATTAGCAAAGGGATTTGGTGAAAAATTTACATTTGAAAATAATCTGTCTTTAAAAAAACAACGATGATATTTTAGACTTATTTGGGAAGCGGAGCAGACCCTTTTTTTCAATGAAAACCAAACTTAGTTCGACTGAAGAATAGGTCACGAAAACTATGACGAAAATATTGTAGACGTGTATTTTTTCGTTTTTAATTCAAACAAAAAAAACAATAGAAATAATTTATTGGATTAGATTTATTGACATTTAATATGACTTACCTGGCACAATCCAGAGTTGTTGAGTCTGTAGAACTTAGCGATCTCGCAGGTGGCCACGTCGCAACCACGCTTCGGCATCATGCCGATACCTACACCAAAAATATTCATGATCAACACAAGTGGTCTTAAAAACACACACATTTGTCGTTTAAGACTTTTTGCTTTGAAATTATCGTCTAGTGTATTTATGAATTTTTAACACAAAAATCTTACCTCTCTGCGGATCGGGAGTTTGGAAAGTATTGATATAGTGGACGAATGGAGGCTCTGGCGTCACCTGAAATTAAAATTTAAATATTAGATAGCACGTTAAAACAATTAGTATTGATCACCACAAGGCAGTTTACTATGCCCCACATTATTCACTATATCCAGCAATGAGCTCACCTCGAAGTAGCGTATGACAGAGTCTCCCTTGCCGCAGAGGTAGATGAGGTTGGTGTCCGGGTCGTACAAGGGGAACATGACTCCGTTGGAGGTGTCGATCTCAACGGTCACGATGGGTTCGGAGAGCGCGTCCGGGGTGCGCAGCGAGTACTGACGCTCGGACATTCTGCTGAAACTGTAAACGAAAACATGTTTTTAGAATAGTTATTTTAAGCAAAGGGTGCTTTATATTAAAATTGACCTGCCAATTTGGCATCATTTTATTGACTTCATGTAGTGTAAATTAGCTTGGAATCGTAGAAACGGTTTCATTTTTGCTTTACATTAATGATTTTTTGTTTTTATAAGGCTATTTAACGTTTTTTTTTATTATTTTTGATGCTTTTTTGTTTCGCGGATGTAATACAAATCATTGATAGTGATTATAAAGTTCTACACACCCGGTGGTGAACACGAGTCCGTGCTTGAGGAAGATAGCGCGGGACGCCTTGCTTCCTTCGTGAGCGATCGCTTCTGACTCCACCTCGCCTTTACGGGGGTCGATTATTCTGGAACATATAACAATTACCTATATTATTATGAAAAATACCTATAGTTAATTATATTAGAGCAGATGTAACACTGCAAAAATCTTAACGCATATCCGTTCCTAGCCTCTGGCAAAATTCGAATCGTATTAAAGTCATAATTATTAGTAGGTACCTAACTAAACCCGTACTAGTTAAAAAAAAAAATTGCTCCACATAACAATTTCGTTCGTAATTTTCTTCTTATTTACTATTATATTATGTGTGTTTTAGCTTAGTGCCTGTTTTGCAGACTATTAATAAATAAACATGAAGCAAAGTGGTGTGTGTGCTGCCGACCTGATCTTCTTGTCGCGGCAGGTGGTGAGCAGCTTGGTGCCGGTCCAGTTCCAGCACGCCGAGTAGATGAGGTCGGGGTGGCAGTCCAGCGTCATCAGCGCCTCGCCCGTGCCCACGTTCCATATCGCGATCTGCAAGTCCATCAAACCATGTACATATAGGAACTTAGACTGGGTTTAATGTTAAAACCCAAAGGGTCTTATTACAAGACGTGGTTTAACTGATAGTCCAGAACTTTGAAAACACTGAGTCCGTTTTCGTTGCTTGAAATTTGACTGTCTACTGTTATGTTAATGAAACTGTCAAAATGTTACCAATTGTCAACGTTCAAATTTGAAGTTGTCATTTTGATTGTTTGTATGTGATGTTTAAACAACAAGAACCGACTTTTTATTTTTAAGTTCTATACTAATATTAACATTTTTTGTAATAAGACGGAAATTGGCAATGTTTTTTGTTGCAGTCTATTTAATTTCGTTTGATAACCAATACAGAAAAGCAACATTATGCTTCTAACTAGGCGTATGTGCCGACTGGGAGCTGCCACTCGCCACTCTACAGATTAATCATGATAGAAAGAAAAAAAAAGCATTACTTTTAACAATAACATCATCATTGCCCATTTCAGCCCCGTGAGCAACTCCTGCTTCCAGTTTTTTGAAAATTGGCTACATTAGCCTCAACCGAGTATACCAAATAAAGATAAAGATAAAGAATCTTTATTGATAATGTAAAGTTGTAATAGTCTCGGGACTCGTTCTCTGGTTGTCCAAGATCTGCCATTCCTGAGCCTATTTATCTAGTTGTCCAAGCCGTAGTTACAGGGTCCTGCCACTCCTGCAGGGCTAGCACGGCACGGGAGCTAATAGTCTTTCCACCATTTTATACACCTGTCACAATACACCAAGTGGATAAAATGGTGGGAAAGACTATTAGTCCCTGTGCCGTGCTTGCCCTGCTGGGTGGGTCTAGTTACCTGGTTGTCGGAGCCGGCGGTGAGCAGCACGTTCTGCGCGGTGGGGTGCCACAGCACGAGCCCCACGCGCCGCTGGTGGTACACGAGGTCCACCACCGGCTCCGTCAGCGTGCGAGACAGACCGCCGTCCGGGATCTGCCACACCTGGGGAAATATACAGTATACTTAGAGTGAATATTCTGGGACAATACAAATAAAGCCAAATGAGACTTAAATTAGCTGAACTTGTTGCTTTGCGTGGTTTGTGATCGAGAAGACTTGCTGTATCAATGAATTATTATTAAACTGGTGAATTCGAAAATTGAGCAGAAAAATATACAGATTCAGCAAATAAGAAAAAAAATATATTTATCATTATTAAAAATAGACGTTAAGCACAGAGCGAGGATCGAATCAGCGAGCTCAAACTCAGGTTCGTAAACACAGAAGCTGCGAATAACATCTAGCAGAGTAGCAACAAATGAGCCAAGATATCCAACACCAGACATACCTTCACAACACAGTCCTCGGACCCGCTGGCGATGACATTGTCATTGTGTGGACACCACGCGATGTCCAGCACCGGGCCCTTGTGTCCGCCCACCAGCGGGTGGTCTGCGGGGATACGTCCCACCTGGAACAATACACGTATTACATTACGCATTGGTTTATTTTAACAAGTGATAGCGAGGCAATCGACCATCCCCAGGTCGCAATATCTACACGCGATCTGAATCTGGTTGAAGTTGGAGTAAGCTTATGCTGGAATATATGCTGTATTATAAATAAATAAATAAATATTCCAGGACATTGCACACATCGCCATCTAGCCCCACACTAAGCAAACGCTTGTGTCGTGTGTACTAGATAACGGATATATGATATGATGAATTCTTTCAAACAGTTATCTTATCAGTAAAATATTGAAGAATGTTATAAAAACATTCTTCAATATTTTACTGATAAGATTGTTTACCTAAAAAGTATCGATTTAATCTTATATTTTAGGACCTCCCTGGATTAGAATTTCTGATGAAACATATCCTTCAAAAATTTGCTAAAGAATGTAGAAGCAAAAATTTTTGTCTAAAATACAATGTGTCACCTAAATCTTATTGATAAAAGAGTGCAGGTGTGCGAAACATTTCAAACGCATTTAAATGCGAATGCAGAGCGGTGTAAGAATGCAAATAATTAGGCACATCAACATTCAAGACATTCCCGCCGCAGTGGCTGAATACTGAAGCTGGATTTACACATTTAACGTTTTACTCTTGAAAAGAATTTGGTACTTAGTATAGTTTACCGTTCATAAACTGGACGAACACACGAGCAATAGGGAATATATCAACTGATACTTTATGATAGTGGTGTTTCATTATCACCACATATGGTTTTATAAAAAAAAAACATAAAATGTGCAAAAAATATGACCTACTTTTTAAGACTGTGGTCAAACCTACATAATTTTTAGCTACAAACATTAAATTGTCGGTAATGTGGCGTTAAAAGCTTAAACCATAACGAATCCATCTCATAATAATCAAGTGCACATCAAAAACAGATTCACTCCAACGTAACATATTACACAGAATCTGCCAAAAATACTTTCACCGTGTAAAACAAAGTGAAAGCCACAATTACCACACTGCAAGAGATATTAATTAAATAACTTGGCGCCGTAATAATCTCATTGCAATCAGATTTTTTATGACGAACAACTGATGGTAAGCATAGTCCATTCCAGTTGCAGTAACATTCTGACTTTTTATGACGAACAACTGATGGTAAGCATAGTCCATTCCAGTTGCAGTAACATTCTGACTTTTTATGACGAACAACTGATGGTAAGCATAGTCCATTCCAGTTGCAGTAACATTCTGACTTTTTATGACGAACAACTGATGGTAAGCATAGTCCATTCCAGTTGCAGTAACATTCTGACTTTTTATGACGAACAACTGATGGTAAGCATAGTCCATTCCAGTTGCAGTAACATTCTGACTTTTTATGACGAACAACTGATGGTAAGCATAGTCCATTCCAGTTGCAGTAACATTCTGACTTTTTATGACGAACAACTGATGGTAAGCATAGTCCATTCCAGTTGCAGTAACATTCTGACTTTTTATGACGAACAACTGATGGTAAGCATAGTCCATTCCAGTTGCAGTAACATTCTGACTTTTTATGACGAACAACTGATGGTAAGCATAGTCCATTCCAGTTGCAGTAACATTCTGACTTTTTATGACGAACAACTGATGGTAAGCATAGTCCATTCCAGTTGCAGTAACATTCTGACTTTTTATGACGAACAACTGATGGTAAGCATAGTCCATTCCAGTTGCAGTAACATTCTGACTTTTTATGACGAACAACTGATGGTAAGCATAGTCCATTCCAGTTGCAGTAACATTCTGACTTTTTATGACGAACAACTGATGGTAAGCATAGTCCATTCCAGTTGCAGTAACATTCTGACTTTTTATGACGAACAACTGATGGTAAGCATAGTCCATTCCAGTTGCAGTAACATTCAGACTTTTTATGACGAACAACTGATGGTAAGCATAGTCCATTCCAGTTGCAGTAACATTCTGACTTTTTATGACGAACAACTGATGGTAAGCATAGTCCATTCCAGTTGCAGTAACATTCTGACTTTTTATGACGAACAACTGATGGTAAGCATAGTCCATTCCAGTTGCAGTAACATTCTGACTTTTTATGACGAACAACTGATGGTAGGCATAGTCCATTCCAGTTGCAGTAACATTCTGACTTTTTAATTTGAAAGCTTATTAATTTATTTCTGTGGAAAACTTAGTGTATCTGCACTGTGTTCCTCAGTTCCTTCCTCGCAAGACTTAGATGTCAAGTCTCAATACCCAGTTATTTCATTGGAAACAGTTCATGTAAAAGTCGAGAGTTTTAGACTACACGCCGAGTGATAGTCGGAAGCTACGAGTACTTCACGAATCAAGCAACTCATCAAAGCCAAGATGTAAAGCGGCTCTTTAAGAACTGCCAGTAAACTAACTAACTTTTAAAATAGTAAGTGTTTCAGTCCTCTAATTTTATTCCTTCATTCTTTACTGTACTAAGGTTGACTGGACGAGAGCTAAGTGTATTACTATAATTTGTTTTATTAATTTTTTTCCAGCGTACAGTATAGTTGTATTGTATTATCAACGCACGCTTTCAAACGCAGCAAGAGTGTTACAATAAATATTATAAGACACTACAAGTAGGTCAGTGCGCGTAATATTCACGTTTCTAGAGGGATTAGGTGAGTGCAATCAGTCTCTGACTCGGGATTTGTAGAGGACGGGCAGAACGACGCATTTTACGACTGACAGACTTCAAGCTAATTCGTAGTTGTAAATACTTTAAACTAGTGCCGACTATTTGCGTTACTCGTGTAAATGCAGTCAAATTCGGTTACTTAGTAGAGTGTATAATATCTCAAATTTTATCTAGTTAAGTCAGTTTAAGTCACGCTCAGGTAGTATCAGAAACTTTTGCCACTTTCTATTTTGTCTGTTTCTGAATTGTACCTAAATCGGTACAGTCGTTTGTGCGCTAATTATAGAACATAGTACCTACTCATCAATGACACAATTTACTATATTTTCTTTAGGTATGTACCTACGGGCCAAAATACCTTACAATTAGCAACTATTTCCCCCAATCGCGATTGCAATTGATTTACACACATAGAGATTACAACAAAAATGATACCGATATGAATAGCCATGATCTCGGACAAATCAGCGGAGCTAATAATAGACCGTGTAAATATAGCACGTTTTATATTCAGACTTGGCTTGCAGTACATAATGTTCGCAATAAGCGCGTGCTTGTAGCGATATTTACTGAGATTACGAGCAATCACATTCATTTATTCAGCATCGTTTATTTCATTACACTTCTAGCTAATTTCTATTGACATTGATCTTACAAAATCATCACAGCCTTTTACCATCATTGCTGGGTGTAGGCCTCTCTTTTATGTTGACACTACTAGCAGCGCTTCACGATGTTATAAGCGTTCAATAGAGATTAACATTGCTTCTGTATTAATCCAAGGTCCCATCTAACTCCATACCAAATTTCATCCAAGTGTGTCCAGTCAAAAAGAAGAACATTAAGGCGTAGTGTACAGAGGTTATAGGAAAGAGACTCTATCAAATGTTTGGAGCCCTAACTCAAAAAATCTGGTAACTGAATCGAAGAAATCTCACGACTATTTCGTACTAACATTTTATTCAGTCACCCAAAATATTATCCAGGCGTGTCAACAGCTGGATTAAACACCTGACCGTCGGTCTAGTTTCCCACAGATGTTACGTCACCCTCAGTGGGCAGATTCTAATCACTGGGATTTATATATTTG
Source organism: Macaria liturata (assembly GCA_964023185.1). Lineage (NCBI taxonomy): Eukaryota > Metazoa > Arthropoda > Insecta > Lepidoptera > Geometridae > Macaria > Macaria liturata. The sequence goes on from OZ026830.1 coordinate 550,182, forward strand.
CGAGATTTGGAACCAATGTCGTCCAATCTGAATGTATTGGTCGAGGTTTTCCAGAGCTTTCGGGTTTAGAGTGTCAATATGAACTAAACTAAACATAAGCCTATTTCGAGATTTAAAAAAGAGGCTCTCCGCGGTGTTATTCACTAGTCAGTGATAAAAAGTAACCTAAATGTTACCCTGGGCTTAATCTATCTCCATAGCTGATTATATGGAATTGGATAGTCGTTTAAGAGTGAAGACAGAACTTTACTATTACGTCCTTGATGTACTAATACAGTACACATATGGTAGAATATACGTAAATGTAAAAACCAGTAGCGATATAAACCCGATAAGATTTCTATATTTTGGACATAATACATAATACAGAGGTAATAATAGCCTATCAGCCATCCACCGAGGTTTGATAACGTATTGATAACACAAATAAATATATCAGATTACTTTTCTCGATTTGTATATTTAAAAACTGTTTATGGTTCAGTTCCATTCGCACAGAAAAACTTGCACACAAACTTATGAAAAATATGTTTTATGTACCTATATGTATTTCGATAAAACACACAAGAGAGATAGAGAGCTCTATTTTTAGATAACATGACTGATATGGTTTTACCTACTATATTTTTTACTTGAATTAAAGTCAAAGCATTGGTAAGAATACATATAAAAATCGGGGTGATACTGTAGCTGTAATTTACAAACATAACATAATATTATGCATTTCGGCATGTATTATGTGAAAGAAAAAAATCCGTCTGGTCTGAAAAAAGGTCTGTACCCATCAGGAGAACACCATAACTTATCACCACCGTCCGGATGATATCATAGAGGAAATGCTTATCAATAGGCTGCCAGTGATATGGGGAAATGTGTTTCGACAAAAAACATGAAATCACCAAAAAAATCACTCATTTACAGCTATTATCTCCAGTCGAGTCATTTGCTTAATTACCGAGGATCGTGACTCCCCCGTAGAATTAATTCATTGAAGCTATGACCCAAAAAAAAAATTGAATTTATATTTAACTATTTTGACTACGATTAAAAATAAATAGCATTTTATATATAGATCATGGGTTAAGTGGCCTATGGTATCGTAACTGCAAAACCTTTTATATGATTTTTTTATCACTGCTTTTAACAATGCCACAAAGTTTTTCCAGGGAGTTTCTCAAAAAAAAGTTATCACTAATAAACAAAACGCCAATCATAGACTTCAGAACTAAGTACTTTGATTGTGTTTAAATAAGTCTGGTTACACAGAAAGACTGGTCTGGATATAGACGTCTTTGATTGTGTTTAAATAAGTCTGGTTACACAGAAAGACTGGTCTGGATATAGACGTCATTGGTTGGTGTTTCATAATCAATTTGAAACTTTTCATTTCGAGAAACACTACACAGGTGAGCTATGGTGGTTCCAATATGTGGTCCAAGCCTCGATGGCGCGACGCCAAAACCGATCCGCGCGATTTCAAACATCATTCGCTCACGTTGCGGCGCGTTCATTTAGTTTCATATTGAATTGGACGTGAGAAAACTGAGCCCAATCTGTATCAATAGAACTGTTGCTAAGGCTCAATCAAAAGAGATTTTAGTTGGAATTATACCAATGCTCTATAGTCTTCGTCATATGGAGACACTACGAAACAGATGAGGATTTAGAGGTCTTATTTGAAGAGCCCTTACAATCGTGCAGACTCGTATCACAATTTCTAAGCAACAATATCAGTAGTATCTCCATATGTTAATGAAAACATACACAGAAGATTTAAAAGCCGATTAAATCCTGCATAAAAAATAGTATAATCCAGTTGGTCTTTATAGTACAGCAGTTTAGAAATCGATGATTCTATTAATATTCATATTTTTGTGGTCGAAACACAATGTGTTCTCTAATATTTTTTGTTGGGCAAACCTCAAAATAAATATTCGCTGTTGAGTTTTACAATAAACATATTTTACTCCACGTAAGTACTTACAAACATAACATTAACGTAGTTTAATAGTACATCCTGATCCTTACTCATCCTATGAAAACTAACTTGTAGTAGTTAAAATTGTACGATCCGGTTTCATAATAGTATCCCAATAATAACCTGTTATTCTGACAATATCAAAATAATTATTGGCCGAGCGATATTTCCTATGTACCTATACCTACACGACTGCTGTCGTGACTACGACGACGTACGACGTACGAGTACGTAGTCAGCTACTCCCCTAGAGCTACTCCTCATTTATTTATTTATTAATATTCATATAAGTACAAATATTTTGAAATGTATCAGTTTTTTTTCCGCCAAAATACAGACAATTACATCATTGTCTAATGATACCCCCGCGTCAGATCAACAAACTTATAACGGTCGCCACAAATAACAAAAAATATACAGTGGACTTAGCACTGTTAATGGAGAAATATTCATTCTGATCCATACAATACATTTAAGCAGGAAGAATTTTCCGAAACGTACATTGTAATATACGTAAGCAGTGATAAGAGCTATAACTAATTTTATTTCTTTAACTATTAAACAATCATGCTATTTGAGTGAAGTTTTAATATTAGTTATGGTCGCATCGTAGGCAAAAGACAAGAATTCCCAATAGAGAAGCCAAAGCCGCGTATCCTCTAGGCAACATTTGGCACGCGATATAAGAAGCTCCAGCTAGTAGAAATAGAGAAAGCTAGTAGAAAAAGAGATATTGCAGCAATATTGCTTTTGTTCCAGTGCTAAAGCCACAGATTTGCTTCGCGGAAAGTGATTTGCAGACGCGTAAACATTAGTCACTCGCCTGTAGCAGACACTGATTTTATGTCTCTTTCTTTTTTGTTTCAAGTCGATAAGTGGGAGAGGAACAGATAATGTAATCAGTTGAAATTAAGGTCTTTGCACTCCTTCACATCTTATAAATTATAATACGATTCAATACGTTTAGAATTTAGAAATGTTAAAAAGAGCAAGCATTATTTTATCACAAAAAACTAGAGCAGAATTGGTTCATCCAAGTGGGAGCTACGAGTACGACACAACAAATATAAATACTAAAGCATTGTATGCATTGTAGCATTACAATTATGTTTTGGCGGGAAGAGTTAATAAATAGACATAACACCAAAATATTACAAAAAAAATGATTTAATCCTAAAAAATACATGCAGTTCAATAAAAAACCAAAAAGATGTACTATTGAAATGATTCAATCAAATATGATCGTATACTTACGTATATTATGGTTATACGTTGTATATTAAGCCGCTGGTATAAAAAAGGCAAGACGGCCACTTCCACTCGCGGCGAAACCAGTTCGCTTCCGATACGGAAGCGAGGCTGCGGCGCGCTGTGGGCAGGTTTTTCACCAACACGTCCATAACTCACCTCTTGGTGCCATAAATCGTTTAGAAGCCTTTACGGCGGTTATACATGTATCGGTTTCTTTATGACAAGGACATCATACATACAAGGACGACTTATTAAATAGTAATGACTATTATAGTACCTATAGTTTTCAGCATTTATGTACATAGATTTTTTTTTAGTTTTTCAAACTATATATAGTTATATTTTTTGTAATATATTGCATATATATAGACTGTTTAGAGTAAAAAAAAAAAAATACAAAAAAATACAAAAAAGATACAAAAAAAAGGAATCCAAAAAAATAAAAGAAAACCAATGTGTCTTGTAAAATATGTAAATATTGTATGTAGGTTTGTGTTATATGTATAATGATATACATATATACCTAAACACTCACTTGTTGGGGCAAGTGGTGAACCCGATAAGCCGGGGGTGCACTGAGTCACTGCTCCTTCGTTTATGATGGTTCGCCATTTGGCTGGAAAAAGGTTCTTTGTTTGTGATTGTTTTAGTATCGGAATGTATGTATGTATGTAGGATGTAAGAACCTGTAATGCTATTTATTTATTATTTACATTATTGAAACGAACAATAAAAAAGGTGAAATTATTTACCGATCAGATGAATAAATAAAGCAAACTGCGTAAGCAATATGTTTAGTCTAACAATGTCTCTGACATTCATTGTCGGAGGAAGTATAGACGGAACAACAAAAAAGAAAAAAAAAAAGGACGACTTATTAGCAAAAACCCTACTACGCTTACGTTTGATTACGCCATGCCTGACTGTTACACATAACGTACCTTCATGTAAGACAAATAAACCAACGTCTATTATGAGCAGTAGAGCAAAGCGCACATGGTATGCCTATGGATGGAAGATACCTGCAGAATAGTAAGGTACAAATATAACGCGATATCTCTGCATGCTGTATGCTGAGATTAGTAGAATAATCGTAAGTATAGAATAATACAAATCAACGACTATCATACAATATACGAATTTAATAAGTTACATTACGTCTCTCGGTTACTAAGCCTACGGTTTATTAGAGCCTCTTGATATCAAGCAAATTGAGAGTATCCTAAAAGGATAAAGTTAATTGGACGGTTTTGCCTTTTGGAGGGATTTGAAAAGTTTTGTTTCGTTAAAAACTTTCTTATTCGTCACCACTGTTTGACTGCTCCGTTAGCTTAGTTGGTAGTGGCTCTGCCTTCTAATCTAGGGGTGCGGGTTCGATTCCCGCATGACACAAGTAATTATGAATATTAAAATTTGTAATTACTTGTGTTGAGTCTGGTCGTTTGTATGTATAATAAGTATGTATTTACAAAAAAAAGTATAAATGTATTATATCCGCTATCTAGTACCCATGATACAAGCGTAAGCTTAGTATGGGGCTAGATGGCGCTGTGTGATATGTCCTGAAAACTTTATTTATTTTATTTATTTACTGTTCGCTTCTGTTAGGTTAACTTAATTCTTTCTTGTTCTTTTGTACCTACGAGTACTTTTGGGTATAGTTCCATATTTGTGTCGTGACGATGAGCTGCACTGCGAGGCATAACTACATTTTATTGGCCAATTATCTAAGGGTGCTGGATATTTTACGCTAAATTTGGCACAACGCTAATGTTAAATGTAGATGGTCTACGTTTTGCTGACATAGTCACAAACCACGTAACGATGAACAAGTTTTAAACCCGCCTTTAGGCTTGGCGTTTATACTGGCCTCCAGAACAAGAGCTTGTACAGGCCCAAAGATGGCAGCCCAAACTGTTCATAGGTTCAAAACTCAACTTGGGCCATGTTAATTAGTTTCACAAGGGAGTGCGAATTAGAGGCGCTTTTAGGTCAATGCTCAATATTACACAAAGAACATCTGTAACAGACATACATATCAGAAGAAATCTGTTGGGACCGTATTTACAAAAATAAACTAAATATTTTGTAAATCTTCGTATGTATTCGCAAACCGTAATGGTAGAAATAGTGGAAACAATCAATTTATAGTGACGTTGAAAACTTTTAACAGTAGGAATGTTCACTCTAATACGATAAGAGGAAGAGCACCAAGCTAAAAAATTGCAAGCCAAATAGATATTTAGGCCACCAGATCAGTGGTCTGCAAGACGCAAGACCCCCGCAAACAACCGAACTGTCGAGAGAATTAGCTCACAATACTAATTAGTCATTAGCGGAGTGGAAATAGAGTTACGTCCCGAAGTCGGCTTCCAACACAATTACTCCACATGAAGTGATAATGAAGAGCCATTACTCTAAGAGTTAGTTGAAGTGCCCACTTTCAGCAGAGAATAAGAGTTATTTGTCTAATCCAAAAGTTAAGCAGCGTTATAAGGTAGTGGTGATGAATTAGATTGGATGATGAATCGATGAAGGAAGTATTGGAATTTTAAACCTTGAGTAAGAGCTGGTTAAAAGATTTTCTGTCACATTACACTAACATTATAAAGGCGCAAGGTTGAGCGTGTTGTGTGTACGTGTTTATGACATCTTTACGCTAAAACAGCTAAAACGATGTAGATGACAATTGGTAAGCAGGTAGATTAGATAGATGGACTAACACATAGGCTACTTTGTATCCCAGATTCCGCGGGCAACACCGCGGGGCGCTGCTAGTAACATATGTATATCCATTAAAACTAGCAGACCACAACTATATTATATCCAGCTGTAGCCACACTGCACACGAAGCTCAGATTTTGAGCGCGCGTGGGCGGGCCCTGGATCTCCCAAGAATATTGCCCAATACTCGCCGCAAATAGAATATTTGTCAATAATAATCACGCTAAATATAACGCGATTACAGAATCATCACTAATATGAAAGCGAGAGTTTGTAGTACAATGTATGTAGGTACATATTTGTTGCTAGATTAGTTTCAATCGACTGCAAGAAAGCAAGAAAGGCTTACACTTGGCCATAACTCGCCTGATGTTAAGCACCGTTGTACCACAGTATAAATCACAGTTCTTGACATGGCGTTAGATATCATAATCGCATCTAACAATATTGAACTATTGTAATAATATGATCATTGCAATAATTAAATAAATAATTAGTATCACTACCAACTCCGAATAAAACCAATAGGTATAATAATATGCAATATTATACATATGTGCAAAACGCCTGTGTCACTTTATTTAGATTGCATTTAGCAACTTTGGTAGCGCTTGTAACATGAAACTGTGTAATCAGAATACAGAATGTTTGTAAAATATTTGAGATCAGCAATATTACACATCGTTCATACTTTACATATTTTGTATTTGCTTTTCCACTCATGCAATTGAACAATGCATTTTTTTTTAACTTTTATTATAATACGGAGATCAGGATATCAACTAAGATTGTTTTAAATACAACATGTTTCTTAATTAAGTTTAAAATTCACTTTGTCTGATGATTATCATAAGATCTGATAACTTTTTTACTCTGTGAGCGATATGCTACAGAACAAAAGTTATCACGTCTTGACTACATAATTTTATATAAAAAACTTTTTGCAAATAACTAATACGCGTGTGTCTCGTATTACAGAATGGTGACGTCATCGGAAGAAATAGAAATGATGCGGAGAGGGCGTTGCAACTAAAGGCAGATATATATGTATACGTATATATATACGCAACGGAAGATAGGAAATGAAATAAACATTTGTATACCTACATAGGAAAAGGAACATAAACCAATGAAAATTGTTTGAACTAAATAGTATTTTGTGGCTGTTTAAACGTGTTTTCGAAGGTGAACACTTATCGGAAGAATCTTCCTTTCAAAGATGTCAAATGTGTTGTATGTTATGATGCCATTGAGGACTTTTTTGATTGGCTACTTTTCTTAGGGATAAATATTAGACAGGAGATTTTTTTAGCAGTGTTGTAATAGTATGGTTACACTTATTGTATTCGAATAAATACAACCGATAACAAATACAAATTACAAAATTCGTTTATTTGACGTAAATAATCTACAATAACATGTGAATCCTCTGACCTCGTGGTAGCCGTAAGACTGTGTTACGTATGTTATAACATGAGCATATTGAGCATGTAATACATACAAACTTATTAGTTATTATTAGCTCATGTTTACTACGAGTATAATCTAAGAAATAGTTCATTAGAAATATACCTATATATATTAGATTGGCACAGTTTCCTTCCCTAATCCCGCTACAACAACAGGGCTGTATAAATAGTTAATTGTCATAAATATTGAGGCTATTTGCAGAACGTTACGTGATTCACGTTATACAGGGTTATAGACGAAACTTTAGCTATATTGTAGAGCCACAGGTAGAGCTTAGCCACAGAACAGAAAGAGTTTTTTACTTATAAAATGTGTTGGGTCTGTAACCGGACTTCAAATAATTACTAGTTTACTGAACACTTATCATTAAAGACACCAAAGAAACCACATATTCCTTTTGCAATTGATCATAATTCGACTGATGGTAAGCTTTCATTTTGGTCTAAGAACGTGTTTGCCAAGTAAGTACCGATTCACTTTCGCTTTGTAGATCGCTCGATTGTAATCCATGGGGAACATGTAGTCTGTCTTCTATTACTAGAAAACGGATATAAAATCGCGGGGAACAGGAAGTCAGGCATTAATAAGTTCAGGGAGTCAGTCAGTAATGGATATAATACCTACGTGAGGAAAGAGTAACCATGAACGACAACATTCTTGTTGTAAGTCATTGCAGTTCGATAGCCAAATATCGCGACGTATTATCGGTTAGTCATAGATTCATCGCACCGGGAGTCATACATCGATTGTTCTCACGTGCCATTGTCGCGTTAATAATGTTTGTACATAGACGATGTGACTAGGCTGGTGGGAAATAGAATACATAATGCATTTGCCTAAATAAGTATCATCATCAGTCCGTTATCGCCTACTGTTGAGCAAATAAGTAGGTACTAATATACTTTTTTAAAGTAGGTACCTACATCAGTTTGATGAAATAACAATGGCATGTACTTGTAGAAAGATATGAAAAAGTGGACATTAAAAAAAAAGATAAAAAAAAAAGTTAAACAATTTTTATTTGCCTTAATACATTTGTTAACATTGTAGGTGTCCCTGGCAACCGCTGTAGGATTCCCTGTGTCGCGGTGCCAGGATTCTTCCGTTGAACAAAAATTAAATTATACAATTGTGTTGATTTCAGTTAAAGACTCAATTGAAAGTTCTTGCAAGTTAAATTCACTTCAGCATTAAGTTGTGACAATGATTGTTAGTTATATTAGTAGGTTTTCTATGTTAATTGTTTAATAGGTAAGTTAGGCTATTGAAATTAAAAGATTGAGGACAACTCCTGCTTGCGTAAGGGAATCATAATATGCATTTACGTATGAGGGAGAAGACTTATGCCCTACAGTAGCTTTGAGTTTTATTATTTCGGATAAAGTTTACGCTCGAACGGAACTCGGCGACCAACAGTGCGTTTTTCTAGAAGAAACCGAGACACTGTTGCCTTAAAGATCGATAGACTTCAAAGATTGTAAACTACTCAATGAATACTCAAGGGACGATAATTTCGGCACGGAGTTCTACAGTTTGACATGAGAAAACTCGCACAGTAAATGTAAACAAATAGAGAAAACTATTAGAAAACACAGTGACAAGCCTTATTTACTTATCCTAACTGAATTTAGATACATTAATTCACCTTGGCCTAGCTCTATCTCTGGATGCCAGATCCTTAGCTCTTAAGGTCCTTCTTTGTGCAAAATTATTAAAACTAGGTTAATTCCAAAAGTGCCTTGAATCTATTTCGGCTTGTGTGTTAATTCCAAGAAAGTGTTGGATGTTTGTTTGTGATGTTTATTGCGTTAATGTTAATGTTGGATGTGTTACGAACTTGACACGGTGGCCTCGGAGCGGTGGCGAGGTCTTTGGAAGATTCACGTTTTAATCGCGACATTGGAGAAATGTATGTTTTATCCGAGTTAGTGTACAGTTAGTTTGTACAGTAGTTATACTCGTACCTGTAAATAATAATTAAAAACTTTATCATAGGTAAAATGTAAATATACAAGTATTATTTTTTATTATCAGAATAGGTACCAAAAGAAATTTCTGAATTCTTAGTTTTGTTGCATTGTTATTAGACTGGAAAGTTTTGTCAGAGTATAAAGTGTTTATTTGTGTCACAGTCAGTAGATTGTGTTGAATTTACACACACGCTTTTAGCCTTAGTTTTTTGAAGACTAATAGTTGACAGTATAGCTCTGTTAGCTTAGTTGGTAGTGGCTCTGCCTTCTAATCTAGGGGTGCGGGTTCGAATCCCGCATAACACAAGTAATTATGCATATTAAAATTTGTAATTACTTGTGTTGAGTCTGGTCGTTTGTATGTATAATAAGTATGTATTTACAAAAAAAAGTATAAATGTATTATATCCGCTATCTAGTACCCATGATACAAGCGTAAGCTTAGTATGGGGCTAGATGGCGCTGTGTGATATGTCCTGAAATATTTATTAATTTTATTTATTTGTTGCAAGACAGCTTATTGTCAGTCGAATTTTAGTCAACCATGCACCTATCATATAAACAGTGGTAGCCACTCCACGCCAGCCAGTGTCGGCGACAAAAAGCTCCCGTGACACACGCGGGAGGAATGCGCGGCGCCCGCGCCGGCACTCGCTGGAATGCTGGACATTATCACCACCCAAATTATACATTATACACATTCTTACCACAATAACACACGTGTATGTAAAGGTTATTAGTTTATATGGAAAGGGAAATACATATAATGTTTTTTATTTATTTAAGTACATAGACCTATTACACTGTTCGAAAGTATTGCTAAAGATCATTAGCCGATCAATATAATATTAATTTATTTTCGTGATATTGCGCGACTAACAAAGATCTAGAATCTAGAAAAACATATTACTTATGTGCTCAAAAACTGAGTGACTACACTAATAACAGATTCAATCTTTACTAAAACTATGAATAAATAGAATACCTACATTTATTTACTGACAGGATTAGCCCTTGCGCCTTCCTGTTATCTTTCTTATTTCCGTTTGTACCTAAGCTTGTAAGTTCTCACTTATCCCATACACTATCGGTCGTATATCAGATCGCTCAGTTCGCGCCATTGTGGCGACTGGCGGAGTCATTGTTCCCCGTATCGGTTGCACAATGACACGCGATCAACCATTGTGGCGCTGATAACGACACTATCAATATCTGCAGTTAGTGTTAGGTATCGGGGGTAGCCTAAACATGGAACTTCGGAAGCAGTACTGAAGTTCTTTACATTTTACAGTAAAGGAATTCTTCAGCAGGTCGCGTGAAGCAATATCCGCCCAAGTGGAGTGACATGGGTCTAAGTAGATAAATACCTGCAGGGTGTTTCACAAATTCGGATTCCAAAATTTGTGAAACACCCTGCTGTACTGGAAAGAAACTGGGTCTCGAACCAGATTGCCAGAATACATGTATGTGATTTGTTCTTTAAAAGTGGTAGCTAGGCTAAACAGGAAGTACCTAACTACTGTGCTGTGCTGAACCTATATGCCCTCAGAAAAACACAAACCAGACATTCATGTGATATTTATGTAAAAACAAAGCAGTCCTGATGACAGAATTTAACTTCCCATTTGCAAATTTCACACACATGACTGCTCCAATGAGGTTGCAATGCATGCTCCACCTTCAAGCACAGTGCTTGCTTTAGGTAACATGGTAAATAAATGCCTCTCTAACAATAAATCTTTTATTTTTTATGTTTTTTATTTTTTAACTTAACTGATCTGAAGATTTAATTTTGTGGATGATATCATTTATACTTAGTTTATGTGAGTTGTAAACCTCTAGGCCAAAATGTAATTGAGTAACTGCATACAAATTATACTCTTTAATTAATAAAATAAAAACAAATAATCAATGACTACTAATCAAGAGTTAAGAACTTCTTCAGCAGTGGTTTGGAAACTGGTGAGTACATACATTTTTACATATAAAAACAACATATAAAAAGACCCATAACTTTGCATCATCATCAGCCTGTTATCGCCCACTGCTGAGCATAGGCCTCTCTTCTTGTACACCACTCATCCTGGTCCTGCGCAGATTGAATCCAGGTGCTCCCTGTGGTTATTCTAATGTTGTCAACCCACTTCATTGGTGGGCAACCTCATAACTTTACATAGGCAACACAAAATACTTTTACTTCCTCAGTAGGTACTTACATACAAAAATGTATTTATTTATAAATGAAGTGAACATTATTAGTAAACAAAGTGGATTAGCTTATCTGACATTGTAGTCCCTCTGTAGATAAAGAACAAAGTGTTAGAATATGCCTCATTGACAGAGGATTCCATATACATATATTGGGTGATATTTTAAATCACACATTCATGTTAGCCTTGTCTGGATTTTTTAGTAGTGTTCATGAATACACTACACTACCTTATTTATGTATATTTATATCTCTTACATATTATAATAGTATAATAGAGAACCACTGCTAAAAATACAAATAAAAATCCTTCACTGTACCTACATATGTAAGAAATTTACACAATACACAATATCTGAATAAGTTGAATTAGAAAATCATTTTTATTCAAAGAATACCATTACCAATAACTTTTAAGTAAGTATAAAGCTGTAACACTTGCATTGCAATTTTGCAACACAACAAGATCAGAGAATTTAATGATTAGTTAGTGTATTTCTCAGTATACAATTAACTTTATGGAGTCACATATTGTAATAGATTTTTGTAAAAATGGCAAAAAAATTGGCCCTAAATGGAATTTTCCTACAATTTACTATTGAAGGAGAAATATGAGATGTTTAGACCACTCATATTCCTCAATTTCATTTAAACAATTCATATTATAATTAATATAAGGAAGTTGGTAAGCATATCCAAGATAATACAAATAGAGCAATTAGAAACAACAAACACAGTGACTGATAACATCACCACTTGACAAGTTCATTGGTTGGACCTACACCTTCATATCTACTCACTGTTTACTAAATGAGCCCCAATTTTTAACTCATACTTGATAGTTTAAGCTTTGAGTTTGTTTTTCATTTATAAATTGTTTAGTAAAACTTCAGAATGGAAATGAATGTAATTCTAGACAGATTAGTGAGAGACACTAACAAAGTGAAATAGCATGGGTACTAACCTTGTTGTGGGGCAGCACGATGAAGGCGCCGCCGCCAGCCGACTCCACGATGATGGCCAGGAACTTGGGGTTCACCGCACAGAATGTAGAGTCCCATGAACTCTTGGAAACTCTAATGTTGTCATAGCACTGCTCCCGCTTCAGGGCCTGCCCGTAAACGTGGCGGAACTTTGAACTACGGACCACTCTAAACGACATCTGCAAGCCCAAACACCACACACTTTAACAGTAATAACAAACAAACTATTTATTCCAACAATTTCACTCTGTAACATAACCTATACGCTCCTACTGTGACCTATATTTTGACACAAATATATAAAATCAAATCCACTCACGTTTTAAATAAAAAAATATCTAGTATTAATTAAACTAATAAATACGATGAAAACATTTGAATAATAAAACTTTATTTGAAAATAAAAACTGAGAGCTACTAAGGATCGAAGGGAGGACGGTTGGGAAAACGAGCAAACTCCATATTTGGTAATGCCTGTGGCGACTACCAAAACTTGTTGATATCTTGCAACAATGAATGATATATGTATTAATTTATAAAGAGAATAATGTTGTCGTAGCTGTGTCTATTAATGAAACCAATAAAATTATTTTAACAACGACGAGAAAAGGGGAAAATAAAATTCCTATTTCGATAATTTTATTTTTTCATGAACGCAGACAAGGTTTGTCAAAATAATGTCAAAAGTGACAGATTTAAGACACTACGTGGTTGCGTTCAGGAATAATTCAGCAAATAAATATTTGTTTCTTGTTGGCACAATACTTTGAATATTTACCGATAATAAGCTAGAAAATTTATTTTAAATCATACCTTCTGAGCATTTGGTTTCGCTTGAGGAGGCGCGTGATAACTATGACACCGTTCACGTCCTACGCGCTTTTTACAAGGAATTTTAATATTTCGTGGACTAGTGAAACTATTGTGGCGTTTAGTTTCCTGGAATAAACAAAATTAATTAAATTTAAGTAATTAAAAGAAGAATCGTCATGCTAGACATAAGCTGGAAAGGATGATCTCATCAAGTCCCTGAAGTTCTTTTATTTATTTTGTGACTGAAAGGTAATCGGAGGTATGCACATAATATCTTAAACGTTTAAGATATTATGTGCATACCTACGATTACCTTTTTTAGGATTTAGTTCAAAAGAACATGGTTTTAATGGAATCTTGTCAAAATTTTATGAATCAATGTATAAGGCAGTTTGGTTATTGCTTACCCCGTCAACTTCCATTTCACTCATTTTCACACTTCATAGAACCAAATTTTTCAACAGTTTCAATAAATTAGATCGACCGTAAACTTTGAATATCTAGTCAAAGACCGTAAATTTATTATTCATCAAATAATTTATTCAACGTAGCAGATACGTGAGCAAAATGAATATCCAATGACTCGACTATAAGATCGATCAAATATGGAATATAATATTTATGTAAAATATAGTTTTATTTCAGTGTAAAGCGGGTAGTTTCGAAATGCTCGAAAAGGCATGAATAAATGTGTTCCGCAGAAGCCAATTAAGAAAAGTTGAAATGTGTTTGTCAAAGTCAAATCTCTTGTCTTCTGTTTTGTCTGTCAAGTTGTCTGTCATTTGAAAACAGTTCATGAAAAAGTTGTCGCGATTTGTTTGTCTCAGAAGGTCTCAGAAAATATTTTATAAATAAATTTTATCAACAATATTCAGTGAATATTATGTTTTAAACAAATTGTGTACAGACCTATTAGAAAAAATCTTCAAAATGTGGTTGACAGAGCTTCATTCGCACAGGGTAAGCTATACTGCGGCCATGTAGCTTTTAGCCCATAAACTGGCCACTTATGTCTTTTTTATTTTAGTCCTGACTACTTACCGCGTAATAAAAAAAGTTCTTTGATTATTTTATATCACCACTCATCTATTGTGAAGGTCTTTCACATGATAGAATTAGTTTCTAGAGTTCCTCACCATCATGTGTGTAAAAAATAAAATATCCAAAAAGACGACAATTTATTGACCTAGAATATCCTGCTGCTTTCTTCCATTCCCCACAGCAGCAGGTTTTCATTATTTTACGTATTTAAAACTTATAATGTTGGGATAAGTGAATAACCTACAATACTTATAATAAAAAAAATATGCTTATTACTTTCAAGGCTTTGGTTTGTCCATATTATATTTTTCACAACCTAAGTAATTCGAATTAGGAATTAATTACTACTGAAAAGGAATACAATAGGTACATATGTATCTTTATACATAATAAAGAGGAGAGAGCTGTTGAAGCTGCTAAAGTAAATTACATAACTAGAATATGTATAAGTTAATAAGTATATGAAATTAAAACAGATGACAATATTTGTTTGTATGGTTTAAAATATAAAACATACAATATCATAGGTAATACTTAGTAGAGATACCTAAAGTTTAAATAACTTTCAGTTTAGGTGTGTGTGTGTGACATACTTTCACTATTATTATGTGTATGAATTAAAAAGAAACCAAATGCATCTGATGTGTGAAATGCTAATATAGCTTCAAATCTGTTCATTATGCAGAGAGAATAGTATAGATCGACAAGCATGCCTCTTGTGTGACGGTAAGCAAAATGCCGATCAGATAAAAAAAAAAACCAGGACATTGCACACATCACCATCTAGCCCCACACTAACAAACACTTGTGTCGTGGGTACTAGATAACGGATATAATACTTATATACTTTTCTTTTGTTAATACATACTTCTTATACATACAAATGCCCCTAGATTAGAAGGCAGAGCCACTACCAACTAAGCTAACAAGCCAGTCGATCTTATTATATTTTCTGATAACAATTTTACTTAGATTTTTTTATTACTGCTGCTTTTCTTCATGTCTTTAAAATTTTAGGGTTTACATCTTATTGCATCATTAGTGGTTCATAAAATTGACATTAAAATTGAAAAACTGTAGACCTAATATGTAGTGTTTGCAGTATACTCACTATCAAAAACCAGGTACAGTTTTCAAAAGCTACCATCACTATAATTTCTAGCCAATCATGTGCCAATGTCATGTTAAAAAATTGTAAACAACACTCAAGATACTATAATACTACAGATTTACAAATGACATGTTTGGATAAAGATAACATGACTTGCAGATAAGTTATATTGCAGAATACACTCTTGTCATTTCTTACAATAGATAGGTTTTTTACAGTTTTATAGTCAGGAATTTGACTGTCAGGTCACCTAAAGCAATATCTGCACAAGTGAATGCTGTAAATTGATTTAAAAGAAGATGTGCTTTGGTCTTGAAAATAATTTTAACTCAAAATAGTATCATTTCCGACATGTTTCTTATTAAAATGAAGCTGAAAAAAACACATACAATCTGAGTAAGTAAATAAAATTCTGTATAAACAGCAAATTTCAGATAAGGGTTTAATCTATAGAATAATAAGTTTATTGAAAACATAGCCAGCTATAGTAAAGTGTTTGACAATTTTAGATTTGACTTTATTGAAAAAACTATCACACAAATATGTGAGAAAAATAATGTGAGTGTGGATTTTTGTGACAATTTCTTTATTTGGTAAAGTTAAAGGCTACTTTTTATCCCCGATTAAAGTGTGTAAATGCAGAGTGTCACTACTTATCAATAGTTCAAGTCAGATTATTTTAAACTCTAGTAACATGTGAACAAAGACCTAATTCCAAAGCAGATGTTTAAACTGTATGCAAAAAGTGATGATCAAAGTGAATCATGGCAGATCTCAGGTGTAGTGTAATAAATATTAGCAGTGTGTGAGTCAGATACCATCTGGACAATGTAGAGGCAAGTGTTTAGGTAAACTGCTTTACATATAGGTACAGTAGTGTAGGTTGACTTTGTGTAGTTAGTACTATTTAGTCTTCTGTTTGTACTCTGTATTGTATGTCTCTGTTATACCTAGGTGGCTGATACAATTTTTAAATGAAAAAATGAAATGAAAATTATTTATTTGCGACAAGAAATTACGTACAAACTCATTCAGGAAAGTAAGTAGTTTACCACTTTGCATTTACATTAAGAACTTATGTGAAAGGGACAGGAAAGTTTTAAATCAATTGACGAATTTAAGCTATATTTCCATTTTTTCTTCTACAGTTTTTACTGTTAATTTGACTTGTTAGTGATTAAGTACCTACGTATTGTAATGTTGTATAGATAAACTTGGTGTAAAATCTTTTTTGTATTCTGTAATAATTTTGGTGTACAATAAGAATAAACTGCCACACATTGGTTTGTTTCTATATATAAGTGTAGGCTGCAGAAATGCTTAACATCAGGCAGGCTATAGTCAAACGTAAAACTATCCCACGTAAAAAAAAAATACATATGCCAATGAATTGTTTGACAACTTCCAAAGAGCCAAAGATTATCTAAATTGATAGCTATGTGTATTGTTCAGTTTGATTGAATGCTCAGTTTTGCCTTGTAGATATTATTTCAAATGCAAAATTGCCTGTATCCTCTGTTAGTGAGCTATATTATATTCATTTGACCTTTGATGGACTATTGACCATTACAGTGCATTTTACACGTAGGAAAAACATACTTATGTAATAAGGATTAATATCCAATTATTTGATAAGCATATAAAAGTGTCGGTAACACTATCTGAATCAGAATATTCCATGGTATAATAATATAAGAATATTCCAATATGAATTATAAATTTGTCATCCTTAAATTTCTGGAAACATAAAACCTGGTATACAATAGGATATATTTGCAGGTTCCTTATTAAAATTGGTTAATATATTTATAAAATTTAAGTTAATTATTTTTTCAACTGTATAAACATACGGCCTGTTAGATTAGTTGGTAGTGGCTCTGCCTTTTAATTTAGGGGCTGCTGGTTCGATTCCCGTGTGACACAAGTATTTATGAATTTTAAAATTTATAGTTACTTGTGTTGAGTCTGGTCGTTTGTATGTATAATATGTATGTATTTACAAAAGAAAAGTACATATATAAGTTTTATATCCGTTATCTAGTACCCACGACACAAGCGTTTGCTTAGTCTGGGACTAGATGGCGATGTGTGAAATGTCCCGGAATTTCAAAACTTTAGAGGTTAACTTATTTTCTCTCCCACCTGCCATCTATTCCTGTATGTTTCAGCAAAAGCACTTCAAGTCGGTGCTGGGGCTGCTCTCGCTGCTCAACGTGGCGTCGCTCGCCACCGCCGTCAACCTGGTCGTCGTGCTCAACCCACAAGACAAGTTAGTTTATTTTATTCATAACTAGCTGGCCCGGCGAACTCTGTTCCAGCTTAGAGGCAATGAATAAGCAGATTTTATTCAATTCAATTTAAAAAATAACCGGGATAAAAAGTGTCCTATGTCCGTCTTCTGGTTCTAAGCTATTTCCCCACCAATTTTCAGTTAAATCCGTTTAGCCGTCCTTGAGTTATAATTGTTGTAAACTAACACCAATTTATTTTATATAATAATATAGATATATTCAGCCATTTGACCATGTCACCTAAATCATCAATTAATCAAATCAACATTGTTGTTCAAGGAGCATGCCTTGTTCGTTTTCTTATCGAATGAGAGTGGCCAACTCTGGTGTCGAGGGTTTATCAAGCTGCCCTAAGCCACTGACATGGTTTAACGACTGCCGTACTAGACAAACAGCCGGGACCTACAATGAAGCGCCCAAAATGGAATGCCACTTTTCGGTCACACATCCAAGGACTGACCGAAAAGTGGCATGCCTATACTGGAATGAATGCACTTGTATTAATCATTGTCAGAAGCACATAAGATGACTGAGAAGTTAATCGTTGAAACGAGTAATATCTATCTAGGATTTTGCAAGATATAATATAAACTTCCTCTCTTGTGGTCATGAGACAAATTACAAATTTATACACGAGGTCACCGCTCGTACCTGTTATCTGATATGTAATAATGCCCCCAAGTTTTCTTTCATTCCTTAGTCAAATCCAAATAGTCGCTTATCATCAACTTTTCTATCCTCAAATAGGCATCAAATGGCCGCCCGTTTCCTCTCCCGCAGCTCATAATTATGACAAGTCAAGGTCGTGCGATGGATCTGATACCGCGATCTGATAGCGCTGTTTAGTGCCGTTTTTAATTAATTATGAATTCGAGGCTTTATGTTTCAGTAGAGGTTACTTTGTTACTCTTTCAATAATACATCATATCATACTATTGTATAATGTTAAAAAGCGAAAATATGTTTATTGATTTCTTTGTTAGTCTATTTGTTCTTCTTACACGCCGCAACATAGCGACGCATCTTCCTGATTTTTGGAATGATAATAATAATAATAATAATAATTTAATTTATTCACACAAAAATCCTTAGACTAGTATACATCATTTGTACTTAAAGAAAATTGGATCAGACAGGGTATATAAAAAATGGGTAAATGATGTTGACTGTGATCCCCACACTAGGTTACCCTGTGTCGTGGGAATCATGCTCTTTGAAAAGGAAATATCTAACCATAAATGATAGGAAACTATCATATACATGATATTATATAGGATCTGAACATATATATATATATATATTTTTTTTGATTAGTAAGAAATACAGGAATAATTACAAGATTATCTAAACAGAATGGACCAATTTCAAGCAAGTAAAAGACTGACTAAAACTATTTGCTACTAGCTATAAAATCTAAATCTAAGTATTAATATTATTTTGATACCTATATATGGCTTCGAAAAATATTGAGGATAACTAAAACTTTATAACAATATATAACTAAGGTTGTCTCAAGGATGGGATAGGAAGGGATGGCAGGTAGATCATATTTATTGTAGGTAAGATAATATTAAAAGAGGGAATATTTATGAATATTGTGTATTTATGAATAGTGTAGGTACACGTATAAGTGCTTGTGTGTATGTATATGTTAAACTGTGGTTGCCGGTAAGAAGTGTAAGTGAACAGTTGAAAGTTGGAATTTAAGCTTTGTATAATTATGTACGTGCATACATACACTATGTTGTGGTATTTGTCAAGTCCGGTTTAAACGTTTCCCGCGCGCACCCATGAATGGCGCTTGCGTTCAACTGTAGTTACGAGTGAAGTTCGCTCCGTGTGGAGTCAGACAAAAGGAGCGAGTTATGCAAGCATGATGGTAATAAAGAACCCTGACTGTGACATGGGCTACTTGATATCCAGATACAACGCAAGTGAAACCGTGGCATTTCACTAGTTAAATAATTATTTTAATAGTTTATGTTTGTTATCAAAGGTCAAAGAAGCGTAGACCCTGGATTATAAACTACTTTTCAACCCAGATGAACGTAACTCCGCTTGATGCCTGTCTACACACATAGAAGTATGTAGGGCTGTTTGCTTGTCATCTAACACAAGTGTACTGTGAAGTTGGGTAACCGCGACCCATCTTGTAAATAATTAATTAGTTGCCTTATTTTACTAGCAGTGACTTAGTTTATTTATATTCTGAGACGCTACCTAAGGTTCAGCTCAGGTGGAGTGGTTGTTATCACTCGATAGTCGATGTTATGTTCAGGTAAAAAATGCAGTTGTGTAGCTGCGTGCCTTTTATATTTATCTTTTCATTATCATTGGGTGCCGTCGTCATATTGAAGTTCGTAGGTCAGTTGGCAAAACTACTCTTGCGATCCCATGCTGCTTCTTTTAGATGATTTAGCTTTTGCGTGGGTCAATAATTAATCCAATTTGCGGTTTTGCATGTTTGTCAACACAAAGGAAGGTACCAGAGTCGTTTCAGGTTAGAGATCCTTAGGGTGGTAGGTATGTAAACAGTTAAATACTTTTTGAGAACAGAGTTCAATATACTTAAACAAAACTTAATCGTGCTAGTACTAAATAAAAAGCACTGCTTCTGTTTTAATTTACTAAAGTCCAAACTTTTTACACACAGGTACAATCCCTCAGTCCTCGTTACAATAACATTTATATGCGCACTCTTATCGGAAAGTTAATTAGAATTACGTTTAATTATACCTACCTAGATAGCGGCAGGCTGTTTGCGGATCGTGTGTTGCTGTTACTTCGTATTTAGCCATGAGAAGAAATTATCCTACTGCTGGGCATAGTCTCTGTACTTGCTGCGTCGAACTTGTGCAGATCTAATTGTGACCAAACAATGAACTATTTCTAACTCACATATTGGCATTATGATCCTATCATTTGTTTGCTGAGGTTTTTTGACGAGGCGACGGAATTGAATCTGAAACGAGGCTGCCGGAGCGCGATTTGCATTTTTATGACAGACTCTTTTGCGATTACAATCGAGGCGATTTATGTATTGTACGACACTCCTTTGACGAAACTTCGCACATTTGAACCATAATGTACTATTGGTTTTAAGTAACCCTGTATATGTATCTTATTTCCAATCACTTCCAATAGTCAGTTCGTATTACAGTTTCTGCAATGTAGGTAGGTGGGTATGTATGTATATAGGTACGTCACGCATGGCCAACCTGATTTGTCCATACATGCCTAATGACCAACAATTATTGCTATGATAGCTGCCCAATAATTTTTATTTAATGTTACCTATATAAAAACATAAATATTATTGTTACTGTCCATTGAATTTGCTAATGTAAGAAGCGTACCGAAAAATAATATTGTGCAAAAATTAGATACATTTTAGTTATTCGTATGTTTGCAGAATTTTTGTAAATCCCCATTGCTTTCCGTAATTCACAAAACTAAAATTTTAAGATATTTACGTGTTTCAGATAAAGCTATAATTATTCTCAATGAGATACACAGACAAAGAAGTACTTAGCTATTCTTGATTAGTATATCACGATTCTCCATAGAAAATACTATAGATTAGGTACTTTTGATTTTACGGTACGTTGAATTAGAAATATAACACTGCTATTGTCAATTTATCAAAGCACCTTATACACTCCTCGCTTTATTTGGACTATAACCGCCGTAAAATTAAAAAGGTTTTTCATTCGACTCGTGTATGTTTTTTTTAAATATGAGTATAAGTTTTAGTCCATGTTGCATCACCAACCAAAACACAGTTATCAAAGTTTAATCTCTGACGTAAGTAAGTTGGTAAACACACAAATTAGTTTGATGACGGATTGTTGTTCTGAATTTCGTATCACAGTGAGTGAGATGATATGTAGAACATTTTAAATAACTACTAAACATTACTTTCACAACATAAACGTCTGTCTTTATCTTCTATACATATAATAAAGCTGAAGAGGGTCTGGACATTGAAGATATTTAAAAAAAAATGTTTGTTGATACTTCGAGCGTTCCAGCAACTTCTAGAAATGTTGTCTGTTTATCTGTGTCTCTTTTTATTTAAGCACTCTTCACGCAAAAACGGCGGTACAGATCATCATCATTTTTGGTATGTAGGCACTATGAAGTCTTAGGAGTATCATAGGCTACTTATTATCCTGAAATAATGCGAGTGAAGTCGCGGGCGGCCACTAGTAGTAAATATGTAGTTCGAGTTTTAGACTGGCAGATGGTAGTTTTAGATCGGGGAACCTATATTTCAACACGTAATCTTCGTCACGGAAGCTGTCAGGTGTGAATGCCACATTTATATCATACATCATAGGCCTCTTAGTACCTACAGGCCTTACTAATATTTACTAGTGTTAGATACAGGTTTCAAATGAGTGACATTTGTATGTTTATTTGATAATCCATTCCTAGTACGAATGTTGGAGTCTATTTGTGTTAGTGTGTATGAATATATTTGTCTCATGATAACTTATGCACCCGTCACCGACTATGATAACTCTATCGTCAGGAAGCTCAGTAGGCGTATAGTTTAGGTCAACATAATTAGTAAGTAGGAAGTAATGAGATATAGCCGGGGCCTAATTTATCAAATGAAAATATATACGTATAGGAAGAGACTAAATATAGATTGTTTTAATAGACTCCCACAGGGCTGCGCTAGATTTGTGAGGTGGAATTTTAAAAATAGTCTCGCATTTCTTCGTAGGTCTTATACTAGTTATGCTTAGCCTGTTTGCCTGTGTTAGGCTACTAGAAAATACTGGAGCTTCTGATAAAAAAAAAACATCGAATTGTGTTTGAAATATTATTTAACACTTAGATAAAATTTAACTCAACTTAAAATCTATTTGTAAACAAACAAAGCCCCTTTGCCCGTGACCTTTTAAGTTACGATAACAACAGTACTTCCTATTTTTATCGTTAAAAAAAGCTGGCCATAGTCAAAAGTAAATTCTATAGATACATAACTTGTACATTACATTACTAGTGGATGCCCGCGGCTTCGCAAGCATTGTTTAGGCATAAAAGTAGCTCATGTCACTCTCAAAACCGTATACCAACCATACTAAAAATCATCAATAACCTAGCTCGGGTGTGGCGTAAAATTAATACAAACAGAACAACTAACACTTGTGCCTTTTTGCAATAATGAAGAATGAACAGACCAACACACATCTTCGCCTTTCTATAATGATATGATAAGATGTTTCTTCAGTTACATAAGTGAACAACAATGCATAGTAGATAGGAGAGTGCTCGTGCACTGGCCTTATCTGCAGTGTGGTGGCTACAGGCTATCGCTACGATGTTAATGAATGGCTGGCATGTAAGTTATTTAGTTAAGTTGAAAGTTGACCATTTCCTTCTGAAACTTAACGCCTCAAAATTATACCTACTGGTTTTACATAGTAATTTTATCGAAAGCAGAACTGGCAGAACTCGCATGTCATTTCATAATCTTCTTGTTATGGTAATACGAGTAAAATAAAGCAAGTCGGGCTAAGTTCACTATTTATCGCCAAAAGTTTATTCTTGTTAGTAATATTTGTAAACATTGAGAAAAATCTTTCAGAAGACTTGATAACCTTCCTTAACCTTCTTTATTGGAAGTCGGTTAAAAAGTTCAGTCAAGCCAATAAAAAACTATCAAGTTATCGTTAAAATATGGTTTAGGGTGACTTTTAACCACCAATGAGACTAGATTCAAGATAGCCAAACCGTCGTATCAAGCCACTTAAGGTCACCGTATCGTTGCTTGTCCGTTTGTAGGTAACGTGCGATAAACACGCGACTAGAGAGCTATGGCGACTGAACACGCCACCTCACACCTAGGGTGGCTGATATCTACTTTAAGGGTAGTAGAGCAACCCCAATGCTGGCTACATTTGACATTTCAAACACTATTTGAGAAGCTACTACTTGCATTCAGTGCTTTACGGATCGCATAACTCAGGCTTGGCACAATTGGTTAGCGGATAGCAGTAGGCGAAAGCGAGGCTCGATACGTTCATCGTTCCAGCATAGTGTGCCTCACAATGAAAGACTTGGCTTATGCATAAAAGAGCCATGGTGCTGGGAGAGCTAACCAAGTCTACTCTACACACACGACTTTCATACTTTAGATACTTTGAGACTAAAAGTGTATTTAGCTTCACACTTGAGTCAAGATAAAGAAATGAAAATCTCAATCACATGATATCACTTCTTGCAGCAAATTCACGTGATAGGTAGATGCCTTTACGACTTGCATTCAGTGCTTTACGGATCGCATAACTCAGCCTTGGCATAATTGGTTATCGGATAGCAGTAGGCGAAAGCGAGGCTCAATACGTTCGTCATCCCAGCATAGGGTGTCTCACAACGAAAGCTTTGGCTTATGCATAAAAGAGCCATGGTGCTGGGAGAGCTAACCAAGTCTACACACACGACTTTTTAATTTAGATACTTTGAGACTAACACTGTATTTTGTTTCACAGTTGAGTTAAGATAAAGAAATGAAAATCTCAATATGTTTACTAAACGGTTTTCACTCACGTGTATCGTGTATGTTTTTAGGGTTCCGTACCTAAAAGGTAAAACGGGACCCTATTACTAAGCCTCCGCTGTCTGTCTGTCTGTCTGTCTGTCTCCAGGCTCTCTCAGAAACCGTGATAGTTAGAAAGCTGAAATTTTCACAAATGATGTATTTCCGTTGCCGCTATAACAAGAAATACTAAAAATTAAAAAAAATATATAAAGGTGGCCCCCATACAATAAACGTGTTTTTTTCGTATTTTTTTGCTCATAATTAAAAACGGTAACAGGTAGACGCTTCAAATTTTCACAGAATATTTATTTGTATATTAACTTTCAAAATAAATAATAATATAACAATAAAGTAAAATATATGAAAGGGGGGCTTTCATACAACAAACGTAATTTTTAAGCAATTTTTACTCGATTTTAATAAACAGGTAGAAACTTGAATATTTGTAAGTAAATATTTAGAAATATATTAACTATAAAAATAAATAGCTAATCTAATACAAAAAACTCACAAAATGAAAATAATCCGTGCATCTAAACGTGGTGCGAGCGCCGCGCCGCGGTCGCGGTGTGGTGGTGGCGCGAGGCGTTTGCTAGTTGATTTCTCGTTATTTTATAAACAGAACTAAAGTTTCTAGTATCTAGAAATGTGATTTTCTATTAGATAGTACGGAACCCTTCGTGCGCGAGTCCGCTCGCACTTAGCCGGTTTTTTAATATTAAAATGAATATTTACTTCTTGTTTTTCCAGAATCTCAGTCCGCCGCGGCGGCGCGCTGACCGCGCTCGGCCTCGTGTACTTCATGACCCTGTTCGAGGTGCTGACGATGCTGGCCATGTACACGGCGTGGGGCGCGCGCTTCCGCCGCAAGTACGCGCTCAGCGGCGGCGAGATACTCGACATCATCAACAAGTGAGGGACTTTGTCATTTATTTATATCAGATATTTGATACACGTCACAGAAAAACAAATAAACTTATCAACGCGACTGGGCGAGCAAAGACCCTTCACAACATAAGACTTAGGGCTTACAATGTATATTGTCTTAAGTATCTTCTGAAGCAATCTTAAACATATTGTGCTGACTTAGTTTGTCGTCCAGAGTTCATCTGCTATTGTATAGTAACCTATAAGCCCTAGTTCATAGCATAAATTACAAAGTACGCTTTACTATACTAACCTTGTGAAAGATCAAATAAACGTTTAATTTATTATTATTATTAATCTCAAAGTTTAAGGACGTTACAAAATTACAGTCTGATACGAGATGCCACGGCGTGGTATCAGGGGCCTGGCACGATTCCCGGGCGTGTGTAACTTCTTAAAATGAAGGTTACTGCTATCAACGACAGCCTTACTTTCACTAGACTCTGAAATAATCTAACTGAGTCGTTTCACATCGTTTACAAGTTAGTCGAAAACGGTGAAAATTTCTTGAAAATCTTGAACGACACTACACTTTTTTTCAGTTTTTTTTTGTTTTGTAATTTCTGTGTTTTATGGTGTACATTAAAGTTATATTCTATTCTACACTGTCTCTCCCGCAGAGTGGTGTCAGCAGTGCAGGCCGCGTTCTGCTGCGTGACGGGCGCGGTGGTGTGTCTGTGGTCGTGCACGCGCGACTTCATGCGCTCCTCGCACTACATGTCCGAGGCCTATGCCTGGTTCGGCGCCGCCTACTTCTTCTACGACATATGGTCCATGTATTTGGTGAGTATGATGGATAATTATAATCGCTTACTCTTTTCATGCAAACAATGTAAAGATGATTCGGTTTTAGCAAGATTTAATTATAATAACAACGCAAATCATTAAATTATTACCTAACGTAGGTGTCTTCAAACCTAGAGTAAATAGGCTTCTACTAGGCAAACGTGATGGAACACCTACTAAAATGGAGCTTGTAATCAGGTGGGATGTTGTTCAACATAAGTCTATTCTTTATAATATAAAGAAAATATAATAATAGAAAGACAAGTGTATATAGTGTACATATTATGTACACTATACACACGTCTCTATAGTCGATAGTGGAGCATTCTTGCATTTTTGACTGTAATGAAGCATCCTTTTATTGCAATAGACCTACTCTCTTAATTATTTCCCTTATCATTCCAGGTGCATTTAGAAATGAACGCCAAAGACAACATGAGCTACATTAAGAGCAAGATCCAACGCGCCAAGAACGGGGCTCCAGCACTGACCAGCGCGGAAGACAAGCCAGGCAAGAAGGCGGTCGGGACTTCCTTCTTGGACTACTGCAAGCATGAGCCAGTCATACTGTTCCACCATCTGTTCATTGGAGGGTTCGGGTTTCTAGTCATTGTGGTAAGAATGTACAGTTTGTGGATAACTAAAATACGATCATTACTGATATACATATCTCTTCTATCCGTCAGCGAAATCAGCCAAAAATATGTGAAAGTTAAAAATAATAATAAAGGAAGTGCTATTGACTTTGATTTCCTTTAATTTTTTGTTGGGGTCCTTATTTGCTGTGTAGTTGTATTCTGTTGTATACACTACCAACCAAGCAAACAGTTAGATACATTATGCTGCCTGAATACTCTTAAAGCAGTCAGAATTCCAGATTTTTTATGTGTTAGTTTGCGTTATTTTACCCGTCATCATCATCACTGGGTCGTCCCTAATGGGGAGCTGGTAGGGCCTCATCAAGATTGCTCTCTATAGAGGGGCTGGGATCCGGGGCACGCTGACCCCGGGGAAGTCACGACGAGTCGCTCTGTCCGGCGGCGTTCCAGCGACGGTCGGCGTTGCTCGACGTGGTGATGTTGGTGGTGAAGTGCCTGCCGTGCATTACAAACCCTCCTCGTATGTTCCAGTACCTCCGCGGCTCGCTGGGCGACTGCACGTTCGGGTTCGTGTACCTGATGGAGCTTTCCACGCCCTTCGTGTCTCTGCGCGGCATCCTGGCGCGGCTGCGGCTGAAGGCGGCGCGGGTGTACGTCGCCAACGGACTGCTCATGCTGGCCACCTTCTTCGTGTGCCGCGTCGCCAGCCTGCCCTACGTGTGTCTGCTCTACAGCCGCGTCACGGGCATGACTTACTTCGAGGTAAATGATACTTAATCGACTCTCTTACAAATTCTTCTGCAAAAACAAAGAAAATATATATATATACATATATTTGTGGAACACAAACACCCAAAACACAAGAAACCTAGTGTTTGCTCAATAAAGGTTTTTTTCTTTAGCTTTATCGTTAAACCTTATATAAATTGCTGTTGCTATTTGTAAACCTTCGACCGGCCTCTTTCATATTTTTTCCCTCTGGTCTTATTGCTTTTATAATTATTTAGTACACTAGATCGCAAACTGCTTTGTATGTAGCTAGTTATATCATGCCAGTCAAGACCTATGCAACATAAAAATAGCAAAACAAATATGTTATTCTACTAAAATGTCCTTTCCAGGCGATAAAGTCCCTTCCAACGGGCTGCAAGATCTCCATCGCCGTCCTCATGATGCCGCAGCTGTACTGGTTCTACCTCATGTCCGCGGGTGCGCTCAAACTGTTCCTGTCCAAGGCCGACAACAACAACAAGGTGAGCGACAAGTCGGCCAACGTTACGACTAACCTGTCGGCCAACAAGCTGTCGGCGGGTGACGCGGACAAGCGCAGTTGATGCCGCCGTCGCCGCGGCAGGACCCACGGCAAACATATACCAAAGTCTTAGGGCGTGCGACGGAGACGGCGGTAAGGGGGAGGTGAAGAGAGATGGGTGTATCTATGTGTGAGATAGATAACTAAATAAAGTTTGCATTTGGTATTGAAACTAGTCGATATTTCGCAGAGATACAAATGGGATAGCCGTTTTACTGTCGGGTGCGCTCTGCCTTTTAAATCCTGGTCACGGCACCAATATTTAGTAATACCCCTTACTTAAAATACTATATTATTTATGAGTGTCTAAAATTTAATTATAATAAAAAAAAAACAGGTTTTTCTTTATTATAATTTGACCATTCAGATATCTTGTATTATAATATCTCTCTCACACTTACTAAATGCCTACATCCATCTCTCTAGTGGACGAGTATGACCGGTGCTTATGCGAGGGAAGCAGGTTCAAACGAAATGTTACTCTATTGTACGTGTATTTACGTGTTATATTACTGTGTATTTATTGCGTGCGCTAGAAAGAGGTAGATATATGACTGTGTAGGAACATTAGATAGAGACGAACGATTGGTGGGTAGATGTTTTTTAAATCTTATTGTTGACTAGTTGCTTCGGGTTAAAGTTAAATTTTAAAGTAAGTAAATGTAAGTTCTGAACTGTTCAGACTCCATTTAGCCCCAAATTAATAAATATAGTTTGGGTGCTACAAATATTTCAAACTATTAATAATTTACGAATGCGCAGAATGAACAAGTCGACTAAATTTGCGTTTCATGCAAATATTAGAAGACTCATAATTTCTAACATTTTCTTCCAGTTTTACTGTGGAGCAGCTTGTTTCTATTGTTGTTATTTATTGACTTGTATTTTATTTATGTATGTATCATGCTAACACAGACGAATTAGTGCATTGCAATATCTTTATTGTACAACAAATGATCTGTTTCCATTTGTTTCACGAATATATTAGATCTTTTTGGAATCTCTTCGAAAAGTTCTAACAAAAAAGTTTTTGTAATTAAATTTTTATTTAGTTGAATTGTACATTTATTCGTTGGCATTTATTTTTGTTGTTTTTGATTATTAATGCTTTATCAATTACTACTGTCATAATTACATTACTTTATAAATAATTATAATCATACAGAGTTAGAGGTGACGCATTTTTTTCATACAAGTGAAATACATTGTTTATTAAACAAAACCGTTAAACATGATAAGATTATTATTTGAAATATTATTTATTTTAGTTATTCAGTAACTCTGTAAAACAACATGCACAAAAATGGTGCATTTCAATATTTCGCACTTTTTTAATATTATATAAAGAGTATATTTATTTTAAAGGTTTGTTTTCAATCGCACAAAGAGTTTTACATTTTCATATATAAATAGCGGTGAAAGTCCTTATTCAAAGTTGTTGAACCGACAAAATCTTCGATATTTTTAATTTCATGAATCATATAACCGTACATAAATCAATATAAAACAGATTCAGCCTAAACAACGATTTCAGATAAAATGCTTAACACTATCTACATATTAATTTATCTTTTTAGCTTTTATTTTGATTAATCTTTCAAAAGTATAAATTCATCTTAGTATTTGCTAAAATTAATTTGTAAGTGCTTTATAAATTATCTCGGCCGCTGCTATAAATCATCTGGCAAGATGTAAAAGACCTGTAATATGTACATACTTGTAAATTATAGGTATAACTATTATTATATACAACGTGTTACTTACTCACACAGTAGACATATTGTGTGGACATATAAATATATATGCAGTGCGTCATATCAAAGAATCTGTTTATGGGACCTATGAAATCCAAAAAAACAGTACTCAAATCAGCTTCATTTATGAAACAGTTGAATTTCGCCATTTCTAGATGTGTTATTATTAACAACACTCGGTTTTGATTCAAAGATATGATAATCATAATCACCAATGTCATATGATATACTGTATGCGCACTTTAAAAATAACCACTACTTAATATGTGTATAATAAGTAACACGTTGTTTTTAATAACAAAAAAGTCGTAAAATGTATAGAAAAAGGTGCCATTTGAGTCCCAAATGTAAAACGATGGCCCCAAGACGTCGCTAGCACGTAGTTACTGTAAGATGGCGTTTACAAGCGAGATATGTTTGCTATTCAAAATATACAGAAATAGGGAGAGGAATCCATTAGTGAAAATCCCAAGTTAGAATTCTACAAAAAATATTACTCAAATGTGAAAATAACCGACAATTTAGCTTTGTTGTTTGTATTTATTTGCCATTGCCGGTTTAAGAGTCAGAACAAGTGTAAAAATAGAATCACTGATGGCAAATATATGTCGATTCTAAACGCTTTAATATTTACCGTTTCTTTATGTCGAAAATAGAGTTGAAATATATAATTTTTAGCCTCTCGACAGGTATATTGCATACTACGACAATGTTTGACGATGGTTTTAGTGTTTTGTCTCTTTCCCACATTGATAGTTTTGAAAAAGAGTGAAAGAGACAAAACACTGATCAAGTAATCATTTGTATATTGAAAAATTCAATGAATCCTGAGTGGAGCATCTAAAAGAGCTTGTAAATGAGGGTAACTCAGCACAATATACTAGATAATATATGTACTGTTGTTGTTGACTATTTACATTTGTCGTTAACTTTGTAAGGGTGATACATGTTCTGACAATTTTTATTTTTTATTGTCATATAGTATTTTTAAACTTACCTGGCTTAAGGCTTACCCTTGACTACATCTCGCCTAAGCTAAGCCAAAGTTAAGCAACGTTGTAATCTACGATCTAGCGTGTTTGCCTAGAAGAGTCCTAGTTTATTCATAAAATCTTAGTGCAAGTTTAAAATTAAAACTAGAATCAAAAATCAATATAGTACACATCCCAAAGACCTTATTATCTGTCGCTCAAGTGTGTTCCGGTGACCTAGATTGAGAGCCCGTTTCATTCAAACACTAGCATGCACTTCCTTCTGCCACAGACAAAGTGTGTGTGCGTGTGTTTGTATAGACTGAGACGAGTACCACTAACTTACAAATAAAAAAATTGTGGTAAATAAAAAAAAAATTTTGGTTTGGAGACATGTATCACTCGCTTATAGCTATCGTATCTACTGTACTTATGTACCTCTTGATAATGTGTTTGTTAGATATTATTACATACCTAGACTCCACTATCGCTGGTTTACAACAATCTTGTATTTTATTATTAAAACTTTCGTGAGACATCCTTATCAATATGTAGGTAACTATTACGGGTTTCACTCACGTGTGAACAACATACGTGAAATTACACGTGAGTGAAGACCGTAATAGTATTATTTGTATTTTAATTGCGATACAAGTGTGCAAAATTTAGTAAATTCAGCTTCATTTAATGGAATGAACTAATGAACGAATTGTATGAGTAACACGAATTTTGTGTCATTTTTCAACATAGCGAACATACGAATTTGTTAGCAAGTATCTTCTACTTGATCCAGAAGTGCAGCCAACGTTATATGAGTGTACTATCTATGTATGTATACTGTATATACCTGTTGCTTATTTATTATGTGCTATATACACATCCCACAATGCTGCGTTATTTACTATGTAGACGAACACATACTTCCGTTCTCTTCCGTTTCCTATCTGACGACTGATATAAATAGCCCTCAAATAGCATTTTGTTCCTAATTTATGTAACCAGCCTGAACGTGGCCTAATTTTTATAAATTTTATGTATTATCAAGTACCTAGTTTAGTATATTTTTGCGCTACCTTTTTTGATACGAAACGTTTTTGCAATGTGCTTTGTATATTTAAATCTCATGTTAAGGTACATACTAACTATGGGTGTTTCTGATTGATGTTTTGTCGCGCGGTTTTACTAAATGGTGTTTTCGTTAGAGTTTTATAAGCCGTAAATAATGAAGTTTCCCCGCGGCAAGATGCTTTCCATTGTTTAGTAGGTTTTTGTTTGCTTGGCTAATAATGAGTCTCTGCATAAACCACTATTTTAACTATTTTATGCTTTTAAGGTTTATCGAATCAAATCATTGTTACTATTATATTTTCGCGCGTTTAACGGGATAGCAATCTGACAATCGCACCCAAGAGAAATTATATATTTTGTACACTAGTATTTTTATGTTGCTCCGTTTGTTTTTCACTTGCATTTCATTTTCTATGTTTTGTTATGTAGGTACATATATAAGGTAGTGGTTTATGCCAGAACCACCAACTGGCGCAGAGTTATTAAAGGCGTATTTATATTCATAGGAAAAGTCCTATATTATGTAAACTTCCGATAAAATCTTATGAACAAAATGTTGCCGATCTAGTTGTATAGTTTTTAAAATATAGCATACATTGTGGTGTACGTTTTGACGAGTCTTAAAGAATGTTACCAGTGTGAAATAAATGTAATTATTGTGTAGTTTATTTATAATTTTGGCCGGCGAGGGGCACGACGACTGCGGAACTAAATAAAAAGAAACATAGTACAGTTAGTAAAATTAATGACGACCGATAAATAAATAAATAAATATTCCGGGACATTGCACACAGCGCCATCTAGCCCCACACTAAGCAAACGCTTGTGTCGTGGGTACTAGATATAATGATGATTCACGATATAAAATAAGTACAAGGAGTGCTTTACCTAATTGATGGCTACTGCAAAACAGCAGTTCGCTTGTCTACAAAATCTCGAGTAAAACGTCTAACTGTAAAAATATTATATGTTATTATGTATAATATTACAAAATGGCAAAATAAAGTGTGTGTGTCGGGCATCGAACCCGCGCACGCAGTGGTCGCGCCCGCCTCACCGGCTTGCAGCGATGCGGAATAGATGTGATATATGTTAACTCATTGACTAGGTCTGTTGCACTGAGTGTTTTATAAATGTATCCAATACTGAATGTATGGGGTTTTATTTACACTCTTTTTATATGTAATAGTAGGTAGGTTAATAAAATCACCTCCCTATTCTCCACGCACTATAATCCAGCGATCTTCAAAGCGAGAGTGACTCGGTTCTTATCGGGTAAGCAGGCTCCATCTTAGGCCCCTGAGGCGGGTCCACGTGTCCTGTGGCGGGTCCACGTGTACAGTAGACTGCGGTTGGGACGGGAATTGCGGAGGAGTATTGCTCGCTTGCCCGCGAAACCCGTCCTTGCCGAGATGAAGGGACATCGTGGTAGGTTTTAGTCGGTAGTGGAGTCCCATTAGCTCCGAGCCCGACATACCCCGCTGCTTATTTTACGTAAACTATTAATCGGATTAAGTATACAAAGATAATTAATTAATAGATACTAACTAATTATATACCTACATACGAATCTTACGATACGAGATAAAAATGTTCGCAATATGAAAGTGCAATGATTGATTTCGTATTTTATCAGATCTACCTAAAATCTATCTATAGGTAGGTACTTATCTGGAAATTAGTGTAGTCTAAGTAATAGGATTATAATTATTCCTCTAATATAGTCTATTGCACTTTATTGTCGCGGAGTCAGTTTTTTAATCACCTCCTCCTCGAGTCGAATCCTCTTCACTGAAGGTTGTGCAAGGGAATTGGGAAATCAATGATATCCTGCCACTAATATGACTGGTGGTGCCAAGACTCAGTATAGGTAACGCCCAGTTTGGTCTCTAGAGCTGTCTCTTCATGTAAGTGACAGTACCTAGATTTATTTAAGTTGACATATTGTATGATTACATACCTATTGTTATGTTTGACATGATTTTAATAACAAAAAAATTCATTATTTTATTAATAAAACTAGACATCGTAACTTCTAAAATTTTATTAAAACTAAATGTTTATAAATTCAATTTGACGAGATATTGTAATTTGTGTAGCATAAGTACCTATTCTATAATATTAGTACCTACTTATACCTATACCTATGTATGTTACAACTTTACATTATCAATAAAGATTCTTTATCTTTTATCTTTATGTACTGTTTTCTACATCAATAAACAATTATTATTGATTTTTTAACGTATATTGCGGTTATCCAGTACCAAGTTCATTTTAGAATGGAATGTTCCTAAGAGATGGCGCCACCAATCGTGCTGTATTTTGGCCTCTTACCATGCACAAAATACGAGATACCTACTATATTTCCTACTTCACGGTAACTTTTAAACCGATGAAAATGTGGTCCCAACCCTCCAAAGGTCTATAAATACTTTTCCTGAGTTATACGGCATGGTAAAGGTGAGTTTAAATGCATATCTAATGTACCTTCAACATACCTACGCGAAATCACACGTGAGTGAAAACATAAGAATGTCTCACGAAAGTTTTAATAATACTAAAGTTCTAAAAGTTAAAAGACGTATAAACTGATGTAACTCGTTCCGGTAATAAGTACTTCCGTTGGTCGGGTGTCTTATAAAACGAAATATTTTGGGCCACCTGTTCAACAGTTTCAGTTTCATCAGAAAGGTCTTTTGGAAACTCATTGTTCTTAGTTTCTTCACTTGTCATGTGAAAATAAAAAGATCAAACGAATGTCGGTGTTTTTACCCACATTCGCTACGTAGTTTTTAATTACTTTTCCTGTTCTATGATAAAATCTACACATCAAACTGTTTATTTAAATGAGTCGATAGTTGCAAATAATCTAATCGAATCGATAAACATCTGTATTTTCTAAATTTTGATTGTTATCAAGAACGTGATTAGGAAAAAAAAAAGGGAGGGATTTGATTTATTTATCTAATTTATCGTAAATTTTGATTAATTAAAGTAAGTAGATACTAAGCAGTACCTAGGCGTTACAATTAACATGGAAATAGTCCCATGAACCTTTGTGATGATTATTGATCGGTTATGTATAACCCCAAACACCTGCCATATAATAGTAGTTTATGCAACTGTCATATAATGAAGGGTATTAAAACACGAGTGTGAGTTTATGAAACGAGCGCAGCGAGTTTCATAATAGTAACGAGTGTTTTAATACCCGTGTTATATGCAGTTGCAAACACTACTTTATCTTCACTAATGCAATTAATCAAACAACAAGAGTAAAAGCTGACAATAGTTTATTTATAATAATTGTTCAAATTTTGGATGGTACAATTTTGAAAGTTAATGTCACAGCGATTTTGCCGCCATTAAAATCTAACCAATGAGAGCGAAGCTGCGCGCATCAATAAAACGCGACCAACCTGATTGGCCCTGCAATCAGGTTGGTCGCGTTTTATTGATGTTATAATGAGATATTACGATATCGATGTGGATATTATACCATCATGTGAAATTGCTTAAATTGAGTGTTTTGTTGTCTGCGCTATAACAGTAGTAATTATAAGTCAAGTATTGGAAACATAAGTAGAATGTTACAACATTAGTGTAGATAAAAGTACATACATATCTACTACTGGTCCAGCGGGCTGTGAAATAGACTACTGAAATTCATAACACAGATAAATTATATTATACTGTTCTGTTAAATATAGGTCATATTTTCTTAATCCAATACCTACTTTACAACACAATGTAGCAATTAAGTACTCTATGCAATGTAGTAGGTATACCTAGTATGCTATGTTCCTAATATTACATACCTGCCTATAATGTTGTGTACTTACCATTACCACAATAACAAATTGATACTTAGTGATTGTTAATTTTGCTAGTTATAGAAGATATGAATATGATACTTTACTATTAAAACCTACACCCACTTACAGGGTGTTTTGCTGAATTAATATCGGGCACTTACTTAAAAGAGACTCATTACTTACTTACACGGAAGAAAAGAATCAATTTATTATATCCAACTAATTGATTTGATACTTGATAAGATTGGCAATATTGATAGTAGGTACAAGATGCTACGAAGCTACGTGACATATTAAACATTTTCCGGCAAGTAAAAATATACAGAGAGAGTCAACCGGGTCTTATCGGGTAAGCACGCCTAATAAGCTATTTCATTGCTTAACATCAGGCAAACTATGGTCAAATGCAGACCGGTTTTAGTTTTTAAAAAGACTTGAGAACCTCCCTTTTTTGGGGTCGGTTAAAAAGAAGTTCGTATGTGTAAAGCGACCTCTGGTGTCGAGTATTCCCACACTGCGTGATAGTTACTGACATGGTTTGACATTTACATAGATGGTTTAATAAATAAACAAATAACTCTTTATTATCACACACAATGTAATCTATAGAATTATTACACACACTTGCAATACATGTACACACATTTATTTTAATGACTGCAGTATGTACTATGACGCGCAGCCGGGACCACTATTTCTCGTGTTATCTGATCCACGGAAGCGCCAGTTTTAAATGCCACTCATCCAAAGCATGGCTGAGAGCAAAATTGTATTTTATTTACCTGTTTACAAAAAAATGTCTTTTATCTTTATCTTCCTTCGATAATACATAGGAGCCTCTCCTGCTTTATGGAAAATTTCCCCATGAGTACATACATACATACGTATATGTTTCAAAAGTAGTCCTTACACCTTACTTGATACATATGTTAGTTATTACTAGGTACTTATTTATAGTTTGAACATGACCATAATGATTCTGAACCTGATGGCCAGCGATCGTTATGGTCTAAAGTGCTAAATGTAAATAAACATTGTAGGTATTCTAATACCTTTATAGTAATTCTATTACATTTAGGTACATCATTGAAGTTCAGAAACCGCTGTAGGTATATTGGCGCCGCCTCTGTGTCAAACAATACAGATAGACAAAGCTTTTTTGGCAGACGATCCCATAGTCAAGCATAGATCCGTCTACTAGCAACTTGCCATAGATGGAACCGGCAGTTGAACAAATCAAAGTCATACAGTTGTTTGTATTGTACGTTTATCAATTATCAACTTTTAATGAGTTTTATCAGGTTATCGTGATGTGTAGGGTCCGCCGCTGAAATGCTTATATATATACGCCGCGGTAGAGACAGCAGCAACCCGCAGAAGTCACTACCATGGTTTGGACAGCGGGCATTCTACTCGTGGCACTGGCTATTGGCCAGGTGAGGAACTTATTTATTTACTAAATGACGAAACAAGTTATGATGAGAGCACGCTTGACAGTTTCAGCAGCAACCATAACCCGGCTTTTGAGTTTGGAAACCACGTAGGTAATAAGTTTTTGGTTACATTTACAGGTTGCTTACATTTTCAACTAGCTCGTATTTCAACTGAACCTTTTCTTAAAAAGGCGTGTGCTCTTACTTTCGTTCGTTGCCATGAATTGAGAAATCTAATCACGATCAAGAAGTGATACTGTTACTGGTACAAACACACAGTATACGAACAAAACTTATGCGGTCTTATTTATAAAAAAATAAAACATTTACATATAAACATTTACTGTGCTTTTGTACAACAATCGCTTTAACCAGTTTAGAATCAAACATCATCTGATCGACAATATGTCCTTTTCAATTAGGTAGCTAACAAATATAATTTAGACTAGATGCCATTACATATATGTAGGTACGTCTAAGTATTAAACTTGTATATTGCAGGTGCCAGCAACTCAGTTGGAAGATGCAGTCGTCCCCATGCACTATGAAGATGCGACTGCTAAAAGCGGTGAGTAACTAATGTAGTTGTACATTATTACTTTTTTGTTTTCTCGAAAGGCTTTCTCAAGTTCAATGTATCCAAGCATAATAATAAAGCTAAAGAGTCTAAAATCTGTACATACATCTGTACATAGGTGTATTGAAATTGATTAGTACTCAAAGCAACACACGTTCCAACAGTTTTTAGCTTTTTGTAAGGTCATTAGACCGCATCACATAAGGACGACTAAACGGATCATCATGATTTGTGTTGTGGAGATAGCATAAAGCCCATGATGTGACATTGACTACTTTTTTCTCGAAACGACGCGAGCAAAGCTGCGGGATCCACTAGAACAAAATATTGATCTGTTTACCGTATCTGTGTCAGAGCTATTAAGATAAGGAAAAAGGGATACCTTTACCCAACAGTAGGATCAATAGGCTAATAATAACATCTATATATATTGTCCCAGGAGGATCATCCGCGAGCAGCCGCATCTTGTCAGGCTGGGAGGCGGCGCCGGGCCAGATCCCCTACCAGGTGCTGCTACGCTCCTCGCGTCTTGACGGGCTCATCGGTGGCTGCGGGGGCTCCCTCGTGCACAAGAACTGGGTCATCTCAGCTGCTCACTGCACTGCCCAGTAAGCCTTCTTTTTATTGAATGAGAGCGGTCAACTCTTGTGTCGAGAGTTTAACAAGCCGCCCTAAGGGCCTGGACATGGCTTTACGACTGCCGTACTATACAAACAGCCGGTACCTACAATTTAACCAACCCACGCCCAAAATGGAATGCCACTTTTCGGTCGCCCATCCAAGAACTGGACGCGTCGACCTTTGCTTAAAATTGGTAATCGCATGCGATTGCCTCCGCTAGCTGAGCTACGAGCGCTTCAAATAAAGTAGATAAGTCTATGAAATACCCTCTAAAGTGTTTGATTCAATCAGGCAGGATACGCTTGTAGAGTGGAACCACACACATTTTCGGAGGCAGGGTGGCCTGTAGGTATAATGAAACGAGCGAGATCTGTGCTATGTGTGTTTTAGCAGGTTATTGTCAGATATTTGAACATGTCGTTGAAGTTAGACCATGCACGTGGAGGAATGAAAATGACTCTAAAAAAAATTGGCATCAAATTTAGTTCCTGTGAGAGTGAAATACTCAGGACGCTTTCGTGGGTCGGATAACACTTCAGTTTGTACTTAGGTATTTAATCTCAAGATTCGTCTTCTATATAACATAAAGAAAGAATTCTTGTAGTTTCACCCGAATCGAAAGAGGGGATTTTTTGCAACTTCAACCTGCTAAAGATAAGCTTTGAATTTGATTGTCCGCGTGTAATTATTATCACTGATTAATACCTAAATAATCGGCTCAGCGTCGCTTTGTAAAACCGCTAATGCAGTGATTTATTATCGTCAGTGATTGTTTTTTGATTGCTATCTCTTTTGCCTTGATAATGAAATCACGCTATAGTTATGATTCATTTTACCTATTGTTGTTTGTTTGCCGATCTGATTATTTATTTCATTTTAAAATGACGTTAGAAAATTAGCGGAGGAATAATTAGATAGTAATCCGAGAAATTGTAATTATTCGGAGAAATTAGTAAAATTTATTTAATGCCTAAACGAGTCTAGATGGCGCTGTGCCTCTCATATGTCCAGAAATATCTGTTCATTTTCGCCCTGTCCGTTTCCAGGATCTCGAGCGTGATGGTGCGCGCGGGCCTGATCTACGCCAACATCCCGGAGTACCAGTTCGACTCCCGCAAGTGGTGGAACCACCCCAGCTATGACGAGTCTCGCCCCAACGTGGTGCAGCCCGACGAGATCTCCATCATCCATCTCGAGACGCCCGTCACTTACTCCAGTCAGTATTTACATCTTCATAATATCATTTTTACCGACTAACCTATACGTATAGCCGATATAGTAGGTACCTTACCTACAGTAGTGGGTACTGCGTAGTGATTCATAAATTCGTAATGTTTGTCGAAGACTCCTAAACTAAGTAATATATCCCAAATAGTCCATTATTCGCCACTTCCCATACTTGTTAGTAAACCATAATGTGTTTGTTGGTTCCAGACATGCTGCAGAGGATCCGCGTGCAGCCCTCCGTGGACGCTTTCCGCAACTACGCCAACGAGGTGGTCGTCGCCAGCGGCTGGGGACGACTCTGGACTGATGGTATGTCGCAGGATGATGGACTTTAGCAGAAGCTCTCAGAATACTTTATATTAGCTAGGTACCCACTCAGCAAGGTAATGTTGATGCTACGTTGGCAAACGTTGCATTTGCTACGTTGTAAGTTACATTTGCAAGTTGCAATGTTCATGCAAGGTTACAAAAACGTTGCAGCAAGCTTGAAAGTACCCGCAATCCAAGGATTTTTTGTAACATTGCATTTGAAAGTAACATCAAAGTAGAGCAACTTTCAAATCTTGCCATCTGATACCTAGCAAAATAAAGTTGCCGTAAGTTGCAGATACACGGTCTATGGTAACGTTGCAGAAATGTCTGAGCAAGCTTGAATACACGAGTATTTCAAGGTATTTTTGAAACGTTGCCTATGAAAGTTATATTACATTACAGTAACTTTTAAATTTACCCATTCAAAACCTATCACTATACTTGACAGATTGTCTTTATACCTTGTCTGAAACTTACTGTAAGTTTCAGACACAAGGTATAGAGACATAGCTAGACTTCAGAAACGTAGCCGAAAGTTGCTCTACAAGGTTGTGTTTAGGTTTCTGTTAAACTTTACGGAACGTTGCGAGTGTAATGTAAATGCAACTTTTCGAGAAACGTGGATGAATATTGCTATTGAAGATTTAATTTAAGTTCCTATTAACTATCTGAAACGTTGCGAATGAAATCTAGTCGCAGCTTTTGTGTGAAATGTACTTGAAAATTGCTATCGTAGGTTGTACTTAGGTTCCTGCAAACCTTCTGGAAAGTTGCTAGTGAAATATAGTCGCAACTTTTAAAAGAAACGTAGGTGAACGTTGCTATCAAAAGCTATATTTAGGTTCCTGCTAACCTTTTGGAATGTTAACAGTGAAATTTAATCGTAAATTATTTATGAAACTTATCGATACCTTAATTGGCAAACCAGCCAACTCCACTTAATACCAAAAATATTGTTATGTGTGATTTGTATCGTAACGGTCACTAAGCGTGGAGTTTTAAGTCTCGCCTGAAAAATTTACTCAAATGGAGTTAGCTGGTTTGCCAATTAAGGTATCGTTATGTGCAAGTTGATGTCGTAGGTTGTAGTAAGGTTCCTGCTAACCTTCTGGAACTTTGCAAGTGAAATGTAATCGCAAGTTGTATAAGAAACGTAACCGTAAGATTTTATTGAATGTTGTATAAAGGTTCTTGTTAATCTTACGGAACCACGTAAATGTAACGTAGTTGCAACCTGGCGATCACGTGTTAAATGATTGGCTATAATAATATTCTGGTTGTTACTACTTGTTACTAGATAAACCACCCCACACACACATATTTATGACAATAAGGATTTTTTAAGAGACCGAAAGAAGATAGGCAGAAATACCTAACTCTAGTCGCTATGGTGATACAATAATTCTGTACCTATGTACCATTATACAATACAAAATTTACAAAGAGACCATACAGCCAAACTCTTCTATCTCTCGCTTAAAAAACTTGTTAGCACGAATATGGTGCGGGATGTTCTAGTACAAAGCCCGCCGATATATTATGTGAATAACATAACACGCGATCGCAAGGATGCGACTACGTTTCACCAACAAGAAACCTTTATACAGCATTAAATAACAACTTAAACTATAAAAACACCAGATTAGTAAGCACACAAAAGTCGTTTTACATTTTACTTACAAGTTTCAAAAGTACCTAGAACAGATAATAATTAAACCAAGTATGCAAAGTTATTTTTTAATATATTCCTAGATAGACATCTAACATAGAGCTTATAGCTCCCTAAGTATAGGTATGATCATTGGTATTGGTGGTATTCAACAAACTAAATACCATAACAAACTTAATATCAAGCAAAGCACACTTTATTGAATCATTCCTCAGAAAAAAATGGTTAAGTCAAGACTCAACACAAATTCGGAACGTTTCCGCTCGGAATCGAAATGCCAATGGTAGAACTCCTTGTAACTTCTATGATTTGAGGATGACTGTTGTTGGTGTAAAAAAATCAGTTTTGACGTCTTTGACTAACGTTTCGTTTCCGAGCGGAAACGTTCCGAACTTTTGAAACACCCTGCAGAATTCGCCACACTCGTACGAACTAGAACTAAATGAATCAGTTTCTAAATTTGGTAAAACAAATGTTATTACACTTTACTTATCTATTGCGTTTGAACTGACTTGAAGAAAGACGATCGCTTACGCGTTTCTAGTATAATATTGGATGCAAACGACAGTCGACACCCATCCTCAGAACCGTGGTTCTGAAACTGCAGCGGAGGCACATTCAAAAGCAAACATCTCTAGTTAGATTGATCTTCTGTAGTAACCTTGTATATGTAATGTGTCATAAAAACAAAGGAAGAAAAACTGACATGCTACGTACCTAACTACAACATAAAAAGGGGAGGGGGAAAAAAAATCACAAAAAAAACTTTGAAAATCTTTAGAAAAGCCTAAATTAAATGTTCAGTCATTAAATGTTTTCAAACACACATTTCAGGCGTGCAGCCCGAAGTCCTGAACTGGGTGTATATGACGGCCATCTCCAACACGGACTGCGGTTGGACGTACGGGTTCAACCTCATCAACAACAACGCCATCTGCGCGCGCTGGTACAACGTCACCTCGCAGTCCACCTGCAATGTAAGCTTTTATTTAGAACTTAAGAAGGAAAGAAAACATTTAGTGTGGCAGATTTAATAGAAAAACAAACACGAGTAAAAATATAATAAACAAACAAACATTAAATCGGACTAAAGTAATATCAGACTAAAGTAAAATCAGACTAAGTAATTCTCTCATCTGTGATTGCAGGGTGACAGCGGCGGTCCCCTGGTGCACACGGGCGCGGACGGCGAGCCCATCCTGGTCGGTATCGCCTCCTTCGTGGCCGGAGGAGATTTCGGATGCCACTCCGTGCACCCAGCCGGTATGTAACCGAACTTTTTGGAGACACTTGAGTGTATTTTAGAGGTTTCATACGTTTATAATACAACCTTATTTTTGTCTTGATATATTAAATACCTACTCGTACCTACATATACTATACTATGGTGCGACAAGGCTATCTTGACGAATGATCCACATGACTTATCACTATAATCTCGCTTGCAGGTTTCATCCGCCCCGGTCCGTTCATCCCCTGGTTGAACGAGATCACCGGTCTCGACTTCGACAACATCAACGACGACGATGAACCAACCACCCCGGAACCCACCACAACCACTGCGGAACCAACAACCACTACTACAACCACGACAACCACAACCACAACTGAAGCACCCACAACCACCCTGGCGCCAACCACTCCTAAACCAGAAGAAGAAGAAGAAGATGACGATTCTTCTTCCGAGGAAGAGGACCCCGAAATCGCCGACCTTCTTAAGAAACTTATTATCAAGGTTAAGGTCAAGGTCAAGATCAATGATGAAGTTAAGAGAAAGCTCAAGCTTTCATCTGTAGATAAATTCTAAGTTTTTTAGCTGAGTGTAAAGTTTTCG
The DNA here is from genome assembly GCA_964023185.1 of Macaria liturata. NCBI lineage: Eukaryota > Metazoa > Arthropoda > Insecta > Lepidoptera > Geometridae > Macaria > Macaria liturata. Next base: position 593,484 of record OZ026830.1, read on the forward strand.
TTGAATGAATAAATATTTTTAAGAAGCATTCATATGTATTTTTTACTATTACATTATGTATTCTGTGCTATGTGTTCTGTGCTTTCTACCATGATTAAGTCGATGGCATCATTTTAGGCAAATGTTAGAAAAACAAAGCCAGGTTTGAACTCAGGTCCGTTCGATCTTTAATGGCCGGTTAGAGTCAAAATTTAATCAATATCTTAAGCAAGTGAAATGCTAGCTACTGTATAACCATCTTACATACTCGCTAAAAATGTATACGCATTGAAAGTATTCAGGCAGGTAAGTACGTGGATAAGTTATGTTGTTTTTTAATTATCTCTTACTCTGACATAAGAGTTGGCTACTCTCTCCTACGAAGTTTCTTATTTAATACTTACTTATCTTTTTAAGAATAAGAATAAATTTATTGTCACATGAAACATTAAATAGACATACAATAAAACACAAGAGTACAAATAAGAAGTTTCATGTCACAATCCAATTTTTAGTTTTCTCGCATGAATAGTAAAGTTAAAGTTTAAGTTAAATATTTATTTATAGAACGTACAACAATAGGAAGTAAAAAAAAAGCACTAAATCTGTTGTCAAGCAGTGCTGCCATATTGGCTTTCCACGAGCGACAGATAATCGCAATATTTTAGACGAATTCTTTAAATAATGATTAAGTTTGGGTATGACATGTGTGTTACCTACCTCTTCTCGCTCAAACAGCAAAGCCCATTTGGGTTATATTTGGTATGGAGGTAGATTATACACAAAATTAACACATAGACTAACTATTAATCCCGCATTAACGAAAAAAAAACTACCTACATAATTTGAGGATTTGGACAGAGTTTCCTTAATTCGTAAATGTATCATTTGGCATACTTTTAAATAATAGCGATAATAAAAAAAACGCAATGTCATACTGAGCCAAACCATACCTACATACCTACTAGGAAAGCTTAAATAAGATAAAGTTGCGTAACTAGCTATTGAACGGGCCATGTTAGGCATTACACTGAGGGGTGCGGGGATCGGACTACCTTCACGTCGGGCAAGGATGAAATAACAATAGTTCTGGGTGGCAAGTAGGGAAACATATTGCCAAGAACGAGTCCCCACAGGATGCACGACGTGTCCCGTGCTCTGACACGTCGTACATGGTTTAGCAACAGCTACCGGAGGAGGGGCCAGCATCGCCAGGGTTGCAGGTATATGCGCTGCGCTCTCGTAGCCCTGGACCTGCGATGCGGATGTGGAACACCTCAGGTTTCTACTGGGCATACCGGCCTTCTGTCCGAGACTCCTACATAACCACTGGCCCTTTCCGGGGACGGGTGGGTGGTACCTTTAAAATAATCCTGTGTCAAAAAAGACATTACTCTGAGATACAGCAGAGTCCGTAGAACCAAAATCAGTGATGTCGGAAATCGTATATTACGAGACTCAAGTGGCACTGGGTGTCAGACCAAGTGATGAGAGATAGAGTGCAACATTACTTAATACAATGACTTTTGAGGGATTCAAATCACACCACAGGCAAACCACCAGCCAGATGAATTGAACGACACTAGATTCTTCAATCGGTCTATCTACATTCAAAGAGCAGTTGTGGGTAAGGGTGGATGATAAAAACGATGATGTTATTTATAGAAATCACAGTAACAAACCCTAGACTTGGCACGACCTTGTCTAGATTTCATTACTTTTTACAGTTTTTAGAGATAAACAAGCAGCTCCATCGAGACTTGGCTACTTTTTTACAGAATGTTTTTGGTGGGATGTTCTTTATTTTATCTGATTGCATTAATCTACTTTAATCGCTGATAAAATTTATCAGAGTGATTATCAAATTACCTATCAGAGATTGCAGTGATTTTTGTATATGCTGACGCTAAGTGAAGCATGTGTTGATAAATAATATAAGTATACCTAAAGATGACGCCTTGCACACCCGCAGAAGTCTAAACGATGTATTGGACAGCGGGCCTCGTTGTTCTGGCCTTGGCATTTAGCCAGGTGAGGAGTTGAAATATTAAAACTGAATTAACTTATATGATTTTTTTTAAATGCATGTAATGTTTGACTTTTACCTCCTCCTTGATTCGTGTTATCTGTCTGTATGTGACTATCGCGACTTCCTTGTATGCACTATATTTCACCATGAGCTTATATTTTCAGCAACATGTAACATTAAGTAAATGTAATAATACGAGATTATAAATCTTGCAGGTGCCAGCTGCTAAGTTAAATCAAGGTTTGGAGCCTATGTATTTGGAAACGGCGATCGCTAAAGCCGGTAAGTTCTGAGCTGCTGCTTCAAAACAGAAATAAAGCTTCTCAATTGCTATACTATCAGTAGGAATTGTCCAGTGATTTGGATTTTATTAAAGACCCTGTCGGTAGAAACATAATTGAAAGTATGACAATATGTTGTTTAATGTCCTATCCTTATCTATCTGCCTTTCATCATAACTATTATAACTAATGCTGATATAACACTTGACTTAAAAAACATTATTGATACTTTTCAATATTTTTAAAGCTTTACCGCCTCTTGGTCGTTTGCACCACCATATTCTGCTTCTTAATGTCTCTTATTAATGTTTTCATATGTATACTGGACCTAAAACTGAAATCATTGCCATAATTTCCAGGTAGTGCCGCAAGCGACCGCATTCTATCCGGCTGGGAAGCAGAGCCCGGCCAGTATCCACACCAGGCGTCGTTGCGGCTGGTCAGCCCCGACGGAGGCGTGGGCGCCTGCGGGGGCTCTGTCGTGCACAGGAGCTGGGTCGTCTCCGCTGCTCACTGTACTGCTGGGTGAGACAGTTCTATTCCTTCACGTTAATTGGCTTTGTCCATGAAAATAGTTGTGCATTTCATTACAATTTGCTTATTATCGTCATTATCATCAACTCTTGTCGACCCACTTGGTGACAAAGATGCCCATCCAGTGCTTTTAGAGTCCATAAAGTCCCCTTGATGGATTTTACGTTTTTGACGCAATTTCCAATTGTATTGAGTAACTTTCCTACTATAGGTACCTACCTACTCCATTTGTGCATAAAATTTTTACCTTCACCTTTAATTTTGTTTTTTGCTTTTTTAATTCCCTACTATATAAAAGGACCACTCGAATTAGATAAAAATAAAGAATTCTAATTCATAAAATTGATCTATTATATCTGATACGATAAATTTACTTCTTAGAAGCCGACATACTATGACGTGCTTATAATAGAATTTTTATCATAAAAACCAATTATCGTTTTTGTTTTTTGATTAATTACTTAGATAATTAAATCTAGGAATTCATTAAGTTTTCGTCACTCAATACGTATTAGTAGGAAGTGTAATTTTCATTGTAGGTACTTACTTGCTACGCTAGATCTGAGTGCGAAGGCATACAGGTTACTGGTAACCTTAAATTATGCTAGTACCTATTACTACCCCCTGTTTATTTTGTAATCGTAACTGACCGGAGACTAAACAGTTAGTAGGTATAGTTATTGCACAAAATTAAGAATATTCATTTATAGGTAGAATATTACGCTTATGCAGTATTAGGACTGTTTTACTCTTACACACTTTATCAACAAGGGTATAAAATGAGTCTGAATGAGACAGGCGCGTAGCCCTGGTGGTCCGCGCAGGCGTGGTGCACGTCACCACTCCGGAGTACATCTGCGAGACACGCGAGTGGTGGAACCACCCCACCTTCGACGAGAGCAGACCAGAGCTGGTGCAGCCCAACGATATCTCCATTATTAAGCTGCAGATCCCGGTTGTTTATTCTGGTGAGATTTACATTTGCTTCGTCCTTCTCTACGTTATCTGTTTTTCACTACTTAGATACAATTTGTACCTACTCTACACTTTGCCAAATATTAAATAAATATCATCTTAATACAATTTTTGTCTCTGTCTCCTAGTAATTCATCACCCTGTTGTTAAAAATCTGTAAAATGTGTATAATAAGCTGTATAGATAACAGTACTTTATATCTGGCTTACCCAAAATGTAAATGTGAAATTGTGACAATTACATTAACTAAATTAATGCATATGATTAACTTAGTAACATTATGCATGTGAAATGTTTCAGCCATGCTGAAGGCAGTCCGCGTGCAGCCCACAGCAGACGCGTTCAAGAACTACGCGAACGAAGTTGTCGTCGCCAGTGGTTGGGGACGACTCTGGACTGACGGTAAATGAGTTTGCACTTCTTCTATTCACAAGCGGTCGAGTGATCCTTATGGTCTAGGAAGAGATAGATACCAGTAAATATCATTTTGTATCAGAAGTTACAATAAAGATAATAATATAATCACTTAAAAACGGAATATGCGAAATGCATTATAACCTGGGATAAATATGACAGCATCTGCGGCTCTCGTATTGGTCATTGTTGGCGTTTGTAAAATATATTATACTAGCAATTTTTTTTTACCAGATCTTTTTTTGCCTGGTGTCCTAAATACGGTCTTTGCTTTATTTTATGATTCGTTTTACGGTACTGACAGACGTTTTAGTTCCTTCTGCAGTCTTTTTTATAGTTTCCGTTTGTTTTGTAGATCCTTGCTTCATGAAGCAATAGGTACATATCATTCACCATTTTTCTAGCTTGTTCTCTTCAGAACTGTGTTACGTTTTGTCGGCATTGTCCAAAAAGTTTTTGGTAGGTAAAAACATAATATAACAAAAAACAAAGTAACAATAATACAATAACAAACAAACTTTAACAACAAAACTTCTAAACTCAAAACAGCTTATTGACACTGCACGCAAGTGTAGTCGGATGCTAGCGGAACATGCGCGCAATGCGGGGAACAGGGGCCAACTGATCGGCCATTCACGGGGACGCGTGCCGACAGAATGCCCCCGCGCACCTCTCTTTCCACCAACGATACCTTAATCGTCTACTGCGCACTCAAGGTCATGGCTCAAGTAGTTTGCCGGCATCTGTATAATATGTATTTTAGTCACGAGCGCAAATACAGCGAACACTCATATTAGCTACGGACGGTGAAAGATGAAATGTATGTACGGTACCTACCGAGAGGAAACCGACATGTTTGAGGACCACAATATCCGAGGACGTATGTCTTCCGCGGAAGGACCTGGGCGCCCACCACGATGTATCTGCACAAGAAAACTCCCCTAACGATTTAATTCTGCGGGGGAGTCACGCCCCTCAGTCATGAGGAACACGAATCAAGAGAGATGATGATGAATGCTAAATAAATGTATCTATTGTTTCCCAACAGGCATCCTCCCCGAGACCCTGAACTGGGTGTACCTGACTGCCCTCTCGAACCTGGACTGCGGCTGGACGTACGGGTTCAATCTCGTTACTGACAACGCCATCTGTGCCAGATACTACAATGTCACTTCACAGTCTACCTGCCAAGTAAGTTTGTAAAACGGGGTAATCTCTTTTTCCCTCATAAAATTGGGAAGTAGGTAACGCAAATCTTATAAGAGTGTCTTTCAAACACAAATATCCATACAAGTAACATTTGTTACTTACTTAACTATTTAAAACAGTTGCCCATACAAAATAGTTCATCTACCCACGACTATTGATCCAAAAGCATGGTTTTTCTGCTAGTTTAAGAAAAAAGCGTTTTGGTTTTGGTAAAAGGCACCTGTTTACTCTAAATTTGTAAATTCCTAAATTGTAGTTTGCAAGAAACACGTTAATAAATACATTATAATATTAGTATATTTCACTGGTTGCAGGGTGACAGCGGCGGTCCCCTGGTGCACACGGGCGCTGATGGCGTCCCCACACTCATCGGAATAGCGTCCTTCGTGGCCGGAGGAGAGCTCGGTTGCCACTCCGAACACCCTGTTGGTAAGCAGACAGTTGTCTTTTTAATTTACACTAAGTGTCTTTAGATGCTTATAATCTTATATATAATATAATATTATCAAATGATGTCCATTACATTGAATAAAATATATAAAAAAGCTGATGATTGGTAATGAAGCTATTTTATTTAAATAACATTTGCTTGGCCTTTATCGTACCTATTTGATATAGTGTATCATCAGGGACACTAGGCAAACAAGAAAAGATCAAGTACAAGTGGTTAATTTTAGCACTGTTTAGGTAATGTGTGCGCCCCTTTAATGTTATCAATATAACATTAAAGGGGGCGCCACTTGCCAACTACTTTATACTAAAAAAGTTTACGACAATTTTTGGACAAGGTAGATGCCTAAATATTGATAACTTGTAATTGTTTTTTAATTCAGGTTTCATCCGCCCTGGACCATTCATTCCATGGCTGAACGAAATAACCGGTCTAGACTTTAAAAACGTCGACGAAGAAGAAGCAGAAACAACGACTACAACCACGCAAGCACCGACAACCACCACAACCACGCAACCTACTACTACAACGACACAAGTCCCTAAACCAGATGAATCTGAATCTGAAGAATCAGAAGAGTCAAGTGAAGAAAAGCCAGAGACGCAAGACTTCCTCAATAAACTAGTAGTAAAAGTTAAGGTCAAGGTCAAAGTAAATAACAAAACAAAGAGAAGAATTAAACTGAAGTGCGTTGATACATTCTAATATTTTAAAACTGTTTCTATAAATTTTATTCAAGCTATTATTTAATTTACTATTAAAGAAAAGTACTGCAAGTATTTTTATCCTGTTTAATTTTCTACTATACTACCATTTTCTCATTAACTAGGCAACATTTTTTATATGTCAAAGAATGACGTAATGTAACTTAGCTAGGGATGGCCATCAGTAAAGTTATCGATATCAAGTAAAAATATGGCAAGTTTTATTTAGTTAAACTTACCATATTAACTACTTTCTCCATAATTTTGATAACAGATAACTTTTTATAAAATGATTTCATGTTAAATAATTTTAAATTCGAAGAAGTAGCAGTTGAAGTAAATAGACATCTATAGCCATCGATAAAATGTACGATATCGATTTTCTAAGTTATAATAAGCACACCTCTAGTATCAATCTGTGAATTGTTGATCGAAGATCTGTGAGTAAGGACTATGTAAATTGTTATTTTTAATGTTTTTTCAATAAAAATTAATGAAACGCAATAATATTGAAATGAAATGGAGGAAGCAATTGACAAAGGTATGTAGCCCTTTTGAATTTTATTTAATTTGGCTTAGATTCTTATAAGTTTTAGTCATGTTTATGATACCTACCTATTTGTCATTGATATTGTGTGTGGGCGCAATCATGTATCTTAGCGTGAATAAAATCTTTTGTTAGTCCGCGCCTTGCCTATTGTTTGATAAAATGTAATTTTTCAACTTTTAGTGCCTTAAACTTGCCTAAATGTACTAAGTAGGCACCTACTCAGATAAAGTCAATGCCCTCACATCTAAGCAATTTCAATAAACTCTTTATTTCTAAATAAAAATATTTAACTTCCGCGTCGAAGTTATATCGAAGTCACGTTCTCGAACATAAAATCTGTTGTGCAATAACTTACAACTAATTCCGCTATCATAGTTACTTGAATATTTGTTCCAAAGTAGAGTTTATTTTTATCTAAGCTTAACTATAATTGCATGCTACACAATACATATTTAAGCATAAACATAATCTTGTACCTATATGAATTTCTAAATTTATTTTATTGTTGACATTTTTTTTTAGTTTTGTTTAGAATTTGGTTTTCTTTTGCTTATCTATGAAAACAATATGATTTCCAACTCCTTGGTTGAGTCATTAGAGGATAGTATTTATGTATTGCTGCCTATTGCAGAGAGTGGCAAGTGTGCAGGCTGCCTGAATGACATTGGAGATGAGGACTACATCACCGCGCTCAAACAAGACTGGCATACAGACTGCTTTAGGTAACTACTTGGACTTGGTTTCATCAGACTCAAATTCATTTTTTTGTCATGAAATAGGCTTACTTGACTACAGCCTGTTTATTCATATACTAAAAGACCTGACACAAATAGAAAGCAAGTAATATCACAGCAACCCAAAGCCATGCTCTGTTATTTCAAGGAGCTTTGTTGCTTGGAATAGAGTTGGTAAGGGGGAAATACACAATACTTGTAGTTGTGTCGAAAGGTTGTCAGTGCAGGATCCATTGTCCCCACTATAAATTAGAATTAATTAAATACTAGTAAAAGTATAATTTAACTAGTGGATGCCCCAAACTTAACTCCATTGTGTCTGGATAATAAGTAAGCCTATATTCAGTCTAGTGTACGCTTAGGAGTCGACTAAATTAAAAAATATGCTTTTAATATTTATATAATTATTTTATTATTTATAAATTTCAATTAAACTAAAAGCTATGTAATAAATAATAATTTTATAAATTCCTGTTAGCATGATTTAATAGGCATATAGGTATTTCCCTATTAGTTTCCACATTGTTTGAATTATATGAAGATCTTCTGACAGGTAGCATATACATAATTTTAATGACATGACTCATATCATTTTCTGTGAAATTAAATGGCTATTACACATTATGTGGGAGTTTCTATTTTTGTTACATTTCTGTTTAAATTAACACATTATCTTAATTAAACAATAAAACCATATTTGGAAGTTAATAATGACACTAAATATGAGAGTACTGTATTTTCCGCAATATACTATGTATTCATTCCTTGTTAATTTTAAACACTAATATTTTAGCAAAAGAGTGAGTCGGGCTCAGCAGTTGTGTTGCTCTACAATCTGAAACAACCAGATTCAAATCTGGTTCTACACCATTGACTTGTTTTTCAACCTATGTGTGGATTTTTACTCACATTGCTTACAAGAATACTGTCTAATCACTACTGTAGTAAAATCATGTGCCCTTGACAATCTCCTTACCAAAGGGACTTCTCAATACATATATCAATTCTGTGGGAGAGTTACAACCCGTAATGAAGATATGACATGTGGTTCTCTTGGTAACATATTTTACTGGCCTGTTAGCTAGTGTTAGGTAGAGGTTGCATAATATTCGATTCCCACTTACGAATACACAACTTATTTATTAATTTATAATTTATATTTACCTTGGGGAGTCCAGTCATTTCTAAGTATATTAAGAACTAGCTGGTGCCTGCGACTTCATCTGCATGGAATAGTTATTACCATAAAAACGGTTCTAATGAGTTAATCTTAAAAGATAGACATATACTGTTGCAGACATTTTTTAGATCATTTTAAGAAGAATAATTCTTTCATACATAGTTTTTTGATATCTTGAACCGTTTTCGCAGCGCACGCAACGGAAAGCCTCAAAAATGAATAATTTTCCCCGTTTTTTCCACATTTTCCATTGTTTCTTCGCTCCTATTAGTTGCAGCGTGATGTTATATAGCCTAAAGCCTTCCTCGATAAAAATGGTCTATTCAACACAAAAAGAATTTTTCAATTCGCACCAGTAGTTCCTGAGATTAGCGCGTTCAAACAAACAAACTCTTCAGCTTTATAATATTATATAGTATAGATTAAAGTAAAACAACAATAAAGTGAATATGTATTATATCATATATATTATCAAGTACCCATGACACAAGCGTTTGCTAATCGAAGATGGGGCTAGATGGCGCTGTTTGATATGTCTTGAAATATTTGTTTATTACGTGTGTTGTGGGCAGGTGCTCGGCGTGCGATGCGGCGCTCACGAGCTGGTACATGGAGCGCGGTGGGCTGCTGTTCTGCAAGGAGCACTACTGGGCCCGGTACGGGACCAGCTGCCACCAGTGCTCACAGGTACACCGCCTACATATGTGACACTGTCTAGTGGCACCTGCCACCAATGTCAGCTTACGGCCGGTTCACACATGTCTCCGTTTTATCGTGTACGTTTTTTTTCGTCGATGGCGTATGTAGTTGTACGAGCGACTTCACACATGGCACAGTATTCTGTATACAGTAAAAAATATCGTTCCGTAAAAAAATTACGTTCCGTTTTGTCATCTAATACTTGGCGACGGAGCAGTAAAAATATACGGATACGTAGAATTTTAACAGATAGATACTGTGTGCGTGGCGGGCGGTGTGTGCGGGGTGTACCTCATACGGTACCTATATGTGAACATCGCATCCAGTAATGAAGGATCCGTTGTACGTTATACGGTGCCTATGTGTGAACAGAGCATAAATTTATGACGTATCCGTTAAAAACGTACCAGTAAAACGGACTCCTATGTGTGAACGGGCCCTTAGGTTGTATGGCCCAGGCAGTGCCATATTTGACCTACGATGCAAAGGCTGTATAAATCAGATATGGTATTACTAAATTTAATTCGACATTCAGTAAGGGTAGCAATATTTTGGATCTCACAACCAGAGACTTTGTTGTATAACAATCCACAGGTCTTCCAGTCCAGAGTAAAATGATTCCTGCTACATCTTACACAACTGTACCTAGTTCTTAACATCAGGCGGTCTGAAGTCAGACCTGAATCCAATAAGCGTTAAGAAAACTCTCACTATATTATTGACTACCCCCGTGGCAGGTGATCACGGGTCCGGTGATGTCGGCGGGGCAGCACCGCTTCCACCCCGAGTGCTTCTCGTGCGCGGCGTGCCTCGCGCACATCGAGGACGGCCAGCCCTACGCGCTGCGGGAGCGCTCGCGCCTCTACTGGTATATACCATTACAAATAAAATTAACAAAAAAGAATTCCGGCTTTTCCGAATTTTATTCTTTTTACTATATTAGATTACCTTTTAAACCCATAAATAATTCAAATTATGTGGAAAAATATCAAAAATATCGTACAAAACTTTCGTGATCTTTTATCATACAGTCTATTATTGACTATAGTATATTGACGCTCTCTCGGGCTCACTCGGCAAACTTCACTCACTTGTATTTTGATGTAGGTCCTATTGTGTTTTCTTTAACAAAATTTAAACAATCACCACAATACTCACTTTTACTCATATTATATATTATACTTATTACCGATCCCCACAATACTCATGTTATACTTATTTCTAGTGCAAGCCCAGTGAACAACCCTTCTTATTGCAACTACACTAAATATGTGGAAGGCTTTGTCCACTGCTATTGCTAAGCATTTTTTTCGTTTGCTTAGTATGAGGCTAGATGGCGCTGTGCTCAATGCCCCGACACATGTTTTTATTTTTGATTCTCGTCCCCAGCGGGTCGTGCTTCGAGGCGGAGCGCGGTCACGGCGACACGCACGCCATCCGCGTGGTGAGCGTGCCGCCCGCCGCCGTGCGCCTCGCGCCCGCGTGCGCCGACCCCAGCGTGCTCACCGTCACACAGTCAGTATTATATTTATTCACTAACCATAATAAACAAATATGTTTTTATCATTAAAACTTCAGTACCCTTACCACGAGTTTGCAAAATACCACTACGATTGTGTAGGTATATCATCATCTCGCCTCTCGATTCGATACAATGGCACCACAGGTTTCACACGCAAAAACTTTCGTCAACCAAAAACGTCGGTAAGATACGTGCACGCACACCGACGTTAAACTATGTTGTAAGAATCGGCAGTATGAGTGGTCACTTTTGACAGATTTCACTTACACCGACGTTAGATTTGTCACAAATACCTACTTTCGTAGGTTGTCGATCTATACTATTGTTTGGTCTAAACACCTTGGTACAAACCTTTCCATAAATCCAAATTCGTTTCGGCAACTACTACGTCGAATTAAATGGATAATAGTTTAGTTATCTTTGAATTATCGAGTACTTTCTTTCTTCATTTTGTATCATTGTTTTTAATGGTTTTTATCCTCAAAAATGAAAATCATATGTTTGAACAGTGACAGTGACATCAAGCAGCGGCATATTGTTAATCTCTCTTATTTTCTAACTCAGAGAATGAAAAAGTAATATTTTTGACATTGACAAGCTATTCTTCATAGATAATGTTAAGAATGAACTTGGGAATGATTTGGGATGAACAACAATAAATACCATTCGAGCGAACTTGTATTGAGTTTAGTCGATGTACACAAACGTTGTGGTATTTTGCAAACTCGTGGTAAGGGTACAGTAGTACACGCATGGAAACAAGAGACAGCTATACTAGAGAGAAAAAGTCAAGTGGCGCGACCAGGCTGACCAGACAATGCCCCCATTGCTATCAGGTTTTGTGAATAAGATAGACAATCCAAAATCGTTTTGTGACTTATCTTTGGGGATAAAAGTCTTCCTGCCACTTCCCCTGCTTCACTCTTCTATGTTGTAAACGAACATTTTATTATATGTAAATGAATTTATCTTCCTAACCATAATCGTCAGAAAAGGGTGAAAAAGTAAAACTTTACCGTAATTTTTAACGCTTTCTTATCAACTTGTACATTACATCAATGTAACCCATAATACCAACAATGTATAATAGGTACTTCAGTTTTAATATTACATGTAATTTTCTATATTGGGCTGGTGTTTTAATAAAGCGTAGGTATATCTATCTATCATACAATGCCTAGCAATAAGTATACTAACATACTGGCGTGTGGTGTCAGCTCGTGCGGCGGCGCGGTGGTGTGCGCGGCGCGCGCGCTTCTCCGCGCCGCGCTGGCGCTCTGCATACACCTCACCTGCCATAGGTACTAACACACATACACTGCGCTCACTCTATCTTACTAACACTAGGGTTTGCTTTGCTTTGTAGAGTTAGTCTCAAATATTAATACAATTCTATGACACACGGAATAAACCAAAATTAGCCGCACCTAAATTTTTATTTTGGTGGAAAACTAAGTAATAGTTATTCAGCGTTTCTTCAGAACTAAAGTATGAAGACGATAGTTGTCAACCAACATGAACCAAATTGAGTTGTGTCAATCACTCCATCTAGTGGCAAGTAGTAATATTAGTTTAAAACCTGGATATAGAGGGAATAAATAACTAATTACTGCCCAAAATGTTATCTGTATCATCTGTTTTTTTCTTCTTCTTTGGCCATAACTTTGTATTGTGACAGTTCTCAAGTAAAATATCATCTGTAAATTGATCACTTCCAAGACGTTGCCTTAGAAACCATGGTTTTGTTATTTTACGTTTTGAATAGTAACACTATATTTATGCTAATTTATCTCGATGCTTTCTAGATAATCTTTAATGATTCTTTCTTTCTTTCGTTCTAATTAACATCTTTTATCTGTAAAATGTTAGTTTCAAATCATACCATGGGACTTATTTCCTAAAATAATATTATGCAATTCAAGAAAAACAGGCTTTTTACACATTCTTTCAATGGATAAACTGCTGCTGCCACGACGAATTTGATATACTCGTATCTTTCAGGATGAATTGCGATAATTATCGAAACTGCTGTAATTGAAAGCAGAAACTCATATACAAATAATACGAATTCACCGAACTAAATTTTATTCGTCACGTTTTAGGTGTTGTCTAATTTGACGCTTAGCGATCAAATTTTAGACAGAAATTTCACTAAATTATGCGCCGTCGAATAGCTTTTTGACGTTTTCAACTAAATTGAATTAAGGTGACTATAATCGATGTAGTCATCTCCACCTAGAATGCAGCGGAATAACAAAACCAGTTTGACAGGGACTAAACCCATTTAGTGGTAATTTAGTTTAATTGCGTGTGCCATCGAATTAGCACCACTATTTTGTTTTGTCGAACCTAATTATTGAAAGAGGAGTTTTATTAATGGCCGCTAAAATCATTTACCTCACGGTGTTCACACCATCAGCATCAAAATCATCCTTTTCACACGGTATCTTCCATTTGTGCTAAAAATTATAATGATATTCGCCGACATTTATAAAATCTATTTAGTTGCTTGATTAGGAACAAGGTGGCGCTATATGTATTGTTATTATTTTGGTTGGATTATATAAAAAAAAAAAATAACGTAGTACATAATTCACTTTTTTATTTAAACGCTCAATATATACATACTTAAGTATATTTAATAGTATATCAATAGCTGAATAAAAAATAATGTCTGAGTATTTAAATCCCGGTCGCGGAACAGAAATAATTACGTGAGCGAGATTATTTATAATTAAAAAAAATAACAGGTGGCAAAACAACAATAGGTGGCGCCTCTTATTATAGGTAAAAATATTTGGCCATATAATAAGCATCTATATGAGATACTTGTTAGTTTATAGCTTTGAATATATTAAAATACTAATCTAGTTCAGTATATTTCTACAACCATATATGGGATTAACCGCAACAATTTCAAAGTTTAATGCCTCCACAAAATGTTGCTATTTCAATAATGTCGGCAATATATAATTTTATTGTGTCTTTATTATAAAATGTTTTACAAAAAGCAGTCCATTCAGAGCTACTGATAATTAAGCTAAGCATATTACATCTAAAGGCAGTTTTAGTAAGTTCGTAAAAAAAGCCACAACTACGAGTATTGTCCTACTTTTGAAAAAACGCGAATTTCTAAAAGTTTTAATAATGAAGTGATTGCATAAGACGTGCTAATCTAAAGAGTCGTGTGTTAATTACCAGTAACTGTATGTATATAGTTTTTTTTCATAAATTTATTTCCAAACCTCTAAGTACCTGTATAGCTTAGTCTTCTTTCCCGAATAATTCCAATTCTCATTTATTTTTTACATGATATAGGCTCACGCTTGACTACAACTTGCCTGATGTTAAGCAACGTTATAGTCTACGATCTAGCGCGCTTGCCTAGAAGAAACCGGTTTACTCTCGGCTTGAAGACCGACAAATTATAGTTCAAGGGGAATATACATTCGGGCAAGGAGTTCCACAGTTTCGCACGTTCATTTATTTTATTAATTATTCTAAAACACATACAAAAGTCCTATTTCCTCACATTCTGTTACAATTCGCTCGCAGCTGTGTTGCCAAGCGACTTGACTAAATACAAAAGTGCTATTAGCCGGCACATTATAATAATTAAATTAGTTTAGTACGTGCTCGTAACAGTGAACGAGTGAAGCACGCCGGCACGCGTGACTCAGTGGTGGCGCGCCTGGGTGGCGGCCGACGGATAAAACTTAGTTACTTACATTAGTAAAACTTAGTTTTATTAAAATAAAAAACTTACTTAGTCAATTTCGTTACAATATAGCCTTTTTTAAACTCATAATAGATTTAAATTAATATAATAATGATATGAAATAGTTTACTCGAAATCATGTCACGTTACATTACATCCTCATAACTCTAATTAACATATTAGAGGGAAAGCACATCTTAAGATTTACTTCGTCAAAATTTTTATAAGTAATTCATATTTATAACTATAGAAAATTTACAATTGTAGGTAGTAACCAATTTTAAAAGTGAATTAATGAAATGATCGTAACCCGATATTACTATGGTAGGGGTGTGTTGCATTGTTTCATTTCTCAATGTTATTGTAATGTTGAGCTTATCGCAACAAATTATAAATCTTATTTCCGTAAAATGTATATGGATATCACATCTTCAACATTAAGTTTTTTTTTGTTAAGTAGTACTACTTTAGATCAAAGTCAAAGTTTTTTATTTCTGTAGGCAATTACTTGCTCTTAGAAACGTCAATTTACAATTCATTATTAGGTACATAATATTTATACACAACTAGCAAACCCTGCGAACTCCGTTTCGCCACAGATGGCTTCATGGCTTCGTTTTTTTATATAAACCTCACGGAACCCGAGACCTTTCCAACGAATGCAAAACCGTGGAAATCGGTTCGTGCGTTCTGGAGTTAAAGCGTCAGGAAGGAAAACCCGACTTATTTTTATATATTAGATAGTGTAAATTAATATTATTTATGAATTACAAAGTAATTTGTCTATGGCTTTACTATGTCACCTTGCTAATTTAAAGTTATTTACCGATTCTAAAAAATACATGAAATTAAACACATAATTTGTAACATCGTATTTTGATATTTGCGTCTTGCAATGACTGGCATTGATATTTGCATTACAAATTTCAATACCACACAGTCACAACATAGGTGCCTAAACAAACAATGATACACTATAATGAGGCTTTTTCCGGGAGCCAATTAAAAAAAAAATGTTTAAAATAGGTTCAATAGATGTCGCTGTATACTGTTAATGTACACCAAAGAGCAAGTAAAGTTTATGTTTTTTGTTTTTTCGGACGACATTGTTTAACTAAATGAACTCTGAACTTGTAGGTTGGTGTAACAAAAACAACGCAATATTTCAGTTTTTCTTCATTTTACTTCGAAAACACAAACACAGACAATACATACACAAAACAAAATGTATACAACACAAACACAAATCATGGATGGTGGGATGTCAAATATATATATGTCATGTCAGATGAAAAAGTTCCATTTCTTACAAAAAAAAGTGGAATATTTTTAAAGACATCGTTGTCTAACTTTTATATTAGTATTTTGTAAATTGATTACCAGAATAAATTAATTTTACCAAAAACTTGTCTCGCTCATACTGAATATAAATAAAATTGCATTGTAAAGTTTATGTAACGTTCCGTTTCACGTATTATGAAGAACTCGCTTGTACATGGGCAACATACAACGCCATCTGTTGAGCATTTTTTACACCATTTTTAATTTTTTAATTCAGCTGTCAGAAAAAGCCTCATTAAATGTGCTTGCTTGAGAAACAATCTGTTATGGGAATTACATTACCTACAAAAATATTTTTTATTTAAATCAATTCTAATTTAGTAGATGACTGTCAGTCGAGAATGTGTTAAAAAATTAAACGAATACCTATTTAATAATATAGCCATCCAGGAATTCTGTGGTTACATTCTACATATGTGCCTATCAGTGACGTATGCACGGATGACAGCAACATTGCCTAAACTTTACTTGATACGATGCAACTTCATGACAATAAAACTGCAAAACATATCCTAACTCCTACGCAACATTTTTAAAAGCAATTGAATGAATAAAATTACTCAAATTATCATCGTCAACATTTGACGACCCAGTGCTGAGTGTAGGCCTCCAAAAATGTCCATTCTATTCTCTTTGAGTTGGCTCGATATTATTATGCCTCTCGATAAATTTATAGAAATTTAAAATACATACACCCTTAAAATCACCTAATTCTCGTACCTTTGGATCATGTTTATATTATTCTATTCATACCTACATGACTAATTTCATAGATAGGTATTCATCAATTGAGTAACATGTTAGCGGTCGCTAAAGTTTTAATTAATATATAAAAACATTGGTGATCACTATACGTTTCAGCTAAACCACTTTATTTTAAGATCAACTTATCTTTCAAGAAACCCTTGTTTGTTTGGTTTACACCGACGCACAGGATTTTACCCGCGCGTGTGTCAATGTAAAACAAACAGATAAAGTTACTCAATACAAACAGACACTTCACATTTTTAGCATATTTGTGGAGTGATAAATGTGGTTTAAGTGTATCCCCAAAATCTTTGTACTCAGTGGCAGAACTCTGATGTCGACAGTTTTCAAACTGCCCTCAAGGTCTCTGACATTTTTTTTACATATACTATTTCTAACTAGCGGTGCCTCGCGTTGTCACCTATGTTAATGCAGTATAAAAAGTAGCTTATGAGTTCAACTGGTGTTTTATCCATCTCTAATCAAAATCGATTCAGCCTTTAGGGTGAAATAAAGAACATACAAACTCACATACTTTAACCTTATTTACTCGTATATTGTGAACCATTATTATGAAACGAATTGTCAAAATGTATTGTATGTTTTCCTACAAATTAAAGGTGATATACGTGGGACACTCAGAAAGTTTTGCGAAACAGAAAAAAAATGTTCTATGGGAAAATATATTTTTATTAAATCTTTTCATAGTACTCTCCACTAGCATCTATACAAAGTTTCATGCGTCTGAACCAATTTTCGAAACACTTTTTCCAGTTCGCCGCATACACCTCGTTTACGGCCTGCTCGAACGCTGACAGCGCATTTTCCGGTGACGAAAATTGTATCCCTTTGAGCTGATTTTTTATTTTTGGGAATAAAAAGAAGTCACACGGTGCTAGGTCCGGGCTGTAAGGAGGGTGACCCAGGAGTTTGACCGGCGTGCTGTCCAGGAAGTCCCTCGTTTTGAGCGCGGTGTGCGCGGGCGCGTTGTCATGATGGAGCAGTAGCCCACGGAGCCCTGTGTTTGGTCGCTTGTTGCTCACAACAGAGAAAACTTCTGGCAAGCATTTATTAATATACCATTCGGCGTTGAAGCTTCTTTGGTTTTGTAAAGGAATGGACACCAAGTAGCCAGTCAAATTGAAAAAGCTCGCGATCAAAATTTTCCCCCCGCTTCTAGATCGCTTCACTTTGGTAGGCGTTGCTTCGTTTTGAAACACCCAAACTGTCGACTGGCGCTTCGTTTCTGGATCGTATTGATATATCCAGGACTCGTCGCCTGTAATGATGTCATAAACACGCAGAGATGAACCTGCTTCAAATTTGTTAAGCATATCACGGCACCATTCCACCCGGGCCTGTTTCTGAGCATCGGTGAGGTTGTGCGGCACCCAGCGTGAAACTATCCTCCTCACGCGAAGATGCACGTGCAGAATCTTGTCAAGGCTTCCCGATACAATCTGCACAATGTGCTGAATCTCCTGGTATGTAACTCGCCTATTGTCTTGGATTTTTTTTTTTACTGCTTGCACGTTTTCTTCCGTAACAGCCGTCGAAGGGCGACTACTTCTTTCTTCATCCCCCAAAGTTAGTCGACCGCGCCGAAATTCATTATACCAACGATACACGGTTGCCTTAGAAGGGCCTTCATCCATGAAAGCCATTTGAAGTCTATCGTAAGATTCTTCCGGTTTCAGGCGGCACTTGAAATCGTATAAAATCATAGCGCGATAATGTTCCCGGTGCAGATCCATTTTTTACTGAGACACGATAATTTAAATTAGCTTGCAAAAAATGTGGAGGGAAAATTTGAAATTGGAATGTGCCTATTTTTACTTATAAATAATCATATTTTTAAAATAGGTTTAAACTGGCCAGTGTCTCATTCATAAAAACTTTTTTTCGCAAAATTTTCTGAGTGGCCTGGTATATGTATCTTTAATCTTAACCCTACAATATAATTATGTATAACTTCGCCTTTAAAATCTTTCTTGATGTTACATGATTCGATCACTTATCACCAATGATATTAGGAGCGGGCTATAGTTTAAGGAATAACCATTAAATGTGAATTAATTAGTGCCTCGGCGTCATATTGGGACGTCATCGTACAATGTAGTACGTGTGATGTGTTCTAATTAAGCGGTTATTAACACCTATTACGTACGATTGGATAATACATCGCAGAAGTATTAGTTAATAGACAAGTCACTAAAAAGTATTTGAAAAAAGTTTTAAAGTCGCAGTGGCATAACGAAACACCGCTCCAAAGCAATCATTTATTTTTTTCTTTATTAAGTTGTTTCCTGACAAGTTTTGTATAGAGGTTTAATTTGAATCAGAATACTTAGGTCTAGGTCTGCCTGCACAGCCTGTGTAGTGGGAGCCTACTAGACTCCCTTGGAACATACTCTATCGTAGATACATATGTAATTTATATCTAGATTGTGATCTCGACCAATTTTAGGCGAACAGCAGGTGATGATTCTGTAATCCATAATATATCTCTTCTAAATGAAGATATATATTTCTCTCTAAGACACAAAATATGACGGCAAAAGCTTCTCACTAACGCAGCAAGAACATAATATATTATACAGGATTAGAAAGGTATAAAAATGTTTGTTCAATATGCTATATATTCAGCAATCGAACATTTACCAAGAAATTAAATTCCTACAATTTTTTTTTGTAAATTCTAATATATTTCAGACAATTCTATAACTGCGTATTCTGTGCTCGACTGTATCTGCATCCTCGCTATTATCCGTCCCTCGGATAACGTTAGTCGTGTGTGAACTGTGTGTGTCAGGTCAGTCTGTATTGAACCGTCGCGCAGTGCACACGTGCAAGCTTAGCTTAGGGCTCATTTATAAATTAGTGTTTAATTGCAGTACCATTGTGTCATTGTGTGATGACTCATACGATTTGAGCATTGTGGAACAAGATTTAGACTGGGAAATTTTGTGATTTAAACTTTAGACTAATAAAAGATAAACTATACTAAATGTAAATAAACATTCAAATAATACAATACACAGTTCAAAGTAGTTGATATTTTGCGGTGAACTCGTTTGATAATTTGTGCTCGTGAGTTTAGTTTTGTGTCTGTTAGTTTTCCTCCTTTACGCTTTTGTGGATGACTGCTATTTGTGCTAAATATAAAATCATAGGTAATGTGACGTTTAAAGGCAGTAGATTGCAAAAAGTTTGAACTCTTTATCATGGCATAATGTAGCAAACTTTATTCACAAATGACTGTATGCGAACTAATTTTATTTTGATATACTTACTTAGTGATTAATCAACACCTAGTAGTGTTATTTGTTTATTGTGCTTGTTTTTACCTAATGCTCTACATTGTTAGATTTGATCAGGTTTTTGCTTTTTGGATTATTTACCTAAACATTTATAAAAGTTTTGCAGCCCTCGAAATTTGTAGAACTGTAGAGTTAGGCAAGTGTGTTACATCTTAGACTTCAGTGGAGCTTAACATCAGGCGGACTGTAGTCAAACGTAAGCCTGTGTCTGTGGCAAAAACAAGAAATAAATAGATTCAGAACTACAAGCCATACTTACCACATAACAAGTAATAACCCCAACTCAGCATAAGCTGGCTGTGTAAGTGTAACCAACGCAGTCTCTATTTTACCATTACTTTTTACATGGGCTTGCGTATCTACGTTGTAACATCCTTACCTAGAAAATACCTTCTAACACATATGTATATAGAACTTTACTCGGTATTAAAGTATGTGGGTTGTGTCTCCAGGATAGACTCAGTGTGCGGTGCGCTGGCGCTGCGCCTCGGAGACCGCGTGCTGGAGATCAACGGCGCGCCGCCGCACCACCGCGCGCTGCACACCCATCCCGCCGCCAGAGTGCAGGTAACAAACTAGCAAACTAAATTTACAATTACCTAATTCGTTTACATTACAATGAATATAGTACGTAAAGTAAATTTCTGGTACCTAAAATATAAAAAAGATGATCGTATGAGAGTGGCCAACTCTGGTGTCAGAGTTTTCACACCGCCCTACGGGCCTCTGACATGGCTTAACGACTGCTGTAATATGACGAACAGCCGGGACCTCCAATTTAACGTGTCATCCGATCCGACCCACGGAAGCGCCCAAGCTTTTTTTTGCTCACCCATCCGCGTACTGACCGCGTCGACTATTCTTAACATTGGTAATCGCCGCTAGCTGAGCTACGGGCGCTTCTGCTATACGAATATTATATTCTATTAAAAACCTTTTTTATCCTCAGTTAACAATAGAGCACGACCCGGAGCCGCCTCACAACAACAACAAGATAATGTGCAACATAACAGACCTGAGTGACGTCACCAACAAAACAGAACTAATCACACGGTCTAAGGAAGACACGCACAAAAGAGAAGGCGATAAGTTCAAGAGAGACAGCGATACTTCGCCGAACAAACTTAAGGAAGAAGTCAGGATAAAGATAGAAGAGGACAGATTGCAAACAGAGGCGAATGTAGAAGGTGTGTGTGTGTGTGTGTGTGTGTGTGTACTGTGTGTGTACTTAATGTATATATTTGATATTCATAATTTTGATATTCAATCATTTCTAATGCATTATAAATTTAATTTACCTTTTTAAAAAATGTAGCTGCATTTAAAGTTTGAATTAAACATATTTTTGGAACCACTTGCATTACGATTCCTAAATGCATTTTATTTTAATAGAATAACCTCCTTTTTACTGGATAAATGTGTTTAAATGTTGTTGTGCAAGCGGACCTTAGAATCAATAAATATTGTTGTACTTGTAGAAAGGGACGGACTGAAGGAGAGACTGTACAAGAGGAAGGGAGAGGAGGGCAAGGCGCGAGTGATCAAGCGGAGGCAGACGCCCCCCTCGCCCCCCTCGCCCCTGCTGGGGGACAAGGAGAGGAGCAGCAGCATGTCCAAGCTGCTGGATGTGTGAGTAGTGGAAACATGAAAAAACTTTCAGAACAATAGCTAACCTCCATTTTGAAGTCGGTTAAAAAAAGATACCTATACCTAGTTGTTAATTTTGTACATCTTTGAATCATGATATTTTTTTACGTGGGATAGGTTTGTGTTTGACTACAGCCTACGTATCTGTAAATTACAAATTTTTCGGACTGCTAAAAGTTGATTTTTCCAAATTTACTAAGTACCTACCCAGTGTTTTCAATTCAAACAATTGAATATCAATTTTATGCTAGAAAATGTGTACACTTGACTAGAACTCTCCAGGTGCTAAGAAACATTTGCAAAGTGCTTTCCTATCCGATTTACTTTTGCCTGCAGCTCCGTAGGTACGCATTATTATACATATTCCGCATGATCACTCTATATTTAAAAAAAGTGCAGCGAAATGATTGTGTAGTTTTAAAGTTTTAAGCGTACATAAATATCACATACGGGGAAAGACGTGGGAAGCGACTTTGCTTTATACTGTGTAGTGATTATAAGTAGTATAAGGGGAACAAAGAATCTGGCAAGGAGTTGTACAATGTGCGTCAGCGATTATTTAGCCACCGTATGATTAGATGTAAAAGCAGCTGTTTGTCCCAGCAGCGTGGACGGCGCGGGCGGCGAGTGCGGCGGCGTGCTGAGCGACCTGGGCCGCGCGCGCTCGTTCCGCGCGCAGCCAGCGCCGCAGCCCAAGGTGTTCCGCGCCGCAGACCTCTTGCAGGTAAGCTGTATCTAACATCTCGGCGCGGGCGGCGAGTGCGGCGGCGTGCTGAGCGACCTGGGCCGCGCGCGCTCGTTCCGCGCGCAGCCAGCGCCGCAGCCCAAGGTGTTCCGCGCCGCAGACCTCTTGCAGGTAAGCTGTATCTAACATCTTTATTACTAATACCATCGATTGGCCTGATAGCTTTTTACCTATTTATGAGTATATGTATATGGTAGTGGCTCTGCATTATAATCTAAGGGTTCGATTCCCGCTGGAATGGATTTTAAAATTTATAATTACTTTTGTTGAGTCTGGTCGTTTCTATGTAAGTATAATAAGTATGTATTTACATAAAAAAGTATACATGTATCATATCCGTTATCTAGTACCCACGACACAAGCGTCTGCTTTGTGTGGGACTAGATGGCGCTGTGTGCAATGTCCCGGAATATTTAAGCTGCCTTACCTGAATATACTCTGCTTCCTAAGAAAATAACGAAGCAAATTAGACAAATACTTTTCAGTGACAATAGACATTTCTCCAAAATGAACACCAGCATCGTCGCTTACGCATTTATGTTTTCACTCTGACTGTGTGATCTTGTGCAGACCTCCTCGAAGTTACACTAGAAATTTTTGTATATACAAAATATTTTTTTCCGCCGTTAATTCCGAGACAAGCCTTATTTATAAAGTTATTAAAATATGATATTTCAGGGTGAGCTGTTAGGGTCGGGTTTCTTCGGCGAGGTGTACAAGGTGACTCACCGCGACTCCGGCGAGGTGATGGTGCTCAAGCAGCTCTACCGGCTCGACGACGACGCGCAGAAGAACTTCCTCAAAGAGGTGACCATTCACTGTTTAATTACAATAATGAAAACACTGGAAGAACCCTGGATACTGCAACACAGGGAGTCCTAAAGCAATAGACAGGACCCCATTTGAATAATTTAGACACTTTTATAAAATGTGAAGATGACATCATGTTTTAGTGCAAATAAATGTTTTTTTTTTCACTTGTCACTCTCATTTGTAATTCCACATTACCTTTAATGCCTTGATGTTATCGACGCATCCCGTTGGCGTGGTGGTGTGTCTCCTACAGGTTATTGGCTTCATTCATATGGTGGGACAGATTTGTGTTGTATTTGTGCACAATATTTTTTCCCATGTCTAGTTCTCGTCTCTCGTCGGCGGCTAACAGCATAATAATAGGATTCTTCCTTATACCTACCTAGCTATTCAATCAAGAAATAGAACTAAGTGCCATTTTGTGGATGTTGTTTCAATCAGCCTCATAGACAAATATGTACCTTACAGTCAAGTATAATAACTGGTTTGCATCCAGGTGGCGGTGCTGCGCTCGCTGTCCCACCCGAACGTGCTGCGCTTCGTGGGCGTGCTGTACAAGGACAAGCGGCTGCACCTCGTCACGGAGTACGTGGCCGGCGGGACGCTCTACCAGCTCATACAGGTATCATGGTGTTGTAACATTACAGTGCTGCGCTTCGTGACCGTAAGAAATATTCACGTGTGTTTTTTCTAGATCTTTGAGACAGACAGTTATAATTACATATTTCTCACTAGCAGTTGTTTTATTATGTCGTCTTAGAATTTCTATATGTTGTATCGCTGTGCAGTTTCCCAGGCCCACACTAGCCAGTACACCGGCTTGTCGTGCGTTGCAGGACGCGTCGTGCCCGCTGTCGTGGACGGAGCGCGCGCGCCTGGCGCGGGACGTGGCGGCCGGCGTGGGCTACTTGCACCGCATGAACGTCATACACAGGGACCTTAACTCGCACAACTGTCTCGTCAGGGAGGTACGTGTGTCCCACTTATGGTAGTGAGATGTTGGTGTGTTCCTGGTTGAGATGTGCTCTCTAGAAGGGCTACCCTCGGCACATATGTAGAGCCCGGGGAAGTATAATTTTATTGTCTTTAGACCGCTCTTTTTGGCTGTTTTTGTACAGATGTCTTTCTGTTCCGAACCCCCACAATTATTGATGGTATTATGTGAACAGTGGATTTGGTATGGAAATAGTTCATTCAGAATCATAGTGCGAACTTGCAAATGGCTATTTTTAATATTGAAATATATCCTAGTAAACGTCCTAGTAAATCCTAAACTGACCTTTTACCAATAACATTGCAGGACAAAACAGTGATAGTGGCAGATTTCGGGCTCGCGCGCATCGTGCAGCGCACCGCGTCCTCCACGCTGGAGCGCACGCGGCGTGCGCACCACTCGCTGCGCAGGAAGAGATACACGGTAATGTAGCTGTACAACCTGCTCTCTTCACATACACAGGGAATACATGTAATCTAGGAAAACGTGCTACCTATTGTACATAAGGCTGACTAGTCACAACCAGTCAACATCCTTCGCCTGGCGCGCACGGTGTCTTGTCTTCTACGCTGGAGTGAACGCGTGACGTACCTACACGGTGATATAAGCACTTTGGTCTGCGGCTTTCCAAACCTTATGTGGATGGATTTTATTTTAAATTGTTATTAACTTAGACGTCAGCTATGCCTACTATCAAGCAATCAACCAGCAATAAATAAAAAACAACTATTATACGTATTTTACACTTATCTATCTGTTCCGTCACCATAACTTGGGAACCTTGTAAGGTTTAAGCTACAAATAAGAAGCGTTAATTTATGGTTTATTTTCATTAATGATCATACCTTAATTTTCCCCCATGTATTCAAAAGACTCAGGTATTTATTTATTCCCATCAACATTATTTTTGCCTTTTATAGGTTGTGGGAAACCCATACTGGATGGCGCCAGAAATGATGAACGGAAACGTATACGATGAGAAGGTGGACGTGTTCTCCTTCGGGATCATACTTTGCGAGGTAAATGTTGAACAAGAAAAGATAAATAAGTTGTGCTTTCAGTTAAGATTATTATCACGGCTGATATTGGATGAGCTGGCAGATCATATCGTACCTATTTATTCTGATGAAAATCCAAACAGTTATAACTAATTCCAGGCTCGGTATACTCGGCCTTATTATTTCTCTGCCTTTTGTATTGAGTCTACTGATCACTGGAACTGCCTTCATTGCGGTAATGTACTTAGTATAATTGATAAGAGAATGATATGCAGCAGTGGTGGAATTACTGTTGCCCTGCAACACAGGACCTAACCGGATCTAGTGCAGTGCTCCATGGACCTAGACACAATTCAAAGGCCTTTTGCTTTCCTTTCATTTCGATCAAATGAGTTGTTTTTCAACCTGTTTCCTAATTCAACGTATTTAATTTCTACAGATAATAGGTCGCGTATCAGCAGACCCCGACTTCCTGCCGCGTCGGTCGGACTTCGGTCTGAACGAGGCTCTGTTCCTGGACAAGTTTTGCTCCGGCGCGTGTCCCGAGCCCTTCTACCGCGTCGCCTTCCGCGCCTGCCACCTCGACCCCGACGCCAGGTACGTGGCGGCGCGCGGTGCTCTGCAGCGTGCTACGTGTCCGCGCACGCGCCGATACGTACAATGTTACATGCCGATATTAGACCATCATATAACAATACGACGCCTTTGATCTCGTGCAAAATGCCGACAACGTCTAGACTGCGTTAGGATGCCAGGGGTTGTCACAAGTAAACAATATTCATAAAATTATTTTTTATTGCAAATCAACATCGTCAGCAATATTATAATTAAAAAAATATTATAACTTAATATAACGATTTCGAATTCCGTACTTACATCACTAAGTATACTAATCAGTGGTAATGTCAAAAAAAAAACAAAAATATAAAAACAACAATGACAAAAATATAAATTGGCCCCTGACAAATATTTTCGGTTTCTAGATTTATTAGATTTAAAATTTCTGTTGTTGAACTTAATTATGTAAAAAATTCTCATCCTAATAAATAATTTCAACAAAAAATTTACTGGGAAGCATTTACTTACATGGTTTTGTATTATATTCTACTAAACACAAATGGTTAAATAATTTGAGCCCAATGTTATTTTCAGCAAAAGAAAAGATCGACATCAATTATTTTTCTAACCTAGGGATGTAATCCACAAAATCATCATTTTTATTTATACGAGATGAAGACTTGCAATCTCTCACAGCACACGTCGTATACACCAATTTAAATAAAAAAGCAGACACGCGTTAGCCCTGAATGATGTGTCCTGAACTACTAACAATGTTTTGTTAGCAGTTCGGGCTCGGCATTCCCGCCTCTCGCCCCTCACACCCCGCACGGTTGCCCTGTCTAATCGTCTTCGTCGGACGACTGTATGGTTTTTTAGACTGTGATTAGACCAAAGTTGCACTTAAGAATCATTTTCGTAGAAATAAGACCACCTAACGCCCGCGTGCATAACGACTCTTCGAGCTATTATGTAATATTTTCTGGGTTTTCGCTAAATGCGTTTAAGACATTGTCCTTTCGAATGTTGTGTATATGTTATGGACCAAGTGATAAATTGGGCAGTATACATAGTGCAGGGTCATTATGAAAAATGCGCAATATGAGAGTGCAATTTGATAATAATTATTCAAATCAAATTGACCGGGCATTATACATATTGTCCATCACCTTTTGGGCAGAGTAATACAAACATAATTTAATTACTATTTTTTTATTGTTATTGTCATTTAACTTTAAATAAACTTAATATTAAACCACTTAAATAATCAGACTCATTATTTGGATTAATTACCAAGGACTTTTTCCTTAAAAATCCACTAGTATTTGCATTTAAAACTTAAAAATATAACATAACCTAACCTAACCGCCGCACGAGCCGCACGCTGAATGGCGGTCTCTGATTGGTCAAAGCGTGTCATGCCATGCGTACTTCCCTCCCCGCCCTCGCACAAGCGTTAAATATAGCTTTATTATCAAATTGCCCAATTGTCATGTAGCAATATAATAATGACCGTGCAATGTGATAAATAATGAAGTTAAGATAGTAACTAATCACTTAGCCCGATAAAGCTAGACATTATTCATAATGCTCGTGCATTATAAATAATGCCCGCATTAATCACCTGGTCCATAACATATACATACATGGGCAGGCCCCCGTTCGAGGTGATGGAGATCTGGCTGGAGACGCTGGTGATGCACCTGGCGCGCGGCGCGCCGCCCCCCACCGCGCTGCTGGCGGACATCCTGCGCTACTCGCGCGCGCCGCACTCGCCCGCCGCCGCCAGCTGCTGCGCCGCCGACTGCCTCTACAAGCGCACGTGTAGTCAGGTACTTAGTTCAAACAACTAAAATGTACTCAATGAACTCGACAACGTACTAGGAAAACTGTAAGTTTAAATATATACATTTAACATACCTAAATACCACCAAGTTTGCTGTTTGAAGCCAGTTAAGATGCAAACGCAGCGGAAAAACAGTACATATTTCTCCAGGGTTTCATCTCCTAGAAAAGTCAACAATATATTTTTTTTCAGGAGAGCACCCAAAGCTTCAAGCCGGAAGACCCTCCCTGCTCCGGCTGCCAGTCCCCAGACAGCTGCGGGGCAGGCGACGAGCGGCGCTGCCTGTGCGCTGTGAGACGTATGCCCAGCAACGCGGGGAGCGAAGACCTGGCTGAACCAGACTCGGGGCTTGTCAAGGTAGGTCACTCCATGAAAGCATAACAGAATAAGAACTATTCAAAGGCACCCGGTGTGTTCTTTCTAGAACGTTGATGAATATTGTA
Source organism: Macaria liturata (assembly GCA_964023185.1). Taxonomy (NCBI): domain Eukaryota; kingdom Metazoa; phylum Arthropoda; class Insecta; order Lepidoptera; family Geometridae; genus Macaria; species Macaria liturata. The sequence continues at coordinate 621,915 of OZ026830.1, forward strand.
ACTCCACTTCAGGTGCAAGGCCCGTGTTAGATATCAACGCAATCTGTTACACTTTGGCAATATCATATTTCAGCTATTATTTGAAACTACCGGTTCTTCGCGACTCAGCTCGCGTTATTTTAAGAAAAAAACAGCCTATGACCCTCTCATAACTTGATATAACCACCACATCGAAAACCATTATGATCCGCCATTGCATTGCGGCGTAAAACAAGAATAAACCAAGATACACTTACTTATCGTTTATTTTCGCATTTACTTCTTTTCGCTTGTTTAGGTTTAGCAAGTTTACCTTATAAATATGTTCGTTTCCTCAGTCGAAGTCGAACGCGGCGATCTCCCCGCGGCGCGGCGCGCCCCCCGCGGGCGGCGGGCGCGCGCTCGGCAAGTGCGTGTCTGCGTCGCACATCCGCGCGCCGCCCACCGTCACCGTCACGTCGCTGAGCCGCAGCCACAACGCGCTCGCCAACCCGGGCTACATCCTGCACGCCGTCGGCACCAGCATCAACATCACCAAGGTAACGCACGGACACCTCCTGCATGTACTCGCCTACTCAGCGTGTCAATAACGTACACAGAGGATTTTTGGTACTGGAGAAGCTTTACTGTAAAAGAAATTTAGTTCGACTCAGTCATGAACTATTTTCACGCAGTCGTGATGTACATGACATCACGTGTCCGCAAATTTTTGTAACAGTGGTGACGTCACCGTACTATACGTACGTACATTATACTGGAGAGTTGTCAAAATGTGTTTGTATAAATTTATTTTATTTTTTCTTAGGTTGACGACATTAACGAGTACCTGGACTCCCCACCTCCTTTGAAAAGGACGTCACCCAACGCCCACCTTAACAAGCTGCCAGACAAGACGAGGAAGGTGGGCGACCAGAACATACCCTCCTTCCACCGCTCCGAGGAGCTGCTCGGCTCACGAGTCACTGACATATGTCAAACTGACACCTGTCACTGTCAACCCGAAACCGACTCCTCGGACGACGACAGCGTCATCGACGTGTGGAAACAGATCGTCACCAACTCCAAGAAAATGGACGTCGACAAAACAGTGATGCTCAGGAACCCAGAATACTTGAAAGGCGAGAGGAAAATACCGGAAGAAGACAAGAGAAGATACAACATTGATTACTTAACATTGATTACTTAACCAAACAGTCTACGCTGATGGCGGAGGGAGTCAAAAATATATCCAAAAATATACAACCGAAACCGGAGAAGGTCGAAAAAACCAGCTTCTTCTCGAAGAAATTGCTCTCGCCCAAACTCAGTCGCCTGTTCAAACCCAACACTTCGGAAGTTGTGCGAAGCAAAGTGGACAATATAGAGAAGGAAGAGAAGTCGCGGAGCAAATTCTTCATCCAAAGTCCTTCGTCACCTAATCCTACTCGGTCTACGTACCGAGTGCGGCCAGTCGATGAGGTAGACAAGAAGCGTATCAATGAGAAGAAGAATCACAGTGATGTCCTCAAGAGCGACCTCAAGCTGGCTAGCATGGGCAAGCCGATGACTCCGACCTTCAGGAGACACGTCCCCGACCGAGCCGACTTCGCGGACGGACGGTTCAGCTACAGAGACAAAAGGGCGTACGAACCAAAACCACAAGAAGCCAAATTCATAGACATCGGCCGTAACAGAATCAAAGCACCATTGTCAACCGTTGAGAAGAAAATACGTAACGCCAAAAACAATGATGACAAGATGAAAAACTTTCCAATCAATCTGAGTTTACCGATACAACCCAAAACGGTAGCATTAGAAAAGGAGAAAGTAAAGAAACGTGAGCCGGGAATATCGAGAAGCAATTATGTGAGTCTAGCCAACTTGAAGATTAACAGCAAGAAGGAGCTGGAAGCTGATGATGGTGATGATGGGCAAGTCGAGGACAGGCCGCCGGTCGAAAGGGTCATATAGGTGGTAGAAGTTAGTTTTTGTACTACTTCCATACTTTTCTGGTAAACTTTGGTTCATTCTATGTGACTTTTATAAGAAGCGACCTACTCGTATTTTCTTAATTATGGAGGAGCTATTTTAGGCGAAAGGGATGGAATGTTTTTTACCGTTCTTTATAAAAGCCACGTTTAATGGACCGTGGTCCACTAGTAATGGTTTTTCATGAATTAGTGGGTTTGAGTGAATTTCATGAAAAAAGGTATAAAGTATGATAAAATTTAATTCAAGTTAAGTATTGAACATACTCGGTTACACTTATTTCATGAAACGCACTGGATTTGTTCGATCTGCGTGTGTGTTTGTCACAAATTAATTTTATGCAGGGTTATTCGTTATAAAAACACTGGCGCCTCTGGCGGTGATCTCACGCTCGCATCGGGAAATATCGAGGGTAAAAACAAGACGTATTCATACATTAAAAGTATCGCAAATAACTCTGTATAAATTGTATAAGTATTCCAATGTACAAATACTAATCGTCTCTATCTACATTGTGTAAGTTTGTAAATTATATGAAATGTATTTAATCTTGCCATGTTGAACATGTATTTGTAGTTATATACTATACAGGGTTAATATCTAATGAGTGATTTCTTTAAATATTACATCAATAGGTAGGTACATAAAGAAAATATTATGTTTTAGGACCACTTTTATATGATGTTTTTACTAATTGCTACCTAATATGATTTTATAAGCATAAAATAGTCCCTAATTGCCTTAAAAAATGGCAACAAGTGGTAAAACAAGTGAAGAAGTAATTTATTATAGATAACCCTGTATGATGTAGTTATATACAGTTGTTGAATTGTTGTTTGTGTGTAACCAGGAACTCGGGGACGGAGTAAATATAAAATAAGATGATGGTGAAATGATTACAAGTGACCTACTCGTAGCTACTATGCCTATACATGTTGTTTAGTAACTAATCATACTTCGTGTTAAACAGTTTTTATAAGTAATGCAACTCATTTAAGTGCGAATTTAAAAAATCTACTAAAAAGTCAATTTGAGTCGGAGCAATTTTATACTTATTTAGCTGGCTAAGCTTTTTAATACTAAACTTGACTAATATTTTTTATTCAATAAAAACCGCAGAATGCGATTCAGTTGCAACTGAAATAAATGAAAATAAATCAAGCTTTTAAACGACGAACTTTGGATTGACTGAATTAACAATCGTAGATTTTCAGACGGGTCTTCTAAAATCGATATACCTCGGTTCTGCGGAGTGCCTTCTGTGAAAGACTGCGCCGGTCCAGTGTGGCGGCCACTGTTGCTTGCAACATTCCAACCATTAAAATTATAGTAAGGTATCGACCACAGATAATATAATGTACTATTATGTATACGTCTTTTTTCTTTTAATTAACTACAAAAAGAAAACTCTCAATTCGACTGGATGGTTTTTAAGTGTTATGAATATTACAACACGCGATCTTGTATCTTGGTGGTCTAATATTTAATTTTCTTAAAAGTAGTCATTTGTTAAGAAAAAGAAAGCTTTTAAAATATTTTTATCGCTTAGATAATTTTGAGTGTTTGTACATTTTGTTTTAATTTTGGAATAGAATGTTATTTAAGCTTTTCATATATATTAGAGTACTGTTGTGAAGCTTTCATTTCTGTAAACTAAATAAGTATGCACGCGAAGTATTAGAATTTTGTAAGTATACTTTATTCCAATGAATATCTAGACAAGTTGCTATATGTATTACAATGTACTTACATAAAAACAGTTCTAGAATTTTCTATATTTGTACCATTTTGTACGCCCAATAATTGACAATTCTGTAGATTTAAATATATAGCCAGATTTAGACAATTTTAAAAGCATATATTCAAGTTATAGTGTAGGTTCGTTAAGTAAAGTTATGTATATTGTAGATTTATATATGTGATGCGATTTAAATAATATTGACAGCACATTAAAGGAATAAAATCAAACATGTTTACAATAAGTGCATTGTCACTATGCATTCAAGCTTATCAAAAAAAAAAACAGATTTCCAATCAAAAAAACACAAAATGGTGTTTTTCATTGAGTGTAATTTTGGAGTTCTCTGACTGGAATATATTTTTTCATACACATTAAATTTATATTAATGTGCCTTATTTGATATATAATTGACTCACTTGTATTGGGCAGAATGTCGCCGATCCAAGATATATATTACTTAAGTCGCATCATACTTTAAAAATTGTATTATATGAAACTATTCAGTGCCATTTATTCGTGAAAATATTTATAGAATTTAAAGGTTTGTATTACTTACTGCGGTGCGCCCTTATTGGGTAAATATATAAATAAGATATAAAATTCAGTTTAAATTGGATACCTACGAGTACATTGCTTTGCAATCTTCATAGATGTATTCATTTGGTATAAATACTCGCTCATGCATATTAAACAGAAATTTGTGTCGATTTGTTCCTTCATGTCTACATGAGAATGATAGATAGGTACATTCCAACTATTTAAGCCGCAAACATCAACATTCATCGGAATATACGATTTAACAAAAAAAAAAATGTATTAACCTTTACCTAAGAGAATGGAGATTTCAATTAATGTTGGTAGTTTTGAAGTGGTCCATGTAAGTAACACGTGGTGTATAATAATGAGTGTTGCCTGGGAGTGGGAGTGGGTGCCTGGGAGTGGGAGTGGGTGCCATTATTATTTGTATTGTTTATTTTTTATAAACGGTAATTTTTAATAAAAATATATTTTTGCGACGACGTTATGTGATTCTTTTGTATTTTGTTAAATTAATTTCTGCATTTTTAAGAATCTCAAGATAATGATCTTCCTAGTTGATATGATAAAAACAGAATTGTATTATGATTATACGACAGTAGCTTTAGTTTATTATAAATGGGTTATTTGATACATTTGTAAAGTTCAGTTTTGAGAAATAGTTATAACACTTTCTGAATTTAATCATGTAAGTATTCAATATATCCTTTATTTCTCTTAATTCTGACTCCTAAAGTGTTTTCAAATTTGACAGATCTAAATGTTTAATCTAAATCTTTACATTCTATTGCAATTTCAAAAATGAACGTATTAGAAATGTCAGCTAACCTAATGAAGGCTGCGTCAGAATCGTTGATTAAATAAACAAATATTATTATTTTCTTTGATTGTAAACTTGTAGTTCGCTCATGTTTAATATCTGTGATACATTATGTTGGTAACGCTGCAATAACTTAGTATTAGGGCCTCTGTGTGCCCCCTAAACCATTATACATTGTAGAATATTATTAAAATTAGTAAATCGACGGAAACTCGACTTATCGGTAATCGGTTCTTATCGGGTACCGTAAACTGCTGCAACTTTGCACGGGATTTCAAGTTTTTTGCAGATATTTACCATAATATGTATATTATCGGGGTGTTTTTGCTCGAATACACAATATTAGACATTTTATCTTATGCTGTATGGTGTCAAATAGTTCAAAATCTTTGAATTAAATGAAATAGAAGCTTCCAAAGTAGTAGGCAAAGTTGTGGCAAAAAAATCCAACTTTGCCTAGACGATTATTTTACAAAATAAAAGCAGAGTCAAAAAACCTTGTCTTTGTTTTATAGGCTTGCTAAAGTCTGATCGTTAAATATCTTTGCATACAATTCAAAACGGCTTAGATATTTTTTTCTCGAAATTAGGCAAAGTTGAGCTTGCCTGGAAAATTTACCCATACAATCGGAGAAACTTATTAGGGTTGTGCTAAAAGGCTAAGGCGCCAGATTTTCTTCTGCTTCCTTTCTTTCCAATTTCTTCATGTAGGCACTGCCGAAAATATAAGAAAACATATTTATTTATAATACACGTACCGATTTTGACATCAAGTGTCTAAAGACCACCGCCGGAAGACACGCTTTCTACCAAAAAACCGCACCAAAGCAAAATTGATTGACTCGATTAGGCGCTACAGTGCCACAGACAGACAGACAGACACACATAGCAGTCAAATTGACACCCCCTTTTGCGTCAGGGGTAGAGAATACAAATATAATACAAAAATTCTCCTTTTCGAAAGTCGGTTAAAATACATAGTGGCAGCCCTAGCTCTAGGCAAAGTTGTGTAATTTGTGTTCGAGTAACCGTTTGCAACATTACCTACACTCTATATTACCTTAACTAAGCAATTTCACTAAAAAAAGCAGTAGTCACATTAAAATGGTATATTTTCTTATCTTGTGATGGTTTGAGAAAATAGGATTTCTAGCGTTAAACAGGAAAAAACAAAAAGTTTACAACCACAACAAAATAACGTTCCTCGCCTGCGAGTCTTTGACAATACAATGACGGTTCAAATGACAGTGTTACCTCAGAAAAAAAAACGAAATGGGTTGCCACTTTAGTAATGTTATTTACCCCATTTTCAAAAGTAAAATACAGATGATGTGTCAAAAGCAAAATGGTATTTTATGATTTAGGCAAAGTTGGTCTTAGTTGGCAAAGTTGGAGCAGTTTACGGTACCTAAGCACGCTCCATCTTAGGCCATAGCCTTTGCTTAAATTGCTATCAGGTAAACTATGGTCAAGTGCAAACCCGTACAAGTTAAAAAAAAATGTAAATTTCTAAGCTTTATTTTAGGATTGGCACAAGTATTAACTATCGCTAGATAAAAAAACACGAAACTGTCCGTTAGCATTGTTTTATTAAAAGTTATTTAAAGTTTCCGTAGATGTCCCCTAAGTATTGTGAAGTAATATATACCTAACTCGCTAACATCGTAACAACGATTATTCCGTCTCTTGCATTCCATGCATCGAGTCTGTATTTGGTTCAGTACAAATAAATTGAATTATTATGTATATTTTGTTTTATTTGTTTAGTATTGATTAAGCTGGAAGATCAATAAAATTAGATATATTTATTATCAGTGATATAGCAGTTCTTCAGAAACTGCAAACTATGATTGTCAAAATTCTGATTTGCGGTTTTCGACAAATGCTATTCTATTGTATGATAGCATTTCGCATGCTTGCATCTACAGTAGGTCCCTCATGACTGAGGATCGTGACACCCTCGCAGATTTAATCCATTAGGGGAGTTTTCTCTTGGGCAGATACATCGGGGTGGGTGTAGATGTAAACCTAACATGCATATACAAACTAACAATCTAATACCCTACAAATGGTACAAAAAAATGGTATTTTATATATAAAATACCATTTTATTCAATAATAATCCATATATACACTAATAAAACTAAATAAGAGTATGTACATTTAACCTAAATTTAAAACATCTACATGTGGTATGGAGCCAAGAACGCTGGCTGCATTCCCACGCTGGATTGCTATAGAAATCCTTTGCGCAAGGAACCAGCCAGCGTTCTTGTCTCTAGTGATGTCATTCAACCTTTTATTTTATTTTTTTATAAAAGACTTCGTGTTTTTACCCCACGGACCAAAAGTTTTGAAGCCAAGCGGTACGAAAATATAATCAGTCGATAATGATGTATATTTTCGCCGCTTGGCTTCTTCTGCTGCATCCGCCGCGGCTCCTGCCGCTTGTACTGTTCCACTGAGGCGAGAAGGAGCTAGTGTATCGACGCAAGTTGCGTCCCATACAAGAGCCCTTCCCCGCTCCCAGGGAATCAGTGCGAGGCCGTCGGGGCGCTTACCATCGTCACGGAGCATGCCAATCGGTTCAAGAACCGATAATACGTTGACGGTGGCAAGTGCCCGTCTCACTATGTCATTCAGCGAGCCGTGGCGGGAGAATCTGCCTGCACTGCGAACTTCGGTGAAGGACTATTGACAAGACATACGTCTTGTCAATAGTGCCATATGGCACTGTTTTATGTACCCAATAAGGTGAAGTAGAACAAAGATTTAAATCAACTGGAATAATTTATGAATAAGTGGATGATTGCAAAATTGAAAGGCTCGGCAAAAGAATCGATCCGCCAAGAATTGGCGCCGGATATTCAAAGGGGGTTCTGCGCACTCAACTTGAAGAGCATTAATAGGGCTTGATTACATAGCACCAGCTATTATCCTGAGAGATTTATTCTGAATAGAATTAATATTATTGATAACTGAAACTCTACATGGTTCCAGGAGGAAACTTCCATAATCAAGAACGCTTCGGATAAGAGCATTATATGCCAATTTAAGGGAGAACGGATGGGAACCCCACTCCGTGGATTGCACCATACAGAGCTTGCAGGTATGTGACGCACCACGTGACCCGCTACCCAGTCTCCGTGGACTGCACCATACAGAGCTTGCAGGTATGTGACACACCACGTGACCCCCTACCCAGTCTCCGTGGACTGCACCATACAGAGCTTGCAGGTATGTGACGCACCACGTGACCCCCTACCCAGTCTCCGTGGACTGCACCATACAGAGCTTGCAGGTATGTGACGCACCACGTGACCCCCTACCCAGTCTCCGTGGAGTGCACCATACAGAGCTTGCAGGTATGTGACGCACCACGTGACCCCCTACCCAGTCTCCGTGGACTGCACCATACAGAGCTTGCAGGTATGTGACGCACCACGTGACCCCCTATCCAGTCTCCGTGGACTGCACCATACAGAGCTTGCAGGTATGTGACGCACCACGTGACCCCCTACCCAGTCTCCGTGGACTGCACCATACAGAGCTTGCTGGTATGTGACGCACCACGTGACCCCCTACCCAGTCTCTGTGGACTGCACCATACAGAGCTTGCAGGTATGTGACGCACCACGTGACCCGCTACCCAGTCTCCGTGGACTGCACCATACAGAGCTTGCAGGTATGTGACACACCACGTGACCCCCTACCCAGTCTCCGTGGACTGCACCATACAGAGCTTGCAGGTATGTGACGCACCACGTGGCCCCCTACCCAGTCTCCGTGGACTGCACCATACAGAGCTTGCAGGTAGGTATGTGACGCACCACGTGACCCCCTACCCAGTCTCCGTGGACTGCACTATACAGAGCTTGCAGGTATTTTGCATTATCTTTATCTTTTACAAATGATTAGGAGATATGTGAGTGTGGCTCAGCGGTGTCAGTATCCGCTTTTCATCTAGATGCACCCTGGTTCGAATCCGGCCCTACAGCAACGACCCTCAGTCATGAGGAAATACGACTCAAGAGAGGAGAATGCCATCCTTTTCCCACTATAAGAGAAGCTGAAAAGGATGGTATGATTGTCGCGTATATATTGAGACGTTGGGCGAGCGGAGGGCGTGATGTTTAATGAATGAAATGAAATTGAAATGAAATTTGTTTATTTTTTATTATACTTATGGCATAACATTGTATGAAAATCCAAAGGCATCCGAACTATATAGTTTATAACTGTGTTTCGGTTGCCGGCAAGGATTTTTTATATCATCCCTCTCTTTCCCTCTGGATTGTTCTCTCTTTTGTTTTGTGAAATAGATTTTATACGAATAGAAACCTTATGTTCTTACACTTAAAGTTTCTTTTCTATAAATGGTAAATCGGGGGTGAGATCGGTCAAAAATGAAAGGCATATAGAGCAGGCTGTTGTCTTGCTTCAACAGCTTGCCAGTTTAAAAAATAATGTGTGATAAATGTCACTGTCAACTTAATTTTTGAAATATTTAGCAATAAATAATATTATTTAATTTTATTTATTATAAATTTTACTCGACACAAAGAAATCTGAATTAATTTGTGAAATTAACACAAAATAAAATAAGTAACAAATTAATATTATATTATTTTTCACACAAGCAACATTAAATTATGATGACATTATATGACAAAAGGTGGCGGGAAAAAAATAATTTCATTTGTTACTAATTTATATGTATTTTATTGTAAAATTAACAAAATGGTAGGAACTTGTAGTGTTCCGTGATGCAGAAGTGAATCTTAATAGTGGCTGCATTATATCTTTCTACAGGTATGCTAAAGTTTAAGTAAGATTACATTACTGGGACTAAGGTGACCATATTTTCTCGTGCTTGAAATAATTGTTGCAATATGATGTTTTTTCAGTTTTCCTAAAAATGAATACATCAAAATAAAATGGCAAAAGAACTTAAATATAACACGTTACTCGTTTAGGTTAGTACATGAAACACAAGGAAAAGGATTATATTGGTGTAGGTACCTACATAGTTTAAACCATCACTTGTTTCAGTTAGAATATGAAACACAAGGAAAAGGATTATATTGTTGTACATAGTTTAAGCATTCACTCGTTTCAGTTAGAATATAAAACACAAGGAAAATGATAGTGTAAAAAAAATATAGGATATAGGCAACTACCTATATGCAATTCAAATGTGAACTTGTAAATAAATATTGTACCTAATTACTGCAAAATGTTTATGATTTTGATTACATTGCCTCCCAGTCAATTAACCAAATCGATACTATTATAAGTTACAAACTAAAGTGCATATTAATTTGTAAGTTTGTTGGTGTTTGTTACTTAACGCGTCAATAGAGCTAGGGATCATCATGACTGGCAAGCTGCAGGTAAAATAGGACCCCAAAAGAGACTGCTCCAGATTTGGTAAGAATATGAATTGGTATATCCTAATTATATAATTTATTGTCACCCTAGTTAGAAAAAGACAACTGCCTGTCATACTTCGCCTCGCTCTGCTCATATTGGATCAGCAGTAATATTTCCCTATATATTACTTCCATGGTTGCCGGTGGCTTCTCCCCGTTTAGCTTGACATAAAAATAAGTAATTAATTCTAGTATGTAACTTAATTTTTTTTAATTTTTTTTTTGTCGTTCCACCATTTTTCCTCTCAACATGAGTCAAGGACATTTTCTGGCTGAACATTTGCTAAGGCGTAATGAGATTTTATGATCGGTTTGTTAGAAACGTCACATGCAAAATTTGTACTTGTACCTATATGAAAACTGATTGTAAATGTTGTGAATGAATGTGTTGGTAATAATGTATGTATAATAAGTATAAGTATGTAATGTAATGAAATGGTTATAAGAAAGACTTCTAATTGTGAGAATCATAAAAACAAAAATTTCAGTGAAGATATGATGATATGATATAATTAAATGTGAATAGTTAAACTCTTGAACGAATTAAAAATAAAGTTCTACGAATATTCATATTAGTACAATACATACACACATTATATATATTTTTTTTCTTTCTTTTGTATTTTCATCTTTTTTTTCTGTTTTTTTTTAATTTTTTTTATATAGGTAGGTACTTATTGTTTAGTTTTTTTTTTATATAAGTATACCTTTTTTAATTATTTAACATGTAAATTTAACAATATAAGGTAAGTGAGACGAGGCATACATACTCAGCATGTATTCTCGTTTCATACTTCCCTTGTTACAATTGTATTTTTAACTACCTACTAATCTTATCATAAATGACTAATATACATACATAGGTATACACATATATATTTGCTGTAATCTGTGTCTGTCTATGTATTTTTTATGTATTCTACAAAATAAATTTAAATACATAATTTTCATATTCTATTTAGTTTTATGTACAATGTATTTATGTTTGTTTATATTCAAATTTTTTTACATGGTTATGTACAAGTTTGTGTGTGGAATGTTGTATTTACATTATTTATTTCGTCTGTTGCATATTCTGGTTACATTTGTACAGAAGTCGAGGAATCGTTCCCTTCCTTCAGCATTCTGCAGCCACTCATCTAGATTATCACGTTTGATATCTTTACTAAATTCAATTTCTATCAATGTTCTCTTTAATATGTTAGCAGGGCAGTCGACTATGGCGTGTATGCTGGTTTCTTCTTCTTCTGGGTCGCATATGCACCCAGCTGTTGGTTTCAGTTTGCGCGTATGCAACAAGGCGGCGAAGCCTCCATGGCCCGTGAACGCTTGCACCAGTTCTGGGGTAAGTTTTGTGGTTTTTATTATTTTGTGAGCAGCCTGTACATCTGGAAAGAAAAGTTTTGTTATACCTGCGGTGCTACCGGTCGTATATCTTGTCTGCCATTTTTCGATGGTTTCTCTTCTAACTATTATTTTTATGTAAGAAACTGGGCACTTGTCATAGTCTGCTGAAGTTTTAAGTTTGAGGGCAGCTTCTTTAGCTAGGGCATCGACACGTTCGTTTCCTGCGATTCCAACGTGGGCTTTAACCCAGTAAAGGTGTAGGTATATTCCTTCCTTGATCTTTTAGCCGAAATATGTTCTTCCTCACTTGAAATGCTAATGGATGATAGGTGTCAGGATTTTGTAATAGTTGTAGTGATGACCTGGAGCCGCTGAAAATAGACACTTCTGTATCCTCCATGTCAAGTACTTGTTCTGTGGCGTAGTAACGAGCGTACATCTCAGCTTGAAATACTGTGCAATAAGGCTCTAATTTCAGTTTCTTACATTTAAACTCCTTATCGTTTTTCCACCACGAGATTGCAGCTCCCACCTTGCCCTCTATTTTACTGCCGTCAGTGAATATTAACAGCCCTTTTATGTTGTGTGCCGCTATTGTTTCATCGGTCCATTCATCGATAGTAACTTAATTAAATTAAACAAGTTTAAAAAATATTTTGGCTTACAAGTTAAAATTTTTAAAACAATTTCAATATACATGTAAAATGTGCTTGTCTTATAATTTAATATAATCCAAGTAGAATTCCAATTTAAATCAACAAGAAACCGTCTGGATGTATAACATTATTTGGGTGTTTTGTTGTAAGTCTGTGGTTTGGTGTATATTGTTTATATCTGTGTTTAAATAGGTCTGAATACCGCCAAACATTTAAGATGGGATGACAGACCTATTGTAAATGTAAGGTGCGTGCGTGTGTGTGTGGTGTTTGTTTGTGTGTGTGTGTTTGTGTGTGTGTGTGTGTGTGTGTGTGTGTGTGGTGTGTGTGTGTGGTGTGTGTGTGTAACAAGCCCAGTGCATGTACATAATTATTAGGTTACTGTGTATGCTTTTACCTGTAATTGTGAGTGTACACCATTATCAACAAGTGTAGTTATTGTAGAGATAGAATAAGTTTTGTAACAATTACCTACTCAAATTTTAAAAATAAAAGCTTTCAAGCATCTTTTCGATATTATTGTAATCTAAATCTTTTAACCAGTTTAATATTACAATTTTCACCTCCCGATTTGAAAGTATATGAATATTTTTGTATTTATTAACTGCATTATACAAATTAGTGGAAACAACGTTATACTGTTTTTGCGCATATCTTCGGTGAACCAGCGGTGCAGCATGGATTTGTGGTCTTCTCCTGTCATTTATACATGTGGCATATACATCTGTAGTGGGGTGCCTGAATGGTAGAAACATCATAACTTTCAGAACAGCACGCTGTGCCCTCTCTGCAAACATTAGGTGTGTTATATCAGCACTACCCCATGCAAAATAAAAGATAGGTGTCATCTTCATGATGGCTGTATTCTTGATGACCTTAAAACTATTTACTTTCGTATTTTATATAAAAGTAACGTACTCTACAAGAGCACAACGTATCGTAGGGCGCGCGTGTAACCTAGATAGGACGCCTCAATATATTTGCTTGCATGTGTCAGGGTTGTGCGTGCGCGGGCGGGTCGTGCGGCGCGGCGTGCCCGTGCGTGGCGCTGGGCGTGCAGTCGGGGTGGCGCGGCGCGCGCCTGGCGCCCTCCTTCCCCTACCACGAGCCGCCCATGCTGTTCCAGTGCAACGCCACCTGCCGGTGCAACCCGGTAAGTGTATACATTCACTATGGGGAAGTGACTTCTGTCATTTGTATTGTGCATATGTTCATAGTATGTAGCTTGTGTACTAGGTACTATTGGACTCTTGTGGCTTCGCATTATTTTAGAATAGAAAATAGTAGTAAAATAGTTTTATGATTTCCTTTCCATCCTACGGTTGCCTGGAAGAGATCGCTTTCAGCAAAAAGGCCGCCGTTTGTGAGATAAGATTTAAATTTTTCTCTTTTTTTGGATTATGTTATATTTCAGTGTCCAATAAAGCATTAAATGTTTAGATTTGGGATCCTCTTCAGCTTTATTAATTTTATGTTCCTATAGATTAATCACTCTATCACCTACCATCATGTAAAACACGACTACATCTTGCAATAATCCGTTGCAAGTTGCAAAAATGCATCAAAATCTGTTGTGTAGTTCTAAAGATCTAAGCATACATACATACGAGTACATACAACAGACAGACGCGGGAAGCGACTTTGCTGTATACTATGTATGTATATAGTGGTAGGTAGAAAGTATGCACCAACAGCGTGATCAGCCGCCTCACTCGCTCGGGCTCCGTGTTCGTCCGCTGCGAGGTGTACCGAGTGGGCGGCGGCCGCGGCTGGGGGCTGCGCGCGAGCGCCGCCGTGCCGCGGGGGGCGCCGTGGCCGCCTACACCGGGGAGCTGCTGCCCCTGAGCAGGGCGACACGAGGGCGCAGGATACCTATATGTTCGCGCTGGATGTCAAACAGGATCTTTTGGAGGTATTTAAAATAATTTG